>OY829913.1:288803477-289124530 GCA_963691935.1 Nephrotoma guestfalica | reverse complement strand
ATCCGGTTGTAACCGCCTTCATTATTACTAAACGATGAACAGCATAATACGGAGTATAATGACGACCCGTATGTTTTATGAAACAATCAATTACCTTGAGCACTGTCTTGTTTCATATAAAAATTGTTGTCAGCCTTTCTCATGAAAAGTGGATTTTCAAAAGAAATTCGTATTTCGTGGCTTTCCATAAGGCATGTCTGGATAAGAAAACAAATTTAGAAGGCGGTACGAGAAATTAATGTATAAAAACATGCATGAAAACTTTCAACAAACTGAAATCAAAAAGTATCCAACGATGAACTATAAAAAAATATAATTGTATTGTGAATAGTTATTGTCTACTAAAATATAAACGAAAGGTAGATATGTACGTTAACATTGCGTATAAAATGAAAAATTTATAGCCAGTCGTAAAAAATATTTCATCAAATATTCATTAATCAGGTATACAACAACAAAAAAAAAGGACAACCCTTTTGTAATCCCATAAATTTATCACTAGATTTCCAGAAAACCAACGCACAAAAAAGCATCGAACCTTTACGAGCTTTAATATCATTTTGCCATGATCTTTACGACTAATTTTAATTTTTTTATAGCTTTATGTGTTGATTTGAACGAATTTATTTATTTTTTATGGTGTCTTATGCAAAATTTATATCTTTCGATATAAAATTTTTGTTCAACCTAGCACACCCACCCGTTCACTACCTATACATATACAAAAAAATAACTGTAAGATTTATTTTTTCGTGCGGCTATTTAACTTAATAATGATATTAGCAATCCACTTATCTACACCAAATCCAAATATGTATCGATTTTCGAAAAAAGCTCGATTTGTTAATAAAAAGCTCGAAATATAGCGTATAGTGTTTTAAAAAGCATCACCCATAAAATATTTGATAACATTATTTACGTTTCAATGAATAAGTAAAAATGTGGTATAGCTACACAGCTCTATATACGTGTACCGTGAAAGAGCTAGCTAACCGATTCGACAAACCACGAATTATAGATAAACCGAAATTTATTGAATAAACGTGAACCAGCTAAATGAAAACGTTTATGTTATTAGAGAGCTTTCGTTCATGCTCCAGTGTACATCGTTCACATAAATTTACCAAAGTAGAGTAAACAATTTTTTTTTTCTTCTGTATTTGATTGCAGATTAATTTTGTGTAATAAAATTAAATGAGCTTTAAAAATGATTTTCAATCGTCTTAAGTAAAAGCTGGAAATATATTGACGTACAAGTAAAAGCTCTCGTTCTAATTATCTCTTCACTCTCAAGTACGATTATTTTTTTTTTTGTCGATACACGATTATTTAAGTTTTGACATATATCAATCTTGCAAATAAATTCCTGAACAAATTCAATCAGCAGTAAAAACGTGATGTGAAAATTTAAACACGCAACACACAAATATATACAAAAAAATATATACAAAGCCAAAATAGTACGAGTAGTAGACAAGGCAAAAAAAATAAAGCTTTCGATTCTCATTCTGTATTCTACCCCCCAGAAAAATAATTGACGAAGGATCTTTTTTTTTTGCTATTTTGAAAGCATTTTCCTACCAGGGAATGAACAGCGTGTTTTCTCGTGATTTGAAATTAACGTGTTATTGACATATTGGAAAGCAATTAGGATTTTTTTATAACGAGTTTTTTGTAGCTTGAATACACTGTTGTTAATTTTTTTTATACATGGTTGGTGTATTATTATTGTTTTTCTTAATTGGTTGGTTGTTTTCAGACGCCAAAATATTGTTTCTGCGTTTTTTTTTGCTACACAAATTGATTTGCTAACTTTATATATACGAAACACATCGTAATCGGATTTCATGTGCTTCGATAAACGAAGAAAAATCAACTTCTTAACTCTTGGCACTAATTACTATTGTGAGAAACTAAGAAAATGACCTTTCTGTTATGATAGTAAAGTTTGTGCTAGAAAAATTAATAAAAAAATTACACTGTTAAATTTGTTTAATTTTCCTAATGGAGTTTATTTTTCAAAATAAAATTATAAAATTGGACTAATTCTAAATGTTGTGCCGACGAATCTAGAAATATCTACAGAATCCAGCTGACATTTTTGAGAAGGTAAAGCTATAGCTATTCTTATTAAAACACATTAAAACACTTGTTTATTATTTCGCACAAAATTTTTTTTTCCAAAAATGTTTAAAAAATTACTCGATTAATTTCGACTTGTTAGGTCATCATCAGGAGTATCTACTGATTGGTAAAAATAAAAAATTTAGTTATATATAGTAGAAATAAGCAAAATAAAATCAAAGAAGGAGGGACAAAAAATAGGCAATAAAAATTAATCTATTGATCGTTCCAACCATCTGTTGTTTACACGGAAAAGTTACAAATAAAAAAATAAAAAAAAAAAGGGGAGGGGTGCAATAGCAGGTAAGCGATTAGTTATCGGTTGAGTAACAAAATTCAAGGTATATTGAAGTGCATTTAATTACCCGACGTATTAGTCATATTATTAAGAGCATGAGAATAGAACAGGGTGCGATCCGTAATTGGTGCGAAACGGATTTCTCTCTGAATTTCGTAAGATTCTAGGGTATCTAAACGTCTGCTTTGGGGTTGTATATGTAATATGTCTAAATTGTTTAAGCTAGCTGTATGATTGTCTAAAGTTAAATGATTATGGAACGTTGATTGATTGCAACCAGATAAATGTTCTTTAGCTCTAACTCCAAAATTGCGCCCAGTCTGTCCAATATATGAGAAACTACAATCATTGCAATTAATCCTATAAACACCAGACTTGGAAAGGCGATCAACTCTAGGTTTATTGTTAAAAACCATTTTCTTTATTGTGTTATTATTATAAAAAGCAAAACTAATATTGGTATAATCGGACACGATGTTGCTAATCCGTTGGCTAGTTTTTCCTATATACTCTAAGCGACGCCAATTTTCCTGCGTTGGATTATCCGGTGGATAAATACCCGTTAGAGCTTTGCGCTTTAGCATTTTATTTAATAACTTTAATATAGTCTTAGTTGCATATCCGTTGTTCGTTTCTATTTGTAGAATTATATTAAGCTCTATGTCGTAATTTGAATTTTTCAAAGGGATGTTTATTAGTCTATCTATAAGTGAGTGGAAAGCTGACATTTTAATATTATGGGGATGGTTTGAAGAACTAGGGATAATAGCGTCTGTATACGTAGGTTTCCGATAAATTTTGAAGTCTAAGGAAGAATTAATCCTGGTTATTGTTATATCTAGAAAATTAATACATTTATTTTCTTCCCTTTCCAACGTAAAATCAATGGTGGGATACTGAGAATTTAACCAAGTAAGGAATGAGTTTAACAGTCTATCAGTTCCATTCCATAGACATAGTATGTCATCAACATATCTATACCAAAAGATTATATGACGAAAATAAGGATTGTTGTTTGATAAAATCGTTTGTTCGAAGAAATTCATGAAAATTTCAGCTAACAAAGGTGACAGAGGGGGGCCCATGGGTAGACCATCAGCGAATTTGAAATATGTATTATCAAAGCAGAAATAGTTTTGTTTAATACAAGTCTCAAAGGCCAACTTCAGTTCACGACGTAGGCTCTCATCTACAACATCCCTATCTAAGTAATTACAAACTATTTGAGATAAAGTTTTAATTGGAGTTGAAGTGAAAAGACTGACAACGTCAAACGAAACTAGTTTTGAATGTAGTGGAATGTCGACGTCTTGAATTTTGCTAATCAATTCTACCGAGTTCTTAACCGAGTAAGCCAAAAAGAAATTAGTATGATCATTGAAAAAGTTTATGAAACCCTTACATAGCTTGTAGGCAGGAGCATTGCAATACGCAACTATTGGTCTAATCGGGATGCCCTCCTTATGGATTTTTGGTAAACCGTAAAGAATCGGAGCAGATGGATTCATGATAGAGTACTTCCAACCAGTTCCATTAAACAACTGTTGGCATTGGTTGATACACTTACTGACAGAAGTCTTAAAAGACCTAGTTGGATCCCTATCAAGCACTATTGCTTTGCTTTCTGTAATAAAATTAGAAATTTTATTACAGTAATCGACTTTTTCGAGCACGGTAATTGTATTGCCTTTATTCGCTTTACATGCTATCAGGTCATGATCACGTAGCTTTTTCTTTATCGCACTAATCACTTTGAGGTTAGTATTAGGAGAAGCAAGAGCGAGAGAAGCAGAAGAAGAAGAAGAGTTATCAATACCTTTCTTTATTTGTAGTGCACATACTGATTTTAGTTGCGTTGGCTGGTCAAATAAGGCAGTTTCAGCATCTACAGTAAGATTCTCGAATGACTGAAGGCTGATTTTATTTGGCGTAGGAGCAAAATTAACTCCATTACTCAGCATTTGAATCTCTGCGCTACTGAAACCGACTGCGGACAAGTTTTTAAAACGTGGATGAAATTGGAAACCAGACGAACCATTATTACCTCTACGGTTAAATGGGTAAGCCTTACCTCGCAACACATCCAGCTTAGCTTTTTGTTTCACATATTGAATATGTAAAATTTCGGATACCTCTGTACGAAATTTTTTGTCCAGCCAATCGAACTCAATAGAGTGCAAACGAAACGCTAACTCAGTGTGAACAACTTTAAGATGGAGATATAAGTTGTTCCTGGTAGCATACCCTTTACGTAGCTCGTTATTCCTCCAACTACAACGGGCTAGATTGATAGCTCTTCTTCCCTCTAAAGATTTACTATTGCATTTAATATTAGTATAGTTAGGAAGCAAATTCAATTTTTTACAACTACTATTAAACCATATTTGATTATTATTATAACTAATTCTTACCAATAAACGACGATAAATCACGACGAGGGTGGCCAAATCTGTTTCGCCAAGTACCAACGGCGCATAGTGTTAAAAGTACTATACCTATTCCTAAGATTTAAGTAAAGTATATTTTCGAGATTCGTTCGATTACAAATTATTTATTGGAATTGAGCATTTTTGACGGGTTTCAAATAATATTCCAGCCAATTAATGTTTTAAAGATGTTAGAAGCTCAAAATTTTCACAAATATTTTAAGTTTAATAAAGAAAGTGCTAAGTATATTTACAAGTCCTGGACAAAAACTTACGATTTGTATACCGCCGATCGAAGAGATATAATTCTACCGTTATAGTGATTGGCATCCGATTCTAATGGGTTTTGCGAGGTCATGTTTCCATTTATACTGCCATTACCAGAGATGTCCTCTGAATCTCGTTCACATTTTTCGACAGCTTATAATATTTTCTGTCTATGGAGCGAAAATGGGTCAATTGTAATGAGTATAACAATTTTTTTTTTGGAGTTTTGAAGTCTCATGATTTTGGCAAAAATATTATAATTCGTTCTACGAGATTTTAGCAGTTTCTCCAATTGGATTTTAAATTAATTTTACTCATTTCGATAATTGGAGAATAAGCGTGTTATTTACGGAGAATTGGGAATCGTTTATTAAAAATGTGAAAGGTAATATTATTTCGGATTGTCCATCGCTAAGCAGTTGTCCTGAATGATTTCTCACACCCTATATCAAAGTGTGGCAATTGTCCAAGCCTAAGATATTGTGATAAGTTGCATATTTTTGCAAGAGATAAATAGAAATAGGGCCTCAATTAAATTTGCGGTATCTACTATTCCATAGTACTTAATAAACACATTATTCCACTTGTTTAATTATTTCGCCAAAAAAAATTTAAAAAAATTACTCGATCGATTTCGACTTGTTAGGTCTTCATCAGGAGTATCTACTGATGACCTAACAAGTCGAAATCGATCGAATAATTTTCTAAACGTTTTGAACAAATTTTTTTAAATTTTTAGTAAGTGTTAATGTATTTCGCCAAGTACCTACGGCGCATAGTGTTAAAAGTGTTCCATAGTAATTGGAGTCATTGGTTCTGGGTGAATATTACTCTAAGGTGGACACTACAGGAAATTCTAATCCTATTCTTCATTATCGCTTTTAGTTTGCCCATGTATTTCCCAGTTATTTCACTTCAGCTAATACTCTTTTCCAAGTTTCGGAAAAGTGCGGATCTGCGGATACCAATGTAACCTCATTTCTTCTCCGATTTTGTTACTTAATATGACGCTCAATTTCGATCTATCTTTTTGTCGTAGAAGTTCTTAAGGCATTTATTTACAAATACTACGTGTTTGACAGCTGTACTAATTTTACGCAAGTATTGAACATTCGTAGCTTTGTATATCTTGATAGGTTAGGCATATCCCAGATTTTATAAACATCTACCATCTTGTTCAGTCTTATGGCCATTGTCTTTCTGATTTTAATTTTGAGACAGATTCCCTGATGATTGATATTTTCTAGACTTTGCTGCATATCTGTGTTTTCGCAATAGCAGACATGAATCGTCTGTTGATTGATTGATTGATTGATTTTGAATGTACGACCAAGTTCTTAGGCTTGAGTTCCCGGATGACGCCGGGTCCACCGTACACCCTTTTTTACACATAACAAAACCGAAGGATTGGATAGGTTAGTTAAGTGGGACAGAATCGGCCCGGTTACAGACACCTAGGTATAGCCGATAGTTAGTAACACAAAGACAACACAATTCTAATCTACTAGATGAAGGATAAAGGCTTAATAGGTTAATGGATAACCGATACCATTATCGGTCTTCAACAATTGCTTCTTTAAAACGGCAACCTAAGAAAAAATATTATTATTTCACATGCATCTGGAATTTTCCTGAAATTTAATTCTATTAATACTTTTCGGCTTCCTAACCAAAATTGGTTGACTCGACCCGTTACAGACACCTATGTAAAGTCGTTAGTAATAAAATGACAACACAATTCTAAACTACACAATCAGCAATTACAATGAAGCATTACAATTTTTCTTAGGTTCAATATGTTAACTTATTATTTTATTTTCGGCTCAACTTCGTAGTCTTCGGAACGTCCTACATTAGCCTTCTCACCGTACCAATTTTCCCCCAAAGGATCTTTCATCGATGAGCTTATTTCGAACCTGGGCTGGGCATTTGGATCTTGTATTCTTCGATTTTTGATTCCTTTTTTCCTATTCGCAGTCTTCGTTGTTCAGGTCATCTTGCCTTTTTCGGCAATTATATTGAATCAGGAATTAAGTTTTCCTTGGTAGCCTTACAATTAAAAGCAAGCGTCATAGGAACATACTATTTTTGTAACTTCTTGTTCCTAAACCTGGTTCTCGCCATTTTGTAATCGGCTGTTATGCAGCTATAATTTACATAACTCCTTACTTGTGACTGTTCGTATATTATATCATTGACAACTCGACCGTAACTCCTTTTTGTGGTGATTTTAGTTTGAAATATAACCGCTGCTTTATCTCACAGTCAATATTAAAACAACGCGTTACTCAACGGCACCCCGTATATTATAATGAATCACAAACTGAAACTTCCTTCTTTGTTTTACGTTGTTGCCCACCTTTATCGGTGTGTGAGTGTGGAATTTGTATGTGAGCATATTCCGCTTATTTAATGTTATCTACGAGCTCTTAAATCGATCATCAACTTTTAATACTTTTCCTCGGGAGACTCGATTATTACTCTAAACTTATGGATTTGAAGCTCGTGCAACTACTTAATTTGTTCTACTTTTCAGCACGACGCTGTTTACACTGTATTACAAACTGCTGCCCAAATTTAGCATCTGGTTTGGCGTTCTGCTTTGCTTATATTTTATTCATTTGGAACAACATAATCTTCAATATTACACTCTTATCCATGATTAGGTTTGTCTGTTCGGAAGTAAATGGCCTCGATTCAGAAAATTTTCGATACCTTTTGAACTCTTTCGTAAAAGCTCTCAGTTGCTGAACAGAAAGTCAGTATTCGATAGAGAACTCCTAGCACTTCCACTACTTTGTCGACGAGAAATATTTTCACCACCACAAACCGCTTAACGAGCAGTTCCAGCTAAGGCAATCACGCTATTTAGATTTTGTGTCTCAATTTAAAACCGACATATGGAATATAGAGGGCAAGGACAATGTGGTCACTGATATACTCTCTAGCATGTCCGACCACGAGATTGCTCTACCGAAGCCCGCTTCGACATTACAACCATCGCAAAGGATCATGAAAGCGTTCTATAACTTAAAGACCTAAACCATAAAGATGTCATACTAAGTGAAAATTAGAGAAATTCACATTGGTCGGTTTTGTAATTTACTGTGAAATTTTTACAGGTCATCTCTCGTACATTCTAGAGTCATGACGTTGTGCTATCTTAGATACTTTGCATAATATTCAGAGATCGGCATTAATGCAAATTTCTACTACTTATATTGTGTAGGTAGCAACTTATACTGTGTGCCTCACGCCAATTTTTACAACTAACTTTGGCGCTTTGGCTGCTCGCCATAATGTCGACAATGGTATTTGGCAATTTTCTGAAATTGAGTCGCAATATTTTCGATTGAGCCAAATTATGCCAGTCATTCTGAACAGAGATATCTACCAGCCGGGTGAAAATAGAGCTCTATTACTTTTTACTTTTGTAGGCATTGAGGTATCGAACCAATTTGTGATCTTTTCAATCGACACCACACATACATTTGTTATATTCGGTCACAACACAGAGACGAGGAACATTCACTTTATTATTTTGTTCGTACGAGTAGCGGATTGCATTAGAATATGGATGTGTCGCAAAAGTGATTGAAACTATACAAACTACGCTATTGTCAACCTATTTTGTTCGACGAATTCCACTTTCATTTATCGTTCGTTACCGATTTGCAAAAGCCGCATTTATCCTTATCCATTTATTTTTTCAGTAGAACTGTACAATATTTCGATATATGGCATTCACAAAGTGTTTCGCTTCTCGAATTAAAATGCAAATGAAAAGTTTATACTGGCCTCAAGCAATTCGCCCATCATGGTAACGACTGGTGCAGCACATTTACTAAATTTTCCTTTATACTCGTATTTGACCTCCGACCTCCTTTATACACTTCGAAATTCATCATATACCACCAACCCGCAAATATTTTCCTTTAATAAATTGCTTCCAATCGTGTCTTTGAAAATAACCTATCCTACTTTCATTATCAATATGTGACAACATTTTACCTTTGGATCGTTTAGGTCTGCAATTCGATGAAACTTTCACGTTTTGTTTTGGTTCGAGCTTCCAGTTGTGCCAGCATGACTGCTATCGTCAAAATGAAGAAATTGCAGATTGTCATTAAATCGGGTAGTAGGTAGTTCCGCAAATCATCATCGTTGCTATACATGTTTTGAAAACAATGAAAACCATTGATAAGAAGAACTCCAATCAATGGCCTTAGTTCAGCAAATTAATTTTCGAATTTAATTTTTCGCGAAACACAGCGGACTGACGACTATAAGTTGCATCAACAAATATTTCGAACTGTTGCAACATACGGCTTCAAATTGCTGCAACCTTCATAGTTCCTCGCTGGAAACATTGTAGTCATGGCATTCAATTTATCGTCGGCATTCAGAATATGCAGGATTTTTCTTTTACGAATTCAATTTTCGTTTTTTTGCATGGGCATTGAATTGAAGTTGAATTCGATGGTTCGCCTCATGTTGGAGAACTAGGCTCCTGTACGTCAACAAAAAAAGGGGCAGTCAAATATTTCATAATTATATTTTAGCTGACCAAGGCAGACATCATCGGGAATCCCACTCAACTCATGTTCGCCGTCATCCTAACCTCTTATAAATCCGTCATTTTCTCTTGGCTCAATAAAAACTATGCAAAACTCATCCATATCACTATAATCTAATCCTTCTAGCTCCCTCGAGGTATGAAGTCTCTTTCAACGTAAATTTTCTTGAAAAACGGAGAAAATAATTGTAATAATTAATAGCAGACATGAATCGTCTGTGTATCAAAATCATTTAGTCGGTTTACTGGGTCCCACTGGATGCAAATCGGTGTCGAATTATTTACTTGTTGGAGATAGTACGATATTATACAGTAGTATTAGTCACTTTGCTTCCCCTTGTATTGAACTCCACCATTTATTGTTTACAATTTCATTGGTGATTATATTCTTTGAAATGCTTATTTTTCCTTGTGCCTTGCAGATTGTGAGTTTGTTAGAGTATAGATATAGAATCAAATTTGCACTAAAACAAGTATGGTGGTGACTTTCATTCTTTGGATTGTTTGATGATGAGGCAAATTCTGTTGTCGTGATATGTACTATTCCATTCTGATCTAAAATCAGCTTGTTTATTCCTTATACTGGTGGTACACAAAAATTATCATTGCTAAAATATTATATTGCATTGAAGAAGGAGATTCCTCGCCCGTTTTGACATTTTCTAAGGTTATCTTTATTCGGTACTGTTATGGTTAAGTTCTCTTTATATTTATATGGAATTGCACCAGTGTTACGTATTTCTTCTAGTAATGGAGTTAGATTGGTTACATTTATTGATGAGGCCGGCCACTGTGCTATTCTTGGGCTTCTGGATAACACTTTTAACTTCCCGCATCATTGTGATGATTGTTGGTTAAATCGTTATAGTTGCCGGTAGAATATTGTGTAATCTATTGGAAAATGTGGGTGAGAACCTGTGGATATCTCTACGATCGCCGATATACAAATAAAAGGAAATTTGTTCAAAAATTTAAAAATTGTATTTACCAAAAAAGGTTAATCATATGCGCGAAATGTATACTTACTACAAATCTATTAAATCGGGTTCGTCGCTTGGTTAGGAATTTCAATTTAAAATCCACTTGGAGAATATTTTTGTCAAAATCATGAAACTTCAAAATTCCAAAAGCATTGTTAGACTCATTACAATTGACCCATTTTCACTCCATAAACAGAAAAGACTATAAGCTGTCGCAAAATGTAGCCTGTGAAGTTATCAAGGACATGCAGCCGCAAATGTGCAAGCGTAGCCGTGGCAGCCATTTGGCTGATATCGTTTTCAAATGTTAATGGCATACCTTCCTCTTTACCTTGAAATAAACATTCATTGATTTCTCTTAAAAATACTCGTTTCTTTAAATATCAAATATTGAATCCTCTTATTGGAAAACCCTTTGTATTGGAACAACTAGCTTATATATCTCCGCCTAAGTTGAGTAACTTTGTTACCAACCAACATTAAAATAATTAAAGTTACCAAAAAGTTACTCTTGATCTATTTTCGGCAAAAGCCTATTTATGTGATAGATTTGAAATTTCGCTGATAATTTTGGTATGACAATTTGAGAATTATGCGACGCAGTGTATATTTTGCCATTTTGGCTGCAATTTCACACCGATATTGCGGTTATAATATCGTCGATATATCGGCAATAAAATAATTTCTAAAAATTCAACGAATGAGGAGCCAATTCTTCTACCAATTCTATCAGAAAATTCGCAATGTTTCGACTAATGTGCCCCTCCCAAAATTTTGTTGTTGAAAGTGACTTCAGTATTATTTAGAATTTTGGTTAATTTAATTCATTTACCCTTATATTCCGTTCATTATCACTTATAATACGATCTACTCGTTTACACTCAACATTAGTAAATAATGTTGCTCCGTCTAGCGACATCAAAACAAAATTTCTCGAAATTAGTTATGAATGTTCTAGTTCTTCCAATACTAGGCTTTAGAATATTTCCTAGACCTTAAGACGTTATAATAGGTCTATACTGTTCATTTGGGGTATCTGTCTTCGGTGAAACTTTGGAACAACTGAATTATAATTAGGTAATTTTTTCTTGGTGCGGAAATCGATGTTTGATGGTTCGTTCCAATTTTTGATGATTTTATTTACTTTCGTTTGGGTAGGTAAACTATTGTCGTTTCGAATATTTTTATAGGCTGCGGATTTCACTCGAACCATAAATTTCACTTTCGAGACCAATAATAATTTTGTCATGAAAGAGAATTTCACTATGTGAAACAGCCACTAACCACTTGTCACTAGTGTTAACTAAATACACGAGAGATTATTGTTAAAACATTGAGGGGGGCCGAACACGTTTGAAAAACAGTAAGCTCATCGGCATATTATATGACGTTGTTTGAAGTGTAGGAAAGGAATAGACACAACTATTCATAACCAACCTACTGACAGAAACTCAACTATTCAACTCCTCTTCTATTGTTGGTAAATCCTTACTCTATTGATGAGATATTGTAATCCAAACATTTTAATGTTCTTAAGAAAGATAAGATTTGCATTAACTGACCGATTATGCTATTCCCAACAAATAACAGCGATATTAAGATTTTTATTAGCAGCAAAACTTCGCCGTAGGTTTGTAGGTTGCTGCAATCTAACGTACACGGTATCACTCCTGTTATCTGAATGCTTAAAAGAATATTAAAAATGTTGTATTCGTTGGTGATGGTTTTTGCTAAACTCCTTGTAAGATGATCTACTAACACCTAAACTTACTAATAGCTGCCGGTGATACAGTAGAACTGATGCTATGGGATGGGGTTTTTCTCCTTTATTTTAAAGAGGTTCATATTGTAAATTATGTTCTGCTATAAAATAAAAAGTTTTGAGGAAGACAACACCATTTGAAAAATAACACCAAAATCCAAAATAATATAAAATTTTAATAAGCTTTATCTATTTGAATCCTTAACATGTTTGTTTTTTCTGTTTCCTTTATTTATTTTTCACATCTCTTGTTTTCCCAATTTCGATTTAAAACTGTTTCTGTATTTGTACTGTGCTCCTGTTAAAACAGAGTTTTGTTTAGTTTTCAAATCAAATGGGAGTAGAAATTGTTCTTTTTACTATATACGTTACGATATTTTCCTTTTTCGAAAGCTTGTTGTTTATATAATTTTCCAAGCATACAAAATTATATTATGCACGCATACACACACGTATACGGACATACACGAAGAAGGGAACTAAGTTTTATTCCATTTCCACATCACAGCATATTTTTGGCTCGATGTGGTGTATCTTTATAGTAGTATTATTTTATTAGGTATGTTGAAATAGGAAATTTGGAAATTTATTTTCTTTTGTCCACAACAACACAATACACAAACATATAGATATTATATAGACGAGAAAATCAAGATTCGTATCATCACATAAAAATAGATAACATATACTAATAATAATGTTAAAATATTGCCAAAGATCTTTCAATTTTTATTTACTTGCAAATTTATTCACAAAGTGTTTTTCCTTGTTATTCAGACGATAAACCTCTCGCATCAGATTATATGTATAATGTAGCCGTATTATCGTCAAATTCGATATTGATCGAGTACGACAGTCGACAAAACAAAAAACGGGCATTTAGATTTTATTTGTTTACGGTGAGATATTTCTCTGGAGGAAAAAGGGAATAATATTATGTTTGGTACTCGTACAGCGGAAAAATCTATTCCCAAATCCTTTTTATTCATTAAACCGTAACCCAGATACGAAAAAATACTAAGAAATGAAAATGGGACCAAATTTATGATAAATCAATTAAATATTACCTATATTAGAATTGATACAAATTCATAATTGATTGCAAATAAATTTATTACAAGCAACAAACAACAATTTTTAATTGACATAGCCCCAATAAATGACCTAGTTTGGTAACTATACACCAGTTGAAAAATCCAACAAGCTTTAAACTTTTACCCAGTAAAAATGATTTGCATCCAAACGAAAAAATTTAATTTCCTCTTTAACTACTAGAGTATTTTTAGTACTCTTATACCAGTATTTCATAAGTATTTAGTATCAGGAATACAATTTTTATACTCGGTATGCTCAATTTAAATAATTAATAGGAAACAGGAAGAAGTATGTACGAGTATATACCATACCGTATGTAGAATTCTTACAAAGTAAAAATAAAAATTAATTTACATGGAAAAGGATAATCTCCGTAGGTTAATACACAAAGTTAATTAATACAAAATGTATGATGTATATAAGATAGTGGAAATTTGACAGCGGAAATTAAAAGATTACGATACTCGCCGCAAGTGGCAGCACTATCACAAAAGAGAATTATATTTGTTATATAATTACCAGCGGAAATTTGTTATGCATCTTGTATCTCTTACATATAAAATATTAACGATGATCCTTAAAATGACAAATTGATTGATCTCCGAAGTAAAGGAACTCGGTTAATGAAATCTTGAAATTTAACAATATTCCGTATTTTCGCCATTACTTAATGAATGATGATGACATTTTTATAGTAGCATTGATCAGGGATTTAAAAGTAAGTTTTGAACAAAATTCTAGGATCTGTTCGTGCTGGACTATTTTCAGTTGTTGGCAAATATATCAGAAACTCCACTAGTAACCAATACTTTCGGTTGTTTTTCTAATAGCTTTTTCTAACTCATATTGAGTCTACAAGGAAAATTTGGGGGAAATTTATGGATTTGAATTTTCACTATAATTTTTTGATTTTCTGCGGCCATATAAGTTATTTTCAGTTTCAGACTTAAGCTATTAGAAAACCAACCGAAAGTATTGGTTACTCGGATGCACTTCTATAACAATTAAGTCTAGATTTTGGTGCAGATCTGCTTATTATCAGAGAGCCAAGGAAACGATAACAATTTTGTGTGGGCCAAATTTAAAGACGTCAATTTCGTGGGCTGTTGAGTCAATAAACGATTTCCGAGTGAAAATTAGCTCATTAGAAGAAAAAGTACGAGAAATGGAAGGTTTCCTCAACATAGCCCAGCATTTCAATGCAAAAGCTCTAGATGGGACATGAACACAACAGAATTATGGGGACAGAGAGGATGGATGGCCCAAGACGTCTTTGGATCTCCAGTATGTAACGTGTGCATGGAGGATTACATTCGATCACTTGCAGCAACCTCCGAGTGCTAGGATGGAATGTAGAAAAGCCATCCCAATAAAACTTAGTGGCAACCATCAAAGCCTTAACTACCGTATTACAAGAAACTGGATTGCCAGAAAAAAATGTGATGATCACAATACGGCTAGTGGTGCAGGTTTCTATCGCAATAATGCCAAATAAAAGGGGCCGAAACACAAAAAGACTGAGTTCTATCAGCGATCTGATGAAATTTGAAATCTCAGGAAACAATGTGTATACCTGAAACGATAAGCTACCAGGGCAAGAAGAAGAGATGGTTACTTAGCCGATTAGCCTTTTGTGCATCCAATTCAAAAATTAATAAAAGTAGGCATCGCAAATGGAAAGATCTGAAATAAAATGTTGATCCAAAACTCTGGGGCGTAACGTACAGGGTGTTAACCTCCTCCTTCCGAATCAACAAGATATACGGTTTGCCACCCTGCCCTAACAAGTCGGAAGAAATACCAGCCCTGACTAATAAACCTATTCGCATCAAAACAGAAGAGCACCGAGGAATATCTATAGACGTACAACCACTTAAACAAGGAGTTTCATTAAATACTACAGTTTCAGAAAAGGTTAGTCCACGGTCGGTGCGAAAAAAGACGTAATAAAAGCATTCTATAAGGCTCAACAAAGAAATTATTTTTCAAGAAAAGTAGTGCTACTTGTCACTCTGGACTTGAAGAATACCTTCAACTCTTCGAGGTGGACGCATATACTAACAGCGCTAATACTTGTGTTTCATGTTCCCGACTACCTACTTCAAAATATGCATATAGCTACCTCCAAGACAAAATATTATTGTTCCAAGCCAAGGAAAGGTGACGAAGAAAGCTGATCGCAAGGTTGCTGCCCAAGGATCTATTTTAGGTCCTGATCTATAGAACACTTCGTACGGCGGAATTTTGCGTATGGACATGCCTGGCGAAGTTTTCATAGTAGGATACGCAGATGATATTGCGGCAGTATTTGTTACACAAAACTTAGAAGACGCTCAACGTAACTTAAACCAGGAGAGGCGGAACGTTAGCCTTTTGATTAATGAACATCACCTTACCGTCGGAAAAAACGGAACTGCGGTGCTACTTACTAGGTGACAAATAAGCAAATCAATACAGAGGTGAAATTCTTGGGAGAGCATCTTGATCTAAAACTGACATTCTGGGAGTAGATAAGGCACTCGTCAGAAAACGCAAATAAAATCACATTCACCCTGAGTATTCGGTGATAAACAAAAGAGGCCCAATGGCCGGTAAACGCAGACTATTAATGTCCGTCAACAATTAAATCCTTCTCTACGAGCCGACGCTCTCAAGATGGCAAAATATCGTAAGCAAATTTCAAGTGCGCTGCTAGGATACGTCGTAGTTCGCTCAGGCTTATAAACGCATAAGAGCAGTATCTAAGCCTGATTTCTTGGTCATTGCAGACATAATTTCCTTGCAAGGGCCTGGCCAGATTAAGGAGAATGCAACCGTGGCAAGAAAAATAGCAAGCGGAGGGCCACGGCAGATGGACGGAAAGATTAATTAGAGATCTATCCAAATGGCTAGATATGAAATATGGGGAAATATTCTATTTGTATACCTAATTTCTAATCGCATGGGGGTTTCTATACGTTCGGCAGCTGTAAAAAGATAAATTGGAGAAAAATATTGGCAATGTTACGCCCTGCGAGGATATAATCTTACGGTTGAAAATAGATGAAATGAACCTGAATCTCCATGCAGAAAAAGCAGTCTCTTGAAAGGTATTTCACATTGTATGTTTTCTTTCTGATGTTAATTTGGACAATGATTCCTTGTAACAAAAGTGATAACTTTCGAATTTGGCGCTACGCATGTTTGTGTGGTAACAGAAAAACATTTTCAACGTGGCTAAGATCGTTGAATCGATTTTTTTTTTGGTTTACCGGATTCGATGTTTCCTGTATTAAGTTTGCGAATTATGCACTGACTAGTACGACTAGGACCAGTATAGTGGTGATACTCGTAATCAAATGCTTTTCTGACATCTCCTCGTTGTTTTTTTCCTATATTCCTACGATTAAGCCTTCTAAGCATTTACAGTAGAATTCTAATCGTGCGTCATGTTAATACTAACAATATTTTGTTCAGGTGTAGTTGCGTCGCCGTGAAGTATAGTTCGGCTGGAATATTATCCATTCCAGTCGCTTTGCTGTTTGTCGGTGTTGATTGTTTCGTTTTCTTGCCTCTAGAAGGACTCTTTCATTTTACTTATCCAGTTAGGTTCTGTGATTAGGGCTTGATCAGAAGTATCATTTATTTGTGGTAAGTTTGTAAACTTTCTGGTAACTCTTTCTTCTGGTAACGTCAATATTCTCAGTGAATGTTCTCTGATCGTTCCTTGCTATTTTCTTTATCTATTTAGTTGTATTTCCATATTTCTTTCGATTTTCTGCCGTATTGGCCTCCTTGGCGTTCCACAGTTTTTTTTTCCAAATTTATCTGAAATCCAGTTTTTGTAATTTGGAAGAATGAGTTGGAGCGTTTCGTTAGAGTTGTTTTTTGTATCAATTTTTCAGTTTTATCCGTCTCTCGATGATGAATTTCCTTCGATGAATTTCTGTACTTTTCACCACTACTGCTGTAATGTTCAATGTTGTAATGACTAGTTGGAAATCGTTATATCGTGGAAACTTGCTGCTTCGTATGAATATCTTATTTGTAACATAATATTCGATGATGTATTAAAAACTCCAAGCACAATTTTGGTTTCGTTGCTGCTGCTCGTAAAATTCATCTTTCGATATGGCTCTCAAGTGCTTCTTTATTAGGTGCACATCGCTAAATAACTGTCGTTGTCGTATTTTTGAGCGGATTTGTTTTGTTATTATTCTGCTAGATATTGTTTCCTTTCAAGCTGTGCTTTCTTTTCGTCAGCAGTTTTGTGGTATGGCTGAAGCATCGTATTTCCATATTTATTGTCTACAATTTTAATTTATTCATTTTGTGTATTCCAAACGTTCCAAAATTGATATAAAATTTGCATTTAGGCCAGTCGGCAGATTTATCCTCGCTTTCGTATTTTTAAACGTGGATAAATCTACTGATTGAAACCTGGATTAAAAACGTATTCACAGATTTATACCTCGATATCGATGGCTAAAACAGTGGCTACATTATTTTCGAAAACTCGGAAATAAAAAACCTCAAACGTTGTGTCAAACAGTCGTGTGGACAATCTCAGTAATTCATCTTCTTCAGACTCAGAGTCTAATGATTCATATTATGAGATTTTATTAAGTCGACGAATAAAACGACCGATTCGTTAACCACAATTCAACAGATTTTAGTTTGTTTGAGGATCTAATAGGAAAAAGAAAGAGTACGGCGGGGAATATAATCCATAAAGTATCGAGAGCTAGGAAAGCCAAAGATTTTATAAAAATGCCTATAGGCGACGAAGCGAGTAAAACCCAGCAACATTTTTAATAAAGCAGGAATACCTCTCTATTTTGGCTGCATTGATGGTACACATATACCAATAAGATCTCCTATAGAGATGATGAGGCAGAATTTTATCGCAACCGTAAAGGATATTCTTTCATTCTCAAGCGATTTGCAATGCTGATGGTAAATTTGTAGCCATTGTTGCAAGGTGGTTTTCTAAATTTACCATATTAAAATCAAGTTATTAAAATATTTGTGCGCTTTTTTGGTTAAGTGGTTTGGAAAACATGATGTTCACATGATTAAACCATTTTTAATTTCTCTCAAAATATGGCTCGATTTGAGCAGGACGAATTCAAAAATATGCTGCTCATTGGTGATTCCGCCCATGGATGCAAAAATTATTTAATTATCCCTTACAGATTTCCACGAAATTTTTTGCAGGAAAGGTACATCAAGCGATTACATCAACCAGAGCAATAATAGAAGGAACTTTGGGGCAGTGGAATAGATGGTTTCCAGCTCTGGCAATAATTATGGGTTTATTTTACTTTTCATTTACTCTAATCGTTTTCCTTAGAATCACAACTAAAGCTACAAAATACGTTAACAATAATTGTGACAACGGCAGTTCTCCACAATATTGCTAACACAATAAAAGAGGAAAATGATCCCGTCGATGAAGATATATGTAAGTATAAATATCCCACCAGAAGTAGAGAGTTATATTCCAAATGTGTTCGAAGCTCACATATAGAAGTATCACATATAAGTTTCATTTCATCACAAGTTTCTTTCGAGACTGAAGCGATTCTATTTGAGCCTCTCTGAATTTCTTTCGCCTTCAGATGCCATTTCCTTTCGAGGAAATTCGTAATTTATCTCGAATTATGCAGGTTGTAGTGGCGATAGATGGGACGGAAGATGGCTGACTCGTTCTTATCTCTATCGGAAGTAATGTCTCACTGTCATCAGATAAATATTCATAGCTTACACACTTTTCCTAAAACATTTAAACATACAATTGAATTTATTATACCAATATTTAACCTTATCGCGAAAAAGATCCGCCCTGGAGTCATATAGAGATTACTGTTGGGGGTAATACTTTTTCCCACAATACTGAAAATTAGATCTAACTCAATAGTTTTTGACAAAGTATCACCTCCCGTTTTAAATATTTCCAAGCGTTCGCCAGCCACATCTTTTCGTACCTTGCCCTTTATATTTGTATAAGCAACTTTTAGTTGTTGTGTGTTTTTTCTGCTGAAACTGAATCGGTCCCTTTGCTCTCTACTATGTTTTTACTTTGCTCCACCACTTAGCTCGCTTTCCATAATATTATTTTCTTGCCCTAACGAAGTATTTAGATAATTAAACAAAAACAAAAAAATTGACAAGTGTCTCAGCAAGCAGTTTTAATTCGAAAGTCGATATCGAAAATCAAAGATGTTAGCCTCATTCAAAAATACCACAAACAAAAATCCACCTTTAAAATTACCAAAAGTAGCCTTGGCTGAACCAGTGGATTTTAGAAAACCACGGATTAATCCGATGACTTATCCACGTTAAAAAATACGGGCCTTAATCATTCTATGGATTCTGATATTTTAGTAGGCCAGGAAAATACAATTTGGCCAAAAACACTATGCAAATATTTTTCACAATTGCTATTCCCAGGGAAAGGTGGGATACTAGTGCGGGTTTAAGTAATATTGGCCACGTAATATTGGTGACATCTGATGTGAATTGGATGGCCAATTATTTTGTCTCTGTATTTGGTTATTATTAACTAAGTTTCGAAAGATTCCGTCCGGATATGTGGTAGTAAGTTATTTTGAAATTCGGTAGGGTTGCTATCGACCACTTGTGTAGGTGATATATACCTACACGTGTCATGATTGTTAATGAAGTGAGTATTGGTAACGTTTAAATGTTTAAACGTTTTCGTCGAAATCGGAGTGAACGAAATGGTTCACAATATGTTGAAATTAATTAGTTTATGGCATCTGCGACGTGGTTATGACGATATGTCCGGTAGTGGCTGTATGGGTTTCCTGGATTTGAAAGTCCGCAATGTAATTATGGCACCATTTCGGTTATAAGCGAAAACTCAGTAAATTTATTTGTCGGAAATGTATTATCGTTCATATAGAGGGAATGAGAATTCGGTGAATTTCTTTTAGCGATGTGACTTGTATTCAAGAACTATCCGTCTAAAATTTGAACTTTGATTCATCTGCAATCCTGGTCGACTAGCTAGTTTAATTACATTTCTCTGTGATCGACATATAAAATTAGATTAATAAATTTTCCAAATAATCCTTATAAAACTCGGCCCCATCCTCAATATTACTACGAGAACAGTGTTAAATTTCGATTTTGAGAGGTTAAAGATATTATTTCAAATGTTTGTTGCTATTTCATGATGCGGTTTCAGGTATTTTCCATCTACCTGTCGTATTTTTTGAAACCATAAAATTATTTGGTTTGAGGTTTTACAATTTTTAGCATCTGTGCATATCACTCATCGTTTGCCAAACTACCACCAGTCACTGCATGCTGATTGTGTTAAAATTTTATTTTAGTACTAAAATCAAATATACAGGTACCCTTACAAATTCTAAATGAACAGGTAGAAGTAAAATAATGCTTAAAAATCTTTACCTTAATTGATTTCCAATAACAGTTTTAAATTGAACGAGAGAAGCGTTTAGAAAATACGATTGAAAATAAAAAGAAAATCATCATTAGTTTTATTGTTTCGGAAAGGTAAATTTTTATCGGGAAAGGTAGACGAGCAACTAAACTTTTATTATCTGGGAGGGATGATGTTCTCGTTCATGGTAATTTTCAATTTCAAAATCTATTCGATTCTGGAAGAGGTATTTTTCTAAACGTATTTACTCGAACAAATCGGGCATCGTCAATTTTTATTGCATACGGAATATAATTTTGGCTTTATCTGCTTTCAAAATCAATATTGGAATATTCTGTATACGTGTGTAATGAACGAAACGGGCGAATGTAATTATACGAGTATACAGGTATTCCTATCTACTCGTATATGAACGACAAGTAATTAAAGGCAGTAAAATTATTTTAATGATTTTTTTTTCATTTTCAATTTATTTAATTATTCACGCTGACAGGCGCAGACAGGTACGGAGCCCTAAAAACTTTGTTCTTAAATCGATTTAAATTCCTCGAATACAATCGACCCATTTTTAATAAATCATGTAATTTATCATGATTCAATTCAAATTCCAATTGGAATTGGTACTTCATAATTTTAATTATTTAATTGTGGCCTAAGTTCGAACGTGTGGCTAGTAAAGGCTACAATTTGATTAATCTACTGAGAACGAATGTGTTTTCTTCTTGTATTTTCCCTATCGGTACAACCCACAACATGTTTATAGATTTAGGAATTCCTGTTAAGTTGCGTAACATTGACTTATTAGTAGCAGTATCTCAACAAGTTTGGTAGTACTTCTTTTGACCTGATTTGAAATTTCTGCATAAATATCGCATTGGTTAGTATTAGACGAATTCTGCTATAATTCGTGATTATCGATGAATTTCAGTTAAAATCTAACAACTTTTAGCAATAAAATGGGAACCATCATTTTAAAGATATGCCCAAATAGTTGAGCCAAGGAAATGGGAAATCTTAGCTCTCGTCTCTAGAGGATAATTAACAAATTTGAGCGTCAAAGTCAACCTTTGGCAAAACTTGGCTTGATATGGTACATTTAGCTGTTCTTCGCTCGCCTTTTATTTTCTAAGAAGTTTCATCCCGATCAATCAAACCATCTTAACTGTACAGCAGCCGAATTTTTGTCAATAATTGTCATGTTCACTTAAACTTTGGAAAACTGATCTTCACCTATTATAGCAAAATTAATTTAGAACATTTTAATTCGTGACCGTTTTGGTAGCAGCGACATATAGTGAACCGATTTCGAGCAAAAATCTCTGCAATCTCTAAATTTATGCGAAAATCTTAAGTGTATAGTTTCACCCCGATCACTCAATCCATCTAGGCTGTAGAGAAGATATAGGCGTTTTGTCTGCATAGCACCACACACACACACACACATACATACACAGATATGCTGTATATCAGCTTTAAACTTCCAATGAAGATAAGAAAAGTAAAAATATTTTATGAGTTCTTCGGCCTTGCCGCTTAAGTAATCCTGTACCTGGCTTGATAATTTTAATGGTTCCAAGCTAATTAACGCCAAATGAATTTGTTTCTTCTCAACGATACTCCCTGTATGTAAATTAAAGGGTTGATGATACGCGTTATGATCCATAAAATCTTCAAAGTTTACTGGAAACTGTTAATATGGCCTGATTAAATGACGGAGTTTGATCGGATTAGTAGAGAAAATATATTTTTGGGGAGAGGTCACAGAGACTCCTTCCATTTTAACAGAAGGATTTCTGATACATTATTTGGGTCACCCACAGTTATCTATATAAAATAAATTTAAGGGTTCTACTAGTCCTGACCGTCCCAGTAATTTTAATGTTATTGAAGGCTCTTCTACATACATTATTAAAAGTCACAAGTTCCGCTGCCACTACAATTGTTCTAGATTGTCCCCGAACAATCCAACAAAGTAGTTGTCCTGGCATAGACACAGTCAGGTCCCACTCTCACTTACTCATCGAACCATTTGAAGGTCTCAGCATGGCGTAGGAAATCCTTGACGCTCGATTTTACTGAGGACCATGAATTCATTTAGGAGAGAAGAAATTTCAGTCTGCTTAAATGACTTACAATCTGCTTGTAAATGCTTTCCTGTGGGCCAGTGTCCCGTGACAGCGCATCCGCCACCATACTAACATACATGCCCAGTTATTACGCATGAGGTGCTATTGAACCATCCGCACAGAAAAAAATAACTTAGTAAAATTGATAAAATTTTAGTATTATTGATAAAAAACGCAACCCATAAGTAAAATTGACAAAATTGATAATTTTTTTCATCGGTTTAAGGGGAAAGCAAATGTGGTAGAAAGTATGAACAGTTTAAAGTGTTTATAAGAAAATTATGAATATGATAAATAGTTTTTTAAAAATAAGTACTAGTGGTTCATCACTTTGATAAATCGATTTATGCGAATGTTACTAATGTTTTCAAACTGAAGTTCAATTTCAGTAATCTATAATAATCCTGTTTGCTTATGATGTAAAATTAATCAATTTAAAGAAACTTCTTATTGATACGATAACCTGATTTCTTGAAAACTATATATTTCGTTTTCTAGTTTATACAAAATGTATTGTCAACATACAAACCTCTTTCGATTTAATAACTCAATCTTAATGAAAACATAGAATTTTTATTTAATTTTATGAATTTATTTTTTATAATGAACTTAGATTTTTTTCAAACAAACATAACTTTTAAAATTAATGAAATATTTTTGGTTGATAATTGCAACAATTTACGCTGGGTTTCCAGGAGCACCTCTTGTAATGAAAAATTCTGCCGGCACAAGTTTCCAAAAACCTGAAAAGTGAAGTGATTAAACTATTATCGCAAACTAATAATTATTTTCCATTAAACTCACCAGTTGGTTGCGGCATTTTCGAGTGTTGAGTGGGTTGATAAGCATCGTACAGGTATACACTAGATGCTCCATTCTATTTTTGACCAAATGGATCGGGTTGCTCTAATTAGAGATTTTACATGACCCTCATTATTCTCGGGTATTTATCTGCATCACCATCTGTAAGTGATAATTTGAATGAATATATTAAAATATCTCGAAATTATCGCCTATGTTTATTTTACCTGAATATTTAACCTAAAATATGGCGAAGACAACAACTTCAATTTTGCATTTATTTAGAAGAACCAGCCATTTTTTCGCTTTTTGGTGTCAACAAAAAGTTTTTGTTCACTTATCACTTTTTTCACTTAACTTTAAAGTGTTAAACTACTAGATTCACACAATATTTTTCAAAAACTTTATAATTTATAATAATTATAATTATAATTAAAAAAAAAACACAAACTTAGTGACATCCTGTCGGCATAAAATTTCGATACTGAATACTAGAATAAATGTGCTTTTGTAAACGCCAATATTTCGGTTTTCTGATTTTTACAAAATGTATGAAAATGATAACTTATTTTTGAAAGCCATAACTCGATGACATAAAAAAATGTAAGTCATAAATTTCTGAGTCAAGTTCATAACTCGGCTTATGATTATTAATATTTTTACAAATGGTTTTATAATTTATGAACGATTTTAATAAAATGAAAACGAGGTGTATAATTTATGAAAAAAGGAGGAACTCATTTGCCTTAATGCACGGTTAAATGATACACAATTTACGAAACCGATCAGCGTGCATGAATGCTAACTCTGACAAATTTCTCCTAACTAATTCTAAACAAAATCCATTTTCTAACCCGTAATTTGGGACCCCGTACAAACAAATACTTATAAGACTATCAAAGCAAAAATGTAAGATGAAATAGTGATCCATCTTCGAATTACTTTGAAGAAGTTTCGCGTTTTCCAAATAAATTTTTGCATGTACTTTGTATCTGTTTACTGAGTCCGAGTAAAGTCTTAAGCCAGGCAAATTTGGTTTTAAAAGGTTATTTGTGTGCCTTTAATCCCCGGAAGAAAGTATAGCTAAACATACCTGATGTTTTTTTGTCAGCTAATATTTTTTAAGAATTGATCTTATGATTGAGTGTTTAACAGTTTTGCAATGTCTTGAAAAAAATTATAAATTTTTCTCTAACGACGAAATTTTTAAAGTAGGATTCATACAACGATAACTCTTAAATTTTCTCATATGAGCCTCAAGTGTGAACTATAAAAAATTTGGAATTCTGATATTATATAAATAATGTATATGAAATTAAAATTTTCTAGGAGCAATGAGGTAAATAAAAAGTATAAATTATTTTTCAAGCCAGTACGTAAATTTTATAGGCATAAAAGCAAATTTATACATTTCTTACTTTTTGTATAAAATAGCTAATTTGAAAATCATACTTTGCACATTTTTATTTAATTTGTCAAATAAAAAACTTTAATTAAAGACTAATGCCTTTTATACAAATAGTTATTGCAAGCATTACGAATTTTATCAAATATATAAAAAAAATTATACAAAATTGAAAACCAGTAATTTATCAATTTAACAAAATTTATTTTTTTCTGTGCGTCGTTCGTTGTTCTTCAAGCTACCTCCTGAAGCAGATTGCGCCTTTTTGAGCGAGTTCACCCGCACCTTCAGTCCCCGTAATAATAAAATGCCCTGACAACCACACCAGGTGGATGTTGAACTGATTTTTCATCTCGTGGGAGATAATTCAGGGTTACATCGATGCAAGGTACTATGATTTAATCTGCGGTAGTTCGAGAGACGGAAAGATATAGGCTTTCATTTAATTCGACATTCCGATATCAATCATTGGTTTTTTTATCGCCGAGTTCCAATGACGAGGGTATTATACGCCACCTTCAAATGTGCCTCTACTCACAAATTTGATAAGTAGGGAGTGCCTGCGTGATCACCTCTCACGTTACTAAAGGCTCCCAAAAGTTATCATGGAGCATTGTTATGTTCAACAGATTTCTCGATTGGAGTAATAAAGAAGCAGTTTCCACAGAGTTCCCCTTGTAATATGCGTGTTGGGGTTTTGATATTATTTGGTTCAATGAAACTCCTAATGTGGGCTTCTATCTATCTTTTCAAAAATTTTAATAGAGAAGGGGCCAAATATGTAGGTCTAATATGTTTGGAACTGTAATGAGAGTTTCTCTCGCCTGAATTTTGATATTTCATTTATTTCAGTTCATTTATTAGAATGTGATAGAGTTCCAGGCTGCCTCTTAAGAAAACTTCCAGCCAGAGTAAGCTTAAGATAGTCATTTGTTATAAGGCTTGACTTATGAGGCTTAAAACTATTTACTGCCCACATGAATTTTTCCTACTCATACTCTGACTTACAATGCACACGACATCCTTGTCCCTATGTATTTATGGCGTAGATTCGGAGCTAAGTGGAAAGTGGGTTTCCAGTGGAACCTCTAAGGATTCTGTATTAGTAACGGAGATAGTATTCTACACATCCTCAATGCCTCAGAGGACTCAGGAAGCTTACTGCAGTATAACCTCTATTTGGGTTAGCATTTCTTAATTCGTATTTGTATGAATTGAAGATTTCCGAGTAGCAGCCCCAGTCTTTAGCAGATTTAGTTTCGTTACCTATAGCCCTCTAAAGTACCACCTGGATTTCTTACTTATCCTTTCGACTACCACAGTAGTTGAGGTTTACCCAGAGTTTGACTAGGAGGACACGCACCTAATATGGCATTATTAATAGTGTTGAATAGCTGGTACACTGGATCAAGCACTTGTATTGATTCAGGAGGGCTTAGAACTGCAACCAGTAGTGAATTAACTAGAATAATTATCCTAGTCGGGGTTCCTCTTGAATCTATAGCTTGATTTTTTGTTGGGTTTTGCCTGCAATTCAAATTAGATTTAACATTGATCAGAAAAGGTATGATTTTCCGACACTTTTAAATTCTCTAAACTATCCATAATTGTGTTTGAGACAAGTGTATTATAGTAGTTTGTCACTATTTCTAGTAATAAGGGTTGGTTCACATGGTTGATTTAAGTACTAAGAAAAAAGTCAAGGAGTAACTGGATCCCCTCCATTTTTAATGAGCCTGCTTTAGTGAGCTTCCTAAAACGACTGGTGCGGGATATATTCCCCGTCATGTGGAAGTTAAGCTGATATTAGTCAGAGATGTTGACTATCAATCTCAATGTTTGCAATGCTCAATGCATCTGAATTAATGTAATTTGATAACAGAAACACATTTAGATTATCTTTAGCAAGAACACTGGAATAGCAATTTATATTTAGGAGTCCTAGATCCAAGTACCTGATCACCATTGGTTCTAGGTTTTTCGATAATATCTATATCCACTGCTTTTATTTTTAGGCGAAGTTGCCTTGAAGTGGTGAATGTTTATCTGCGCGAACCTCACTATTAGGTTTTCTTGTGCTCTCTCATTTCCACGATGTTCAGGTTGTCACCGGGGTTGAAGAAGGAAGTTTTTAAGAGCGCCGGAATCTTACACTTTTTGTATTATTAGTTGTATCCATATTTTCTCCCACGAGCAGCGAATAAAGAAATGTCCATCTGTGCAGTGATCCGATCCGCAGCCCACAGATAAGTCAGTTTCGATTCGGAGGGTGCCAGGTATCCGTATACACCGTTAGAGGCTGAGCTTTTTTATATACCTAAACGCGGCCCCGTTTGCGTATGTCTTAGTCCCCTTTACCATTTCCCTATATGCTCCAAGATGCGATGCTTTAGATTATAGGTTAGGTATCTGATTCAAAAACTAATTCTTCTTCAACACTCTCAACAGCTTGACAATACAAAAAAAAATTGCCAGAGGCGAGAGTCGGGTCCGGCACCACTCGGAATTTTTTCGTAACCAATGATGTCTGTTGTCCAACATTGCAAGACAAAGAATTTAAAATTTAATACGTAAACGCATTCCCACAAACTAATATTAGAACTCCAATTTTCCTCGTTTTGTCTTTAAATTTAGCTTTCCAGGGTTCTTCGGCAGAGCTTTCCTCTCTCAATTCATATATACAGTGATCCTTGTAGCCTTCGTAAAGCGCATTTGAAAAATATTTAAACTGTCGGATTTAATGAGCTGAGTGTCAACGTAGGAAATCTAATAAATTAATCATTTGGTGACGGTATAACTCCTTTTGCACTAAAATGCGCTAACATTGTACCAATAATTAAAAGGAGGATAAACCTAATTTTAGCCCGATTCCCATCTGTTCAGTTATTTCAAAAATCTTCGAATCCGCCTTCAAAATTTGAATTCAGAGTCATCTTGAGAGAAATAGATCAATAAACAACAATACTGTTCGCATACGAAGCCTAATGTTCGCTCTTCACTCGCAAAATTTTGTCATGACGCTGGAGAAGGAAATAAGAAGAAAATGTATTGAAACTGAGTAGAAAATTTCTATTTTGCTCTCAATTCAACAAAACAGAGAACATAAAATGATTTTACATACGTTTTGGTATTAATAGTTGTGGGTGTAAAAATAGAATTGTGCCATGACATTCGATCGTCACAACAAAATTTTGTAAGTGAAGACTACCCTACCATTAGGGCAGCCGGTCTTATGTTGTTGCCGCAATACTCTGGGGGGGGGGACCCATAAATCTCATGGGTTCTTGAATATAAACTAAGTATATATACACGAGTACTCTCAATTTTGGCCGTTTAAGAAGGAAACATTTTGAAGCAGCTTCTGAGTGACGCAGGTTTATCTAAATTATTCGGAGCCTATTTTAGTGTTTAATTTTAAATTCCGTGTACATGCTGCCCTTTTGTGAAAGTTAATTAGTGGGGATCCGAATTGTGTAACTATTAATCCGAAATTTGTTTCTTTTCACGATTTCTGGCCTCTGCTGAATTGGTTATAAGTTTACCTCTTGTTTCATTGTCAGCTTCATCCTTTTCTTTATATACTCTAAGAGTTTGTGACTGAAAGTTGAAGTTAATAACACTGTTTGTGTTTGAAAGAGGAGCTAACGAATTCCATATTTATGACAAAAGTGAAATATCTAGAATTCTCTTTATTGTTTCCTCCTGCTTCACGATATTCTAAATTTTGTCAAAATATTAGGCTTAAATAATCTCTAGCCTAAGGTTTTCTCCTTGCTAACCATGGAGCTTGGCTACAACTCACCAACATCAGTTACTGCCTTTTTGTAAAACTCCAGTGTTCTTTAATTCTCTCAAGCAACCAGCTTCAGTCGCCATTTTTACCAACCCATTCCTGCAGGTGAGGTACGATGATGAAGTTTAGTGCCTTATACACCAATGTTGCATATACATTACTCTCGATAGCAACCAGCAAACGTTTTTTTCCTAATACGTCACCAAACAGTTTTAGTGAATGTGAGTCTTAAGATTTCTGGGTTTGAATAACTGTTATGTGGTTTATTTGATGATTGATTGCTTGTAATTTGAGCGAATGGGCTCGTTGATTTATTATCTAAATATGTCGAAAAGGTTTCTGTGTCTGGATGATTGTTATGTGGTAGATTTGATATTTGGTTGACAATTATATTATGGGCGTCTGGGCTCGTGTACTTATAAACTAAATATGTTGAAGTGGCGGCTGGCTCTGGTTGATTGTAAGGTAATTGATTTAATAATTGGTTAGTTGTATTATGAACGTCCGGGCTCGGTTGTTTATGTACTAAGGGTTTTGAGGTGGCGTCTGGGCCTGATTGGATGTTTGATGATTGGTTTGATAGTTGGTTGATTTGATTTTGAGCGCCTTTGCTGGCTCGTTTGCTTATGAACTAAATTTACTGATTTAACGCCTTGGGATAATTGAACGATTTGGTTTGGTTTTGTTGATTCATGAATAAATGGATTCGTTGACTTCTTAACTATATATGATGATTGGATTTGTGTTTGTTTTGAACTGTTGGTTTTGAATGATTTAGTTCTCGATTGTAAATTTTGATCCTCGTTGTCACTGTAATGTTGATATGATCTGATTTGAGATACATTCGTTTGAAGAATGTCTGGAATTGCTTGATTTGTGTTTATGTTGTTTAATTGTTTGAACTGGGTGTTTCCGTTTATTTGATGAGTATCTTCGTTCAGTTTCTCAATTACCAGGATTGATGGTTGGTTGTTATTACTGATTTGTGTGTCAATATTGATTTTTTTGCTGATTGAAAACCAATTACTTGTTTCTGGAATAACAATTTGGGTTTCTTTGGAGTAACTTATACGCTGCTCTGGTATAGCAGGACTGCTAAAATGACTCCAGGTATTCGGCGATGGGTGATATATTTCCTTTTTTCTCTCTGTGTTTATTCTAGTACGACAAATGTCCCAAGTATGATAAAATTTTCGACAGTAGTTACATCTGATTTGGTATGATCTTGGATATAATTGTTAACTTTCAATCGTTGGTATTGCAAGTGTTGATGATTCATTTAGCTGTGTTGTTGGTGTGCCTATTATCGAGTTTACCATATGCTCAGTTTTTCTGTTTCGTTTATAATTTCGGTGACACGTTCGGCTTTGCTGATTAATATTTTATTTTTAATTATGATGTTGTATAGTCCTCGTTTGAATGTTTGCACGGCTTGTAATGCTAGATGTTTGTTGTAAATCTTGTCAATTTGTCCGTATTTGTTTTTAAAGTTTTTCTTGTATCGGTCAAGTGCATCATAAAGTCTGTATCCATAATTTCTGGTTGTTTCGTCATAATATTGTTTCGTTTCCAAAAACTTCTGTTTCAAATCTGTTACAGAATATGTTGGTATAAATAAAAATCCATCTCTCTGTGATAAATTTGAGTGAATGCTTCTGCTGTTAAATCGGAGTTTTATTAATTTGTTGAATAATTGCTTTTCCATGTTGAGAAGTGTTGCATAAATACTGTCTGCAATGGTCAAAAAACGGTTGAATTCAATTGGTCTGTCTTTTGTGTCAGCTCCGCTGAATTCTGCAATAAGAACGATGCAATTTAATATTTGCAGCTAGTTCATTTTGTAAGATTGTGGTGTGTCGAAATTCGGTTCCGATAAGAATGCATGTTATGCTGGCGATGGTTCTGTTTCCATTTTATTATTTTTGGTTCACGTTGATGTCATTGAATTGTTGTTTTCAAATAGATTGTGGATTTTAATATTTTTTACTGTTGAAAAGTTGATAACGATGAATTTCTGCATCTTCTTTTGTGTCATTTTGCTATATGGTTATAATTTGCTCTCAATGCCGATTTAGTGGTAGTTTTTAGTTTTGATGTTGAAAATCGGTATGGCTCGTTCTGCATTGTTAACAGCTCAGTTTTTTATAGCGTTGCTAGATTCTACTTTGATGTATTTTGTGAATATCATACGTTTGTTTGTCCGAGGAATTAATGAAATGCATAAGTTTTCGCCCGCAGGACCCTATCTACAGCGCCAATGTTGTGCGAAGCGGTTTGGGGATTGGGTGTTTTAAACTTCATCTTCACTGTTCCCTATTACATTTTATTAACACTTTTATTAGTTATTAGATCGAAGGTTCACAATTATTATCCACAAATTAAATTTAAACACAATTTAAAACACAATAATTTAAAATAATTTTTGATTCTTAATTATTAATTACATATTACTTAAAATTACTGATTATGACTATCCATAATAACTGTTTATGACTATCTGTCTTAAAACTAAAATGCTCGTCTTAAATACTAAAATTTAGAGGAAATGAAAATGTTATACAAGCACTACGGAAAACAAATGTACATTTTCCGAGGTTGGAAGGTGGCATTTTCATATTTTGAACGCAATTGTGTTTATTTTATTAAAATTTAATGACCTCACTGAACAATGCGGAAAACAAAGAAATGGATCGACTTTTTCCGGTATATATTACACAACACCCTGACCCGTATTCCATCGGATGCCTCTGCTTCATCCTAGGATCTCTGCCGTTACAGGCTATATGCTTGTTATTAATTCCAACCGTATGTGTCTTTACACAGTTTCCTATAGATAATGGAACTTGTCTTTAGTTTCCCTTTGTTTGGTAAGCGCTGGTGGTCAGATCATTTTTATTTTTATTTTCTGTAACATATTTTGACCAATGTCAAAGAAAGAATAGATGGTCCAGTGCTGATGGTCGCTAGGATTTCAGAGTGCACCGATCATAACTGGGCTATTTAAATTTTGGCTCACAGTCTGACAATCTGCTGGCTCGGGTCGCTCTAGTTTGCTTCAATTGATATATGATATTTAGAAAAAACACGAATACATCGGATATACTGTATCATTACAGCACATATGATGGTCAACCGTCTTAACAGATACTAAGAAAAAAATTGATTATCTAATAGAAAATTAATTAAAAAATATTTAAATTGGATTTGATGACATTTCTGCCGATAAAATTTACCCATTGATGAATCATCAATTCTCAGCTAACGATTCCCTTATGAAATTTGATGCAAATCCTTTTCACATTTATATTATAGATATAGTTGGACCCCCGTTGAAAACCAATTTGATTTTGGCTTAAACTTGTGTGATTGGCGCATATATGCTGAATGTAGTGATGGTTTTACCAGTTGTGCAGAATGAATGCCAATTTTGTCGACAAAAAATGTTTACGATTTCTGTAAATGGAATTGATTTGCATGATTTACAAATTCTTAAATCATTGAAACTTTATAAAACGCCATAAAATGCCAACCCCACGAAAAATTTTAAGCAGGGGCAAGCACACGCGAAGAACAATAAAAAGCCTCTAGAATAACAAAACATATTTTAAATTTCTTATTTAAAAAATGTTAATTTTTGAAAATCAAATTTTATTTTTTATTTTATCCTTTCTCTCGGCTGTAAACTTGTAAAACACAATTCCATCGAGTTTTCGAATTAGTATTCCTTTAAGAATTTTAATTTTATTATTTTATTTATTTTTTGTTTTTATTTTTTCCATTTTAACCAAAGCAATAAAATATAAATAATTTAAAAATTCTAGACGTAGGATAAAAACTCAATCATGAAAATTACGAAATTTTCCTTTTGGCATGATAATTATTCCCAAAAGTCAAAATTAAATATTTAAATATTAACATTTAGTGCGGCGTATTATATTGAAGAGCCAAATCCACAAAATTATATAAATTGCATACAAAATTCGTAATATTTTTAAAATTTAATTAATTCCAATCATAATTTTAAGAGTTTTTTTTTTGTAAAACTAACCTCATTATATTGATGTAACTCCATAAAAAAATGATCCCGTTTTTAAGTAAAATAAAAATAACAACCGGGATGTTAAAAAATAAATTCAAAACTTTTTGTTGGAAAATGATTTTCTTCAGAAAGTAATAAATCAACTAAATGGCCTATAATGAATCAAAAATGTAGAAAAAAAACGACGAAAAATTATTTTTATTCGCAAAGCAAAAATACATCTTCATCATCATGAACCAGAAAAACTTACCAGAGAACAAAAGCAAAATATAAAACAACAACAACGAACCATTATAAAGATGAAAAACAAAATAAAAATTGATTCAGTTTCTTTTTCCCGAGCCTCCCCATCTACTTAGTTTTCCACTAAGTATATAATACATTTATATAGAATCAGATCTAAAGGGAAAATAGACAATGAAAAATTCAACTTTTCGATTTTTCTTCCGTTATTATTGTTTTGGAACTTTTGGTTTTTAATAATGGGAAAAATGAATTTTTCCAAAACAGTCATTGCAACCCGAAACCAAGTTCAGATTTTGTTTATTCCAAGCATCTTGTCGTGTACAATTCGCACACCCATTACTGTATTTGAATTCCGAGATATGTAACGAAATAGCACGGGGTGGAAAATCCATTTCAAGATGATGAGGGATCATGATACAATATTTCCTTTTTTATTATATTTTGTTTAAAATATTATAAAATTATTATTTTTTGTAAATAACAAAAAAAGTTCTATTTATTATTAAATAGTAAGTTAAAATTTAAAAAGGTTTTCCATTAGTAGCAATAATATTTTCACATGTACCAAGAAAATGTATGTATATGTATGTGCTTAGATGGGTACCAAAATTATGAATGAAATTGATGCAAAATTTGTAATTGATTTTCCTATCATGCAGGAAGAAGAGGAGGATTTTATTTTTAAATATTTTATGCATATTTAAGTTTTGGGTAGATTCTATATTTAGGGGAGGTGTATACACAGGATGATTTGACATTTTACTTTGTTTCTTAGAAATGCGCTTTTAAGAGCTAAGATAATTTATGAGTAACAAATAAGAATGATCTAGACAAAATATGTGATACTTTGGTACAAATAGTAAAATGTGGTCTTAATTTGGGAAATATTCTTCCTATTCCAATAGATATGACGTTTGTGTCCAAATAAAAGACAATCGACTTTTTACTTTTATTGGTTCACAGCTTTCTTGTCATTAGACAATACAAACATGTTTTCTCTAGAGGTTACTCTTGAAAGAGCGACATACAGTTGGCCATGTGAAAAACAGTCAACGCTCAAATCTAAGCCTGCAACGTTGAAGGTTTGACCCTGCGATTTATTAATGGTCATTGCAAAAGATGTCTTTACCGGAAACTGTAAACGTTTAAATTGGAAGGGTAAATCCGATGGTATCAGAGGGATTCGGGGAATCAATACATCTTCTCCGGTACCATATCCTGTGAGTATTGTGCACTCTATTATGAAAGTTTTCAATGATTTTTTCAGTGATACTTTCAACACCATTTTGTGAGGAGGGAGTCCAGCCGGGTTCAAAGAGTTTAGAAATTCTGTAGGAAAATGAACAGCTTCTTCCAAATCGAGAACAGTATCGACCGAGTAGTATATTTTCGTCGGTGCATCAATCTTTGAAAGAATCAAGTTATTTACCTTATCTACTTGTTCGTTAGTTGGTGACAGAATCGCTCTTTCTTTAAACCAAGATAATGTCTTATAACTTATGTTATCAATGTCAGGATAGACATTGTTGACTAACTCTTGGATGTTGTCTATCAAAACACAAAGGTTTTCTAAGTTAATCCTTCCCTCACTTTGTGTTAACTCTCCATTGCCAACTTTTAGCAACATCTCTGGAAATAGGCTGTTCTCACGTGAAGATGACGAAACCCTCATATTAGTTTTAAGCTCTAATTTATTGACATGTGGCCAAAGGTTGGATCTTTTTATTGAAGCATTTATTTCGTCAGCACGTGTTCCTTGAGTCACAACTGGTAGAATTGGACGGAAATCTTCTGAGAACAAAATTGTACATCCACCCATAGGTGAATTTTTGTTGCGCAAATCGCGCATTCTCCTATCCAGTGCTTCCACAGACGTCTTGTTTGACATGGTAGCTTCGTCCCAGACTATAAATGAGCAGTCGCGCATCAATTTTCCTGTATTTCTCTATTTAGAAACACTACAGACGCTGTTATTATCATATGTGGCAATTTTCAGCGGGAGCTTGAATGTAGAGTATGCGGTTCGACCTCCTTCCAAAAGCGTAGCGGCAATGCCGGATGACGCAACAGCTAACGCAATTTTTCCGGTAGATCTCACTTTTTTTAAAAGCAGATTGATTAAAAATGTTTTCCTGTACCTCCTGGGGCATCAAAGAAAAACAATTTCCCTTCATTGTTATCAATTGTTGATAGAAATGCAGTGAATACTTTTTTCTGATCGATGTTTAATCGTGACTCATCTTGAGCTATATTTTGTAAAAGTCTCGTTTGATCGTATGATGTTTCTCTTGTGTATTCGGCACTGTTAGTTAAATCTGAGTTAGTAGTATTAGCTGGCATCGGCAGCCCAAAATCTTTGATCGATTTACCCGAAAGTAATTGCACTACTTTGTTCAATTCAAATAATGCTTCGTCAAATATGTTTTGATCATATTGTACATCATCTGAGTTTAACTCTCGCCGTCGCCGAATCAGAATATCACTGGTCATATTTTCTTGAAATTTATTCCATAGATTAACAGAATCAGTTACATGACAAAACGCTACTATGACGGAAAATAAATATCTTAATGATGTAGCTGAACTGCAAACGGTTCTTTCTGATAATGTGTTTTCCCAGTGAGAATCGTCTTCCAAGAGCCCCATAACTTTGCGTGCTGCTTGATAAGTATTGTAAACAACACCTTGTACAGTTCTTAGGTGTGCAAAGGATGTCGGGCCTTCTACAATATGCAGTAACATTCTCAGATAAAAGCATTCGCTGTTGTTGGGATGAATCACGTAGACTCTGCCAAGAGCATCCGTTTTTTTTACTCCGGGGAAACCATCAACCGCAGTACCTTGTTTTCGCCGTTGAAAAGTTTTAGAACTCTGGTTCCATGTATAGTAACATCGAACTCTATCATATGTCAGTGTTTTCGCGAAATGATCTTGAGCACATAACTTGAAGAATGCTGTCAATGCTGTATCCCGCGGGTTATAACCAACTTCTTGTATATTGTTCTCAGTGAAATATACTCTTTGTCCATTTTCTAAATGAACTGCAAGGTGGACAATTGTGGGAGCCCGGTCGTGCACTTCGAATGATAAAATCTTCCATACAGCTTCAGAGCTGCAGATGTAACGTCCAGACTGATATTTTTCCACTTCATTTGGTGATTGTATGCTGAAAGTGGCTTGATCACTGCCTTTATTAATGTACTTAGTAACATATTGGATTGACTTTATTGAATTGCACAACTCTACGTTGATGTGGGCATCAAAAATTTTCAAAAGGAGCGGATTATAGGGAACGATCCATCGGTTATCAATATCATGGTTTCGAACGGTAGCATTTTGCCCACCCTTGTTCTGGCGATCGTCGACGAAATTTGGGATATCCGTCATCGCTAGTACTTGTTTGAGTTTGAAACGACTTCGGAAATTTTTTGCTGCATTTAGAATCTCGCATACATCGAGAATTCGGGTTTAAAGTCCCGCAAGGGCCGTGCACCATATGTTTCTTTACGATTTCGTACAGGATAGGATCTTTATCTTTATCCGGTAATTCAGCTGAAATAACCCTGTCAATTTGGTTTGGCCTAATTGTGTTCACTAACCACAGCAGCAGGTTAACATTTGATTTGTCCTAACTTCTTTTATTTCGTTGATTTGCTTACTGGCTACTATTATGTCATCAACGTAGATAATCATATAACAACTGCCACTTTCATTATGTCTAGTGAATAAACATGGATCTTCGTCACTTTGCACTTTCGACTTCAAAACACGGCGGCTGAACCATGTAGATTTTTTCTTTAAGCTGATCATTTAAGAATGCGGTTTTTGCATCTAGATGATGTACCAATAACTTTTCTCTGCTAGCGATAGTCAACTACAAACGAAATGTGGGTTTTCGTGCCGCTGGTGCAAACACTTCGTCGTAGTCAACACCAAATCGCTGCGAAAAACCTGGAGCGACTAATCGAGCTTTGTATCGTACGACGCTGCTATTCGCATTCGATCTCAATGTAAAAGCCCATCTACATCCGACTGTTTTTCGATCAGCTGGTAATTTGACAATTTCGCAGGTGCCATGCAAAAAATTAAATTAACTTTAGTAATTTTTTCGAATAACCGGTTCGGTGGAACACTTGTGTTGACTCTTAATGATCTATGAATATTTACGTTATTTTCGCTGTTGCTTTCATCCGCTTCTGATACATTATTTTGTTGGACATTTGGTTCATTGTGTTTGTTATCCGAGTTATGATTATCGTCGGTTTCTTTATTTGCGTAATTGGCTCTTATTGCATTGGGAATCGAATCAATTGGATCGTCCTCAAAACGCACATCACGAGTTATTAATAATTTTCGTGCAGAACGATCATAACATCTATATGCTTTAGATTGCAAATCGTAGCCCGTTCAAACTGCTTCCACTGCTTTTGAATCCCACTTGCTTCTTTTTTCCGTTTGTACATGTACGAAGCATTTCTGTCCGAATATTTATAAATTTTGTAAATTCGGTATATTGTCGCTCCACAACTCGTATGGTGTTTTAGGAATTGACTTAGATAGCAACCGATTTTGGAGAAATGTTGCCGTCATAACTGCTTCGGCCCAAGAAATATGATCTAAATTTGCATTGGCTAACAGGCAACGCACCATCTAAAACAAGCTTCTATTTTTGCGTTCCGCAACGCCGTTTTTCTGGGGCGTATATGTAGCTGTATATTGAATGCTTGTTCCGATACCTTTAAGATAGCCAACGACTCGTTTATCGGTATAATCGGTACCTCTGTCATATCTGATAATTTTTGAATGTTGCGAAAACTTTGTCTTAGATAAGGCTACATATTCCTTTAGCTTATGAAAACGTTCAATGAATATAAGGATGTTACGATTATCATTGTGTGATCAGACCGCATATGTCTGTGTATACCAGCTCCATCGGTTCCTTGGTTGACCCCATTGACACTTTCGGCAATTGCATTTTCTGACCTTTATACCGCTCACTAACTTCTGATTGTCTAAATGCTTTATGATATTTATATCTCTATGTCCGAGAATTCGATGCCACTGATGTACACATGGAGTATGCTGACTGTTTACCATTTTGATCGTATGCATTTATCTTAGACGGTATTGATTACCAAAAGCCTCGCCAATTTCTCGTCAATTGTTTCACTGACAAAATGTTAGACGAAATTTCCAACTTTTATTATGGCTGACATTGCTTTATTTTTATGATCGCAGAATTGTACATTTACCGTACCTTTGAGTATAATTTGAGATAAAATCAACAAAATCTCAAAGCAATTCAAGATGCCTGAATCCACTTTCCGAACATTATCACATGCCCTACCACATTGATCATAACGATCCAGTTTGCGTTTATACACTTCGATTAATTTCGCTCGCGCTATTTTTATATTTAACTCGCTGGCCTTTTGTGTTTGTAGCGCTGTAACCACAGTATCATAGCTGCATGGTAGTTGTCCAAACAATAGACAAATGAGCCATGTTTCCGACAATTTCTCTTCACCGAGTGCGTCTATCTTTTGAAACATATCTGTCAGCCAATGAATATGCCTCTCCATGTTGCCGCCTACATCGGGTTTACGTGTGCAAATTTCTTTAATCAATTGACTACCTGCACTTTTTCGTGATATTCCATTATTGCGTTCCACATCGATTTAGCGGATGTTCCCTTATATGCACGAATTGACTGTCCTCGATATTTAATCCAATACTCGAAACTGCATTCATATTCGTCTTTTTCTCTTTTTGCATCAACAATTGCGTTCGTTATTTAATTTAACGAAATGATACATTATTCCGGTAGACATTTATGATTTTTTATTTACACAATCAACAAATTGAATTTATTTAAAATTTCACTTGACTTGGGTCACTGAGCCGATAACCAGTTAAATAATAAAAATTTAAAAGTTTAGTGAATCAAATAAATATCTTTACTGATTGTCAAGTGAAGTAACAATTCAAAATCAAGTTACATTGCAGACCGCCACTAGATATGGTATCTAATGTTACTCCGTGGTCGTTTTGAAGGGCAGGTCAACTTGATTCCGTTTTGAAACAAATAATTTATGTGTCAGGTTAGACGGAATTGGCTCCGAACTTTAAAGGCTTCAAATTTTTAATTTAGAGGTCGGTATTGCAAACTTTAATAATTTATTACATCAGACCGCCACCAAATTTGGGAACTAATGTTACTCTGTGGTCATTGTAAAGGGCAGGTCAACTTGATTCCGTTTTGTAACAAATAATTTTTGTGTCGGATTAGACGGAATTGGCTACGAACTTTAAAGGCTTCAAATTTTTAATTTACAGATAAATTTTGCAAAATTTAATAATTTATTACACCAAACCGCCACCAGATATGGGATCTAATGTTACTCTGTGGTCGTTTTGAAGTGTAGGTCAACTTGATTCCGTTTTGTAACAAATAATTTTTGTGTCAGGTTAGACGGAATTGGCTACGAACTTTAAAGGCTTCAAATTTTTAATTTAGAGTTAAATTTTGCAAAATTTAATAATTTATTACACCAGACCGCCACCAGATATGGAGCTTAATGTTACTCTGTGGTCGTTTTGAAGGGCAGGTGAACTTGATTCCGTTTTGTAACAAATAATTTATGTGTCAGGTTAGACGGTATTGGCTCCGAATGGTGGTTGCTTGAAAATTTTAATTTAAAGGTCGGTTTTGCAAAATTTAGTAATTTATTACACCAGACCGCCACCAGATCTGGGATCTAATGTTACTCCGTGGTCATTGTAAACGGCAGGTCAACATGATTCCGTTTTGAAACAAATAATTTATGTGTCAGGTTAGACGGTATTGGCTCCGAATGGTGGTTGCTTGAAAATTTTAATTTAAAGGTCGGTTTTGCAAAATTTAGTAATTTATTACACCAGACCGCCACCAGATCTGGGATCTAATGTTACTCCGTGGTCATTGTAAAGGGCAGGTCAACTTGATTCCGTTTTGTAACAAATAATTTTTGTGTCGGGTTAGACGGAACTGGCTACGGACTTTAAAGACTTCAAATTTTTAATTTAGAGGTAAATTTTGCACAATTTAATAATTTATTACACCAGACCGGCACCAGATATGGGATCTAATGTTACTCTGTGGTCATTGTAAAGTGCAGATCAACTTGATTCCGTTTTGAAACAAATAATTTATGTGTCAGGTTAGACGGTATTGGCTCCGAATGGTGGTTGCTTGAAAATTTTAATTTAAAGGTCGGTTTTGCAAAATTTAGTAATTTATTACACCAGACCGCCACCAGATCTGGGATCTAATGTTACTCCGTGGTCATTGTAAAGGGCAGGTCAACTTGATTCCGTTTTGTAACAAATAATTTTTGTGTCGGGTTAGACGGAACTGGCTACGGACTTTAAAGACTTCAAATTTTTAATTTAGAGGTAAATTTTGCACAATTTAATAATTTATTACACCAGACCGGCACCAGATATGGGATCTAATGTTACTCTGTGGTCATTGTAAAGTGCAGATCAACTTGATTCCGTTTTGAAACAAATAATTTATGTGTCAGGTTAGACGGTATTGGCTCCGAATGGTGGTTGCTTGAAAATTTTAATTTAAAGGTCGGTTTTGCAAAATTTAGTAGTTTATTACACCAGACCGCCACCAGATATGGGATCTAATGTTACTCTGTGGTCATTGTAAAGGGCAGGTGAACTTGATTCGGTTTTGCAACAAATAATTTATGTGTCAGGTTAGACGGAATTGGCTACGAACTTTAAAGGCTTCAAATTTTTAATTTAGAGGTAAATTGTGCAAAATTTAATAATTTATTTCACCAGCCCGCCACCAGATATGGGATCTAATGTTACTCTGTGGTCATTATTAAGGGCAGGTCAACTTGATTCCGTTTTGCAACAAATAATTTTTGTGTCGGGTTAGACGGAATTGGCTACGAACTTTAAAGGCTTCAAATTTTTAATTTACAGGTAAATTTTGCAAAATTTAATAATTTATTACACCAGACCGCCACCAGATATGAGATCTAATGTTACTCTGTGGCCATTGTAAAAGGCAGGTGAACTTGATTCGGTTTTGCAACAAATAATTTATGTGTCAGGTTAGACGGAATTGGCTGCGAACTTTAAAGGCTTCAAATTTTTAACTTAGAGGTAAATTGTGCAAAATTTAATAATTTATTACACCAGACCGACACCAGAAATGGGATCTAATGTTACTCCGTGGTCATTGTAAAGAGTAGGTCAACTTGATTCCGTTTTGTAACAAATAATTTATGTGTCAGGTTAGACGGAATTAACTACGAACTTTAAAGGCTTCAAATTTTTAACTTAGAGGTAAACTGTGCAAAATTTAATAATTTATTACACCAGACCGACACCAGATATGGGATCTAATGTTACTCTGTGGTCATTGTAAACGGCAGGTTACCTTGATTCCGTTTTGTAACAAATAATTTTTGTGTCAGGTTAGACGGAATTGGCTACAAACTTTAAAGACTTCAAATTTTTCACTTAGAGGTTGATTTTGCAAAATTTAATAATTTATTACACCAGACCGACACCAGAAATGGGATCTAATGTTACTCCGTGGTCATTGTAAAGAGTAGGTCAACTTGATTCCGTTTTGTAACAAATAATTTATGTGTCAGGTTAGACGGAATTGGCTACGAACTTTAAAGGCTTCAAATTTTTAACTTAGAGGTAAATTGTGCAAAATTTAATAATTTATTACACCAGACCGCCACCAGATATGGGGTCTAATGTTACTCCGTAGTCGTTTTGAAGGGCAGTTCAACTTTATTCACTTCTGCAATAATTTAATTTTGTGTCAGGTTAGACGGAATTGGCTCCGAATGGTGGTTGCTTGGAAATTTTTAATTTAAAGGTTGATTTTGTAAAATTTAGTAATGTATTACACCAGACCGCCACCAGATAAGGGATCTAATGTTACTCTGTGGTCATCGTAAAGGACAGATCAACTTGATTCCGTTTTGTAAAAAATAATTTTTATGTCAGGTTAGACGGAATTGGATGGTCTTGAACTAACTTATTCAAAGTAATCAATTTGTAATAAATTCTGGTCCAAGATTCATCCCGATATCATTGTTACATCAAAACTAACTAAACCGACCACTCGATCCTCGAAAACGGTAACTGTAATAAAATCGGGATTTGTTGTAATAAATGTGTAACAAATTATAGTACCATTGAGGCGGGCTAATTTGGTCGATGCAGGTCTAGAGCACTCAATATTTTATTACTAAAAGAAAAGGAAAATATTAGTTTAATATAATAGGAATTAATACTTCAACAAATTCAATGATCAGAACATGAAGCAGGAGAATATGATATGAATCTCAATTTTAACCCATAAATGACAGCATCAGCGTCAATGGGAGGCATTGCTAGGTCATCATATCTCATAATTAGTTGGTTCCTTTTAGTGTTAGGTGGCACTTTGGCCATCAAATACATAAGACAAAGACAAGCAAGACCTAGCCCATCACCTTTCCCACTTCAACGAGCAGAACCATAACGTTTCAGGCTGATTGCTCCGAAATATGTTGAGTCCAACTTTGCAAGTTATGTACAAAAATATGCTAACTCTAAGACTAATTTTTAATTAGCACAATTGAGATAATAAATAACACAGTACAGTTGTTTATACTGATAACTCCTAAAGTGACAGAAAGGTACGTAGTTATTTTTAATAGTTTACGAGTAAAGACAGTACGCAAGGTAATCTTTAACTATTTCAATAATTGCATTCGTGAATTTTACCGTGATGTTGAGAGATACATTTACCTATAATTGAAATTGTTTCCATTTTTTCACATTAAAATAGAATAAGCCTTTTATTTTGGAATGTGTATATCGTAATGAAATACGGAAACACATTGAATTCAATCATAACAATATTACCAAAACCGTTAAATTTGAAATAAAGGAAAACACCCTGTGATCCCACTGTGAAATTTTTTGATGTAATTCGGAAATACTGGCAATGGGCTCATTTTATTTTATTAGTCCGTTGAATTATAATCCTGATCCAATAAAAATTATTGGTCGCAAGGCAGTGGACAAAATAAGTGCGGTTCGGTTGCAATTTGTATTTTATTATTTTGTCAAAATAACCGAATACAAATCGTTCCTAGTATTAGATTTAATTGTTTCCTTCATCCTCGAAGGATTACCTTGAGCAAAACAGTCTGATTAATAAACTCTTGAAAATAACGATTTGTTATAAAGTTTGTTAGGAAGGAGCTGTTCCGAAAAATTAATAAGCATTACGACATTTTTATAACGATATTTTCCGCCAAAATCCTATATCACATTATTAAAATATGCATAAATCCCATGTCTCATCTACATACATTCCGACCACATATACACATATTGAATAACAAAGCAATGAATAAATTTAAGGATTTTTATGCTCGCTTGTACATAACGAGCGCTCACAATTTATTTATGTATATTTTACATTAATAAGTTTGCTCATCATAAATATCATAAAGTCCCCAAACCTTATGGTTTCGTACGGATAACCAAAAACATGTCACATAATGATTGAAATATGTTTTCCTAGTTCTATACGTCTACTTGCGTGTCATTCAAGATCAAAAACATATCAGAAATGGTGATGTGCGGAGACAAACAATTTGTGGTTTCTTTTTGAACACACACAACACCTATGAGCCTATATGCGGTACAACAATAGCAACACCAACAAAATTATCTCTTATTAAAAATAATATTTTTACCTAGTCGAAAGTAATAAGAAGAACCAAAAATAAAAAATATTTGGAAAATTTATTATTTTATTTTTCATTAGGCTTCCTTCTAGTTCTAATAGTATGTTATACGAATGGTAGAGGGACATAAATTTTGCAGAAGAGCATATGTGTTGAACTCATCATACAAAAACACACACCCTACAAATAATATTTATTATATTTTGTATACAATACGATTGTATATGTTGTGTGTGGTTCAGGGCCCAATAAAACATGGGAAACTTATGTCTAAAAATTATGATATTTCAACCAAAACATAAAAAAATCCATAAATTATGCTACATTTATGTATTTTTATTGTTTTATTATTTTATCTCTCATCTCATCTTTCAGACATATTTCATTTTGTGTGTATGATTTGTGGCAAATAAGGTTAGGTGTGCTTCCCTGACGTTGTACTTTTGGCTGTGGGTTAACGTTTCAACAAAAAAAATAAAAAAAGTTTTCGGAAAATCTACTACCTTATATATACAAAATTATTATGTGCACCTTCACCTTGAACACATTTTCCACCTTATTGTGTTTCAATCCTTTTACTCGTCTATTTAATTTGTTATCTCTCTCGCTGAATTTATAAAGCGGATCGTTGTATAAACCTAAAATTCATAAAAATTATTTTCCATTTCGCGCATAACTAAAAATTTATGACAAGTTGGGAAAACGTGGGATGCATTTCATTAAAATTTAATTTTTTAATTTATATGACAGGAGAGAGTCTTCTTTCCCCCACTTTACCGAAAATGTTTCGTTTTATAAAAAATTTTTGTAAAATTAAATTATTAATTTTTAGTGAAGGCAATCGAATTAATTAAAAATAAAATATTTTGTTTACGAGTGGGTTGGTTTTGGGGCTATAAGGAATAAGACAATGAACAATTTTTTGAGTTAATATAGCTGTATAGGATTGTGCGGTTGTTGTGGTTTTCGACATAAAAAATAAAATTAAAAATAATATTTGGGGGTTTACTTGGAATTTTTTAACTTCATTTTTATGTTCTGGGATTAAATTTGGTTTTATGTCAGAAAATTTTCTTTTAGATCGCAAGAAAAACAAAGAAAATTAACAACCAATGATTTTTGTTATACTTTTACCTTTCCCAGGGTGGAGCCATCTTTTATTATTTAAAGCTTTTTAAATTATCCCAATATCTATAAAAATGTCCCAACTAGAGACGCCATAGCGAGAACTATCGTCTTATCGAAACGGACCTTTTTATTTAAATCTCAGCCAGTTCAGCCAATCATGTCCCATTCTAGTCGACATTTCACTTCAAAAGTCATTAATTTACATAATTTAAAATCCATAGGATTTAAACCAACTCATTTTTTATTGCATGTTCTAGTGGCATCCAGCCAGGATGGAATTCCGGAAATGCAAAATAAGGAACACATATGCCTTAACCTAAGTAAAACACAACATGCAAATGGGGGTAAAAATTTAGGAGTTTCCTTAATAATTTGTAAAATTGTAGCCTATTTGTATCATACCATCGAAATTCGCGAAAGCGCTGTAATACCAGCTGTAAATCACTGTAAATCCTAAAATCAAAAAAAACTAAGTGAACAAAATAGTGGTAAAGTGATTTTCAAATATCTCGAATTTGTCGCAAAACACAATGATTCTGTTTTGTTACTTTAGTGTGGATCGGGAAGAAAGAGTCACAATAAAACACGCTAAATGTTTTTTTATTCGATCAACGGCGAATTGTACTGATGTTTGGAAAACCAACAAGATCCACTTTAATACAACCGTTGTCCATGACAACGAATTTAAAAAATCAAACTGGATGTAAATGTAAATGTAAATGTAAATGTAAATGTAAATGTAAATGTAAATGTAAATGTAAATGTAAATGTAAATGTAAATGTAAATGTAAATGTAAATGTAAATGTAAATGTAAATGTAAATGTAAATGTAAATGTAAATGTAAATGTAAATGTAAATGTAAATGTAAATGTAAATGTAAATGTAAATGTAAATGTAAATGTAAATGTAAATGTAAATGTAAATGTAAATGTAAATGTAAATGTAAATGTAAATGTAAATGTAAATGTAAATGTAAATGTAAATGTAAATGTAAATGTAAATGTAAATGTAAATGTAAATGTAAATGTAAATGTAAATGTAAATGTAAATGTAAATGTAAATGTAAATGTAAATGTAAATGTAAATGTAAATGTAAATGTAAATGTAAATGTAAATGTAAATGTAAATGTAAATGTAAATGTAAATGTAAATGTAAATGTAAATATAAATGTAAATGTAAATGTAAATGTAAATGTAAATGTAAATGTAAAAGTGACTTGGGTCTAAAACCACTTTCTCGACATGCTGAGTGATCTTTGACTTGCTGAGCAAAAAAAAATGAAATGAAGAGTTTCTATAAAAACAACTTTGTTTCATAAAATTCGGCTTCTCTTCAGACTTGGCGGATTAAATTTTTAGAATTAAACTTCATAACCTTTTAGATTAATTAGGAGATCCTTGCGATGTTAGTGAAAATCTGTATCGGAAATGGCGGTTTAAAAAATGTGACACGGCGCCCATTAAATGTCTGTGTATACTAAACAGCCCAGTCGGATTGACTGATCGGGTGAAAACTTTACACGTAAGCTTTTCTAAAGTCTTTAAGAGCTGGCATAAACACACTCAGAACCGTACTCGTGCTACATAGTTTTCTATTCTCATCTGCATTGTGAACACAGCTTTCTGAAACAAAAAACTTCAAGCAAAATCATCTTCAAGACTGGCACGACCATGATTAAATTCACCAACGCATTTTTCTACTGTTGGGGTGAAGAGGTGAAGGGTGGTGAAAAAGGTGTATAAGGAAAGGTGAAGAGTCCTTATACACTTTTAACAATCGTTCATGAATTTGTTATGGTGCTACGCTTTCCAAAAATAAGAATTTTAACACTTTCAATGAAATTAAATTTTTTTCATTGTAAAAAAATACTGACACGTCAACTTTGAATAGCTGTTAATACCCGAATGAGTTGACAGATCTACATGAAACTGCTGAACGTGTGTCATAAAAAGGTAGTAATTTTTGGACAAATAAAACGACTTACCTATAGCTCTAACAGCACTATCTCTTATCGAACGACAAAACTTACTGAGCAACCTAGTAAACATCCAAAATTTTGCAAGTGGTTTTATTTAATTTTTTGAGCAAAATCCACCATAAAAATTAAAATGTTACCATAAAATATATTCGGTCTGCCTATTTTCTACGCTGGAATCTACGTTTTTATGTTTCTAGCATGGATATCCCGGTTGGACGATTTGTCGCTAGATTTGATCAAATGAACTAGCAATCAAACCTGTTTACTAGCGGTAATTGGAACTATTGGAATTATACTGTATATATTTGGAACGGGGTCTTTTATGCAGCAGATGCCCATAGCGGGTAGTAAAACTTGAAAAATATTAGTTTATAATATGTGCAGGATTTGCAATTAACCCTCGCTCTTAAAATAAACCTGACTCTAGGTCTTTTGGCTCAGTAATGACGTTATATGTTTAAATTAAATAATCAAAGCCAACCTCAAACCTCCAGCCAACTTTACAAGTAAAACGTATTGTTTATCAAATTGACAGAGATGGCGGAACGTAAAATTGTTCGGAAGGAAAAAATCTGTGGTAACCTCGCCTTCAGAACCTACCAGTCCCACAATGATCAGAATGAAAGACTAAGGATCAAAAAGGAGAACCGAATTTAGTCGTATCTCAGACCTTCCCCACCACTGGAAAGCAGCAGAGCAAACTTTCCTTGGTTCGTTAAGTGTCTTTAGTAACAAGAACTTATGGAACAATTTTGAATCACCTGCATTTTAGGAAGAGGGATATCTATCTCTCCTTCAGGAATTCGCTGAAAATTGAGCATGTGTCTTTCTCTTGAATTCTGGATAACAAACGCTCGTTTATCATGGCTCGGTATCAAAAATCGCCTGTCCAAAATCCGCATCACACAGTTACTCGTTGTAGATGCATCGGCTTCTCCATGGTTACGTGTGGATTTTCTGAACTTCAAATGCGACAATTTTTCTTGTTGACGTAGCCTCAGAGATTAAAATGAGCTTCGTCGGAAAATAAGACTTTTCGGTAAAAATGTTAATTTTCTTCCAAGCGTGCCACAGCTCAATTAGCACACCGAAAATATTTCGGATGGTCATTCAGCTATTGGCACTAACTGAACTTTATACGCCTTCATACGATGCAAAATTCTCATCACAGAACTGCGCGAAATGTTCAATTGTTGAACACGAAGGCGAGTTACTGTTGATTGATGCGCAGACTCATTCTAAGCGACAGTTGTAATGTTCTCGGATGTGCGCACTGTAAATGCACGTTTATTTATTCAATAACAATTCAGTTCCACGAACCCGCTGTTCAAATTGATCCACAAATTGCCTTGTAGGCATTTAATTTCTACTGAATTTTCCACGTACATTTTTTACAGTTTGGATAGAAAACACCACTTTGAGAGTAAGTTTTCAATATTTCCCAATTTACCAATTGGCACACCATACACCCCCCAATTTTTTTACTAAAAAATTCTTTTATCGTTAGTTTTGAATGATCGATTCAATTGTGAGTTATAACGTGTCAAGGACGGAGGTGAAGAAAAAGTTTTCTAGATTTAACAATTTTGCTTCGATAAAGGCAGAACCGCAAATCAAGCGGCTGAAATTGTAAATGGTGGCTATATGGTCCCAATACTGTGACAGTAATAATTTACTCGTAATTTCGATATCAAAGATGCACCATGCACTGAAAGGCCTATCGTCAAAAATATCGATGAAATCCTGAAAATTATCGAATTAGACTGGCATGCAAGCTGTCGCAGCCCCAGACGATAAAAATCGATCACAAAACAGTTTTAAACCATTTACATCAGGCTAGTTTTAAAAGGAACCCCGATGTTTGGGTGCCGCACGGATTGACACAAAAAATTTGATCGACGGTGTTTCCATCTGAATCTTTGGCAAAACGGAATAAAATCGAACCATTTCTGAAGGCGATGAGAAGTGGGTTATATATGACAATGTCAAGCGGAAGGCCGGCGAAGCGGGCCAAACAATGGCTAAACCGGGATTGCTGGCCAGGAAGGTTTTGCTTTGAGTTTGGCGGAATTAGAAGGAAATCATCTACCATGAGCTGCTGCTCAATGGCCAAACACGCAATTTGGACCTCTACTACCAGCAATTGGGCCGACTGAAGGCAGCAATCAACTAAACGCTGCCAGAATTAGCCAATAGGAAAGACGTCGTATTCCATCAGGGCCACGCCAGGCCTCACACGCCCATGATGATCCGCCAGAAGCTCCGGGAGCTTGGTTGGGATATTATTATGCATCCATATAATAGTCCGCACCTGGTACAAAGCGATTATCATCTCTTTGGTTCATGGTAAGGCAATGAGTTATCGAATAGGAACATGTACATGCACACATAAAATTCATGACTCATCCATATTTAACGAAAGGATAAAACCAGACCATAATATTTAAAACACTTTATGAACGAAATCTTCCAAATATTTTAATAAACAAACGAGTATATTTTAAGAAGTTTCTATTTAAGAGAAACTCTCGATAACAAGAGTAGAGCTTTTCTGTTTTTCTGGGTAGTTGAAGTACACTGCAAACTAAAAATTATTTCATCTTAAATCCATATTAAGGTACTTTGTAAAGTTTTGTATACATTTATCCATTTTGTATAAAGAAAAACTTCTTCTAAAGCAAAAATCTTTTCAATAAATTTCAATAAAATTCAATTTACTCTTTAAACTTAAATCTTTACGGTATATGCTTTTGTCCAAGATCCAACTTTTCTTCTTCTGTTTAATTTTTAATTTTATTTTCCACACTAAACACTGTCGACTTATACCATAGCTATAAACATACATTTCGAAAGACTCAACAAGTTGATTTATATTATTTCAATTTTACCATAAATTATTCAAAATTTATTAGGTCTTATGCGAGGGGGATTTTATATTAAAAGCTGCAGAAAGCTCTAAAATCGTCCGTTAAAAATAAATTTTTACTTGCATGTTGTATTTCTGAGTATCTTCGCGCTGTATACATATACGATGAACTGTAAGTAGGTCAACATTCCGAGATATTTAATTTGGTTTGTTAAATAAAAGCGTGGCACAAAAGCACCACTTACCAAAAAATTATTTGAATATGGGGGGGGGGGGTGGTATATAATGTTTCCGTTTATAAATACTCGTGTAGCGGTAAAACCCATGTTTTATGTTACATTCGTACGTACACTTGTACATTTAATCAATTTCGATTTTATGTAAATACAAACAATTAGTAATTATGAAAAATAAACAACAATTTTCCTTTAATTTATAACGACTTGTGTTTGTTTTCACTTCCACGTCAAATAAAATAAAAAAAAATAAAAAACGGAAAAATATAAATTTCCTATTTCCATGTAATGAAAATAAAATTAAATATTTTATCAGTAAATAATGACGAAATGAAGAAAAAAGTTTTTCCAAAGTCATTTTGATTGATGTCGTAATAGTGTGCTTTCACCTGCAGGCGATCCTTGATAGATGGTGGCTGTTATTTAGGTAAATATATTTGAATTGTTGTTTTACTATAATCAATAACGAGCGAGGCGTTTATGTAGGTTGAGAAATTTGGTATGGTGTTTCATATTTGGCTTTGGAATTTGAATTTCAGTAATTTCAGTAAAAAAGTATTTTGTGAATTTCTTTTTTAACGCAAAATTTAAAAAGCAACTAGAAGCAACGCCCCAATAGGTGGGCATCTGTTAAGGGTCTTTTAAAGGCAGAACAATAATTGAAGTATACGACGCAAAAGGGAAATTAGATAATTCAAATTGGAATTATAAAATTATCAATCTGAAAACTGGCGAATGGGATTAGATTAAATAAAATAAGCTGCACCTAACAATAATGTATAGGGTGTTCCATTAAGGCTGTCTATTTGAAAAACATAGTGCTTATTTGGAAAGTTTTGATGTTTTTATGGTAATAAAAAGAGCATATGTGGAAGCACCTCGTGACTCAAGCCCCTCGTTGGTTCTTTTGACAACATTTCCGATGACTTTTTGACATAGTGACAAATTTCATCAGCCGCGCGTCGAATCGAATCTCGCCTTTCAATTCAGGCATTGTTCTCGGGTTAACGGCATACATCTTTTCTTCAAAAACTCAAAAATAATTAAATCCAACGTCGTCAAATCGCGTGATCTTGCAGTAGATAATTCTTTCATCAAATTTCGTCCTCACGAATTCCATTGTTTTGTTTTGTGCGCTTTACACCAAAACACCGCACCAACCACTGGCTCGTGGCACATATAGAGTATCCCAAAACTTACGCAAGATTTGAATTAAATAGAAAATTAATTAATTTAGTGTTTGCAACCAAAAAAAAGGAAACAGTTTAACAGCTGACAGCTTTGGGTTAACATGTAGTGTAGAACAACGCGTTTTGGTTGTTGAACAATATTCGTGAATCGTGAATCCTCAAAATTGCCTCATTTGGAGTTCAGAGTGTATCATTGTTTCGTGCGGATTTTTGATTGCAGGCGTCATTGGACCATACGTTTTTCAAAATGAGGCTAGTCAAGCAGTTACTGTTACTGGTGCTCGATATCAAGACATGATAACCGAGTCTTTCTGTCTAAATTGGATGATATTGATGTAAACAACATGTGGTTTCAACAAGACTATACGACACGCCATACAGTGTACTCTCTCGTTTCGGTCATCAAAATTCGGTGATCCATTCATGTGATTTAACGCCATTGGATTTCTTTCTATTTGGTTATTTGAAGTCAAATATTTATGTCAACAACCGCATATACATCCGAGCTTCGAAGGTGGAGATTCAACGCTGCATCGACGAAATTCGGCTACATTTTTGTAAAATGGTCATGGAAAATTTCGACAAAAGAGTGCGTATGTGCCAGCAAATCCATGGCGGCCCATTGTGCTATTTTATTACCCTATCCTCTATGTAAACCTACCCGATGGAACATAAAGTCCAATAAAAAAAAGAGAATTAGAAAAAACTGTTTTTCTATTTAATTCAAATCTTGCGTAAATTTTGGGACATCCTTTACATGGAACGTTAAGAAATAACGCTTCTCCAAATGTGATAATTCTGGCCAGGTTTGAATTGCGCCTCGTCGTAAAAAATTGAATAAATCATTATTAACTTGTTATTAACTTGTTATAACATTTGGCGCTGTGCATAGACTGATGGCTTAAATGTTATATCAACTGAATCTTGTAAGCATGCAAAATCGCTGTAAACTACTTCTTGAAATTTTCATTTGCTGAGAATGATGGTGAATCGAGCTGTAAGGATTCTGGTCAGCACTCTCAATAAGTGCTGCCATGTTTTCATTAGACCGAGCTGCACGAACACGGACAGGTCTCTTCTTGATTTGCACTGACACAATCGTCACAAATTTCTCGTTTAATCAAACCGCTGAACGACGCGCAATGGTGGTTGGTAGTTGATTTTGATATTTGTGGTAGTTGATTTTGACAATTTCTGTGTGTTGTGCCTCCGTGTCATTCGCCATGAATAAACCCAAACGTTTACAAATGACAGCTACAAAAAAATGCTGTATTACCGACCCAATAAAATGGCGCTAAATTCTACATAAGCGGCCGTCTTAATCGGTCACTCGTTATTAGAGAGAAGCACAGATTATTTGAAAACATATAGGCATAGACGGGATTTTACCCAAATTTGCGGGAGAAATTAGACTACGCTATGGCATCGTCAAAAGCACAACAAGTCAACCTCAAAGCCCCGAATATAAGTAAAAGTGTTATGATTCGATAATTTGTCAAACTAAAAAAGATCTTGCAGAACAGTTAGGAGTTACTCATCAAGCAATATCATTTTGATTGCATGCAATGGGAAAAATATAGAAAGCAGGAAAATGGGTTCCTCATAAACTGACCGAAGAAAATGAATACCGCAGAGTTGACTTCTGAATAAATTTGCTTTCCCAAAGTAAAACAAAGAATTGTTTGCAGAAAACCATTACTGATGATGAAAAGTTGATTTTGTACGATAATCCAAAACGCAGAAAACCATGGGTTAATCCAGGCCGGCCATCAACATCACCTGCTAAAATGAATATTCAATCCGAGAAAGTGTTACTGTGTATCTGGTGCGGGATTGGGAAAGGAGTCATTTACTACGAGCTTCTTGAACCTGGCCGGACTGGTACAGCTGAAGGTTACCAGGTCCAATTGACCAAATTAAGTGATTTTCTGGAGGAAAAACGACCACGGGTCAAGACTAAGTTTGGTCACTACAGTCTGATGTTTCATTAGGTCGAAACCAACTTATTTATTAAATTACTCGTTTATTCGCCATGTGTAATGGCGGTCTGGTTTGCGCCTAGCAATCGAGTTTTAATAAGCGAATTTTGCCCCTGCGGCTGTACAACACGTACAAAACTAATAAAATACTTCTTTGTTCGTGTCGCCGTGTCGCTTTGGGTTACCGGTTTTAGTATTTGTCATATTGTTCCCGTCTGGCATATTTATGTATGATGTGAAGAACCATGCACTTTGCAATCGCAAAGTGATAAGTGATGAGTTAGCTACGTGTTTGCGAAATGACAGATTTATCATATGTGCGTATAAAAAATTCCCAGATGAGTCAAACTGTGATAAACATGAGTGTCTATCGCGGATATTGTCATGATACCGAAGTTTTACCTTATCTTGGGTGTCGTGAGACTGCTCAACCGTTTCAGTTCGGATTATCGAAAACTAACCGTTTTTTGAGACATTTAATCTTTGGGTAGCGACTATTTTATTTTCAGATATTAAAGTTCGTATTCGTTGTGAGCATAAAAGATGCATAGGTTCTAAGATTAGTGAATTGTGTGCCTAAGTCAGTAAGTTGTCTGGTACTGACATTAAGATTTTAGTGAAAGATTGATCGATCTCTAGTGATTGTTCCCCTTAGTTTGCTTGTTAAAGTGTCGATCGTGACTAGTTGTTCTATGGAAGAATATTTGTCGCTTGAGACATCAAATTATGTTTGAATGTTTCTACATAAGTGTTGGGAAGACGTATAGGTGGGACACCGTGAACATCTCTAGATTCGGGGATATAAAAGTAGAAACAGTGTCTAAAATAACCTTCTTTAGAATTAAAAAAACTTTAGTAAATTGTATGACAAGTTTCTCGTTTTTATCTAAAATTGTTAGAAAATTATTTGATCGTTACAGCGACACTATTAGGGATTCAGGGACTTCTCTAGTACAAATAAATGTTACAGATTATCTAAAAATGTTTCAATTTCACTACAAAACAAATCCAATTGGAATATTTTTATATTTAACAGTGTACATTTTTGGTATGTATTTCACAATCATCTATTTGGGTACTATCAAACAAATCGAGAAATGTCTGTCAAATTATTTCCGACCTATCGAAAATTCGATATACGCGAAAATTAATTAAAATCGAATACATTAAAAATGCTTTTCATGTAAATTCGAGTAAATTAATTGTAAGTATTCCTCGTACACTCGTAGGGCTAATTAAAATAATACAATTCGTTACAGCTAATAAAAGACACAGAAAACAAATTTCCACGTTATAGCACAAATTTTGTTTTCGTGCGTAAAATATACAATTGACGCACTAATTGTGAAAATAAGCGTTTTTGTGCGCTCTTGAAGTAGTCGTCACATGATCGTACCGTTCGAGCTGTAACGCACTGTAGCTTGTTCGTATACATCATGCATAAATGAAATAATATATTTATGTGCTTATTATCGATAACACATCGTATAAAATGATTAATGTATTTTAATTACACACACACAAATGAAAAGTTATACATAAATTATGTATTAATTTATTGATCATATATTTGTGTATGTTAATTAAAATATTATTTGAGTATAACGAACGAAAACATAATTAAACCAATATGTTACATATTTATGTCATTCTGTATACATATTTCTTGTACGTTATTTATGTGTATACCTGTGTATATGATACTCAAATATAGTTAACTGCGCCTACCTATGGAGCAGTCGGTAGAGTGGTATATGACTGACAAGTGTAATAAATATTTGTTAAAATAATTAAACATTTATATTAGTTATGTTACTACATTTTAATAGGTTTAATGTTGTTAAACAATTTATTACTTTTTCATTGAGTCCCATAGAAAATGTTCATTTTGTGTGACTGTAAACAGATGTAATACCAGCAGCTTAATCGAAAATTAAAATTCAAATGTTTTCAAAATGATTTAATTTTGGCATATAAAATATTCTGATATTGCAGTAGTCTTTTGTAAACTGATAAGGCTTTCTGACTTCGGTCCAACGTAAATCAACGACTGCGAGGAAAAATCATGCTTAGCATCATAGATTAGCTTATCATTACAAAAAAGGTCAATAACTTGTATTTGTAATATTAGAAGACAAATATTCGTAAAAAAAATAGTTTTTAGTTGATTTACAGTAGCAGAGGTATCCGACCCACTGAACGTATACTTGTCTTATAGCCCTATTCAATGAGTCGGGAACCTACTATCGTAGTAAGACACTTAAGTGTAGACACTTAAGTGTCACCAAAACGAGATTTCGGTTTTCAACGTTTTTTCTACTCTTTCCCCTAATGCAATCAAAATTGCTCTAAGTGCCATAATTTTTAAGATACATAATATGTAATGTAGGGACTTGAGCATTTTCACACATACTTAGAAAATTTTTCGAACTTATTCTATTTTGGTTTAAGGACAAATAATTTATTTTTGTCTTGTTGTATCGTCTTAAATCGTACGTACACATTTGAACAATTCTACACTTATTTCGAACATTATTCGAAGCCATTCTGTTTTATTCTGAGTGGGGCATGTACCAGCTAAAGGGAATGTTCCTAAAGGGGCGGTTCGTGGAAAACTCGTCAGTATTCCACGGATACTGAAGAGTAAGGAAGAACTTAAATACTAGAAGCGGACCAAACATAAAGGCCAATGCAATGAAAATATACTGAAAGGAATTTTTACCCCGATGAAGGACCAGGATTTATTCTTGAAATTTCACTCTTTTTAATAGAAGATATAAAAAACATTCGAGGAGGATGACCTGAATGAATTTATATGTAAGAGAAAGAATGCTTCATGAATAAAACTGTGAGTCTGGAAAGAACAGAAAGAATGATTCTTATAAAAAATATTAAAGATTCAAGTGATGGAAAACGAGCAATCGAAATAAAATATATCAATGTTGACGAACCAGTAAACCACCAGTAATAGTTTGTGACGGAAGCAAAAGATTTGGATAGAGAAGTCGGGTGGAAAAATAATCAGGGAAAAAGCGCAAAATCAGCAAATCACGCCAATTATGTCTAGTTAACACAGATAAATCTCAACATTCTGATGAAACTCATGAGAATACTGATAAATGTAAAAAGGCGCCACAAACAAAACTGGCATATTTAAGAAAGGAAGGAATGATATAAGAAAGTTTATTTATTCAATCAGACACAATATCAAACAACATTGCTGAACAGTGGAGACCTCAAGATAACTACAGAAATGATACATAGTACTCGTATGAGAAGAAACAGTCTCCACCATTAAACGCCAAAAGCAGCATCCCTGCTGCCCGCCGGAGGAAATAAAAGAAGGCTTACTTCTAAGATACTAAAGATGTTACTCACATTGCAAAGAGAACAGATAAAACCCTACTGCCCTTGTTCATGCTAAGATCCGATAAAGAGGAAGATATAAAAAATATATATGAAATTAGAATTAAACCCTAAGAAAAATGCGTGTGAAATACGTCACAAAAAATCCCTAATTTGTTGCATGCAACAAATGTTACACAGAAATATCAAAAAATATATTGATGGATTTGAAACAAAAATAAATAATAGATTTTCTTATTATGTTCTTATCGTTCGGTTCGTTTATCCCGTTACGAGAACGTATCACGAGTGTTCTAGAAAACTTACCCACATGTCAATATTTTGAAATTTGTTGCAACAACCCCTTTGTAAAAGTACCGTTATTTATATCGCCGACCCCAGTAATCGTTCGATTCGTTTGTCCCGTTATGAGAATGTATCACGAGCGCTCTAGAAAACTTACTCACATGTTAATCTTTTGAAATTTGTTGAACAAATTTGTTAACTGAAATTTGTTGCAAAAACATTGATTGTGCAACGTTTATTGCATGTGCAGCAAATTTGGGAGCTATTGGGGCATATTTCACTTGGGTTAAGAAAATCAAAGTTGATGCCACAATGCAAAATATGTCGGTTATATGAACAAATCATAACTTTTGAAATAAAGTGTGTCAACTGTGGCGCACCACATCCGATAAGCTACAGAGGCAGTACAATTGCCAAAGAACCTCAAAAGATGCGAAATGACAAGGAAATGGCAAGGAGATAAAAATGTATAGAGCGAAGAAACGCAAAAGAATTGGAAATCAAATTTGCACACCGGCGATATGAAGGTGCAGGCTTAGAATATTTCCAAGTTAAAACTGGAGCACAAGCAAATAATGGCTCTGACCGTTCTAATGGAGGGAGCGCTATAATAGTTAAAAACAACATTTACCACTACGAAGTGCAAAAATGTGGAAGAACAGAAATATAATTAACCAACATCAGCGTCAATATAAGAAATTATTCACTAACCGTTTCTGCAGTTTACTGCCCACCACGATATAGCCTAAAGATAGATAACTTTGTGAAGAAGCTTTGTATTAGGAGAAAAGTTATTTGTTGGAGGAGACTTCAACGCAAACTTCATTCTTGATTTTTTTCTATTAATTGGAAGATCGTTGAAAAATTTTGTCGAAATCTGTATATCGGAAGAGGCAGCTTCAACGAGAGCTTTCTTAGGCACGAAGTTAAGCATTTACAAACAATGACAAGGAATTAAACTATTTAAATAGCTTTAAAGACTAAATGTTGAACCAACACCGATTCTTTTTGTCCAATGGTCCGGTAAGTTTAACTGTTTGCTTCATAAATCAAGCGTGATGTATTCGAGACACTTGTACATATTCGTGGTAAACGAAATTCAGATGGTGGACGCAACATATTCATATCACCATTTTTTTAACTTTTTGTTGTTGTTGTACATAAATATTATTTTTGTTTTATTCAATTCGGCGTGAAATGAAAATCACCACCTTCGTTGACAAGCACCACATGCACTTGATACACATGGCGTGCAGTGAACAACACTATCATGTTCGCACTAATTCCTCTGGCATCGAGCATGATGTATTGAACGCCACAACCATATCAATTGCTGTTTTTTTTCTTGCTTGATTCATGCAACTTTCAAGATCCATGAGCTAGCAGAACCACCCACTTCCATTGTATTTTACGCCTCCACTTCTAAAGTAGTACTCGAAACTGCAAGATTACGTGGTTCCATGAGTCTCACAAGTTCTAACTCGAAGGCTGGTATAATTATCGTAATCTCGCTTTTCTGTTGTTTTTTTAGTCGTACACATTTATAAATTCGAAACATAAGTCGTAATGATTATTTTATTTTATTTTCATAGAAAGTTTGTCAATATTAGTACGAGTCGGAAGTCGTATAAGTCGTACTCGTAATGCTTACATAATCAGCTCTTTAGTTAATATATTTTATGATAAAGCTTATTTATAATATTTTAACGAAAACGTAATATACATTGCGGGGCATGGAAAGCTGCAAAGTCAAGAAAAGTTTTTATAGTGTTATGCAATTATTACCTCGCGAGTGACGGTTGACAATATACTTAGACATATCAAGGCCACGATGAAATATTGTCGGTACACTGCATTGCTATATGGGGACTCGAGAACGCCCCTTAAGCTAGCATAACCCATACAGCAGAACATTACAAGATAGTTTGAATAATTTTAGGCTAATAATAGTTTAATTAAATGCTCTACTCGAAAATGTTGGGCTCCACCCCTTGCAACTAAAACGATGCGTTCTGCTAGCTGTAGAAAAAGTTAGCAGAACCCATATCAAAAAATTAATTTAAAACAATTGGAAAATTAAAGGCTAATTTTAGCCTAATCAAATGCCATATTTATTTTTTTTTCTGCTCATTCTAGAAAAGGTATAAGGCTTTATCGCTTCAAAGCTAGTAGAACCCAAATCGAAAATCGGACCAAAACCGAAATTAGAACCCAAAACAAGATCAATTGACATACAAATAATTTTAGGCTTAGTATGGTCTAATCAAATGACTCATTAAAAAATTTTGGACTCTACTCCTTTTGACCAAACTTCTAGGTCATTTAATCTAAAGCTAGCAGAACCCAAATCGAAAATCGGACCAAAACCGAAATTAGAACCCAAAACAAGATCAATTGACATACAAATAATTTTAGGCTCAGTATGGTCTAATCAAATACCTCATTAAAAAATTTTGGACTCTGCTCAATTTTGACTAAACTTCAGGTCATTTAATCTAAAGCTAGCAAAACCCAAATCGAAAATCGGACCAAAACCGATCTTGTTTTGGGTTCTAATTTCAGTTTTTGGTCCGATATTCGGTTTGGGCTCTGCTAGCTTTGAAGTGATAAAGCCTTATTAGTTTTCTAGAATGGCAGAATAAGGCTAGCAGGTTATGCTAACTTTTTCTAAAGCTAGCAGAACCCATCGTTTTAGTTGGAAGAGATGGAGCCCAACATTTTTAATGGAGCATTTAATTAGCCTATTATTAGCCTATAATTATTCATACAGGGTGGGCCAAATATTATTTTTTTAACTAGCTGTTATTTTGAGTATGGTAAGGGTTATGTCACTTCTGGTTTGACAAAAAGTTAGTTTTATCCTTCCGCTAAACGAAAATGGTTGTGTATTCGGTTCGCTGAGTGGGTTTGCGATTGACTTGAAGAAGATGCCGATTTTGGCAAAAAAATCATCTTTTCGGATGAGGCGCATTTCCAACTTGGCGGGTATGTAAACAAGCAGAATTGTCGCATTTGGGGCACTGAGAACCCGCACGTTCCCGGTACTTGAAGAGGAGGACATAGGCAACATTTGGTGTCATCAAGACGGCGCTCCGTGCCACACAGCACACGTCTTCGAATATCGAATTATCAGCCGAAATGCTGATGTGATTTGGCCGCCTCGGAGCTGTGATTTGACGCCGTTGGACTATTATCTTTGGAGTGCCGTCAAAGATAAGTGTCACGTCGATAAACGAGCAACGATTGACGCTCTCAAGAACGATATTCGCATTGTCATTGAAGAAATAATGGCACATACCATCGAAAATCTGCTCAAAAATTGAACCGACCGAATGGGGTACGAAAAAGGCCAACCGAGGCAGTCATATGAATGAAAAAGTATTCCATAATTAATCGGAAGGATTGTTCTTTATAATGAAAAAATAAATTTGAAAAAATATTGAGAACATTTTGTTTTATTGCATTAAAAAAAAAAATTATTTGGCCCACCCTATACTATCTTGTAATGTTCTGCTGTATGGATTCTGCAAGCTTAGGCGACGTACTCGAGAGCGCTTACTAGTTAGACGTTCGATGGAGCGCCTTCTGATGGAGCTCACCAAGTATAATTAAGATACGAATGAATATTTAGATAAAGTAGATTTCGAGTAGATCTAAGAAGCTTACTGTACGCTATCAAAAGAACTCCTTAAATAACCAATTTATTTAAAAACTATTATGAATAATTTTATTACTATTTGTGCACTTCATCTAACCGAAAATTCTATATTGCAGTATATGTTAAGAAAACTGTCTTGCAATTTATTTTTATGGACACCATTTATTTTTATTTAATATTTTAAGTTCTGCAATAAATTCAAACCGACTAAAATTGACATTTTTCAATAAAACCTTTCTTTTAAATCTGTAAAATTAAAGTAAACAGTTAAAACATTTGTATGGCGTTAGCTCGAGTGCCCGATCGGAGTCTTTTTTAAAGTCAGCCTGCTTTTCAAACCTCTACATAATCGCCATGAAACCATTTTGCAGTTTTAAAAAAAAATTGTATTAAGAGGAAGGTTTTATTTTAAAAACACGATACGGACAAAAATATTTCCTTTAAAGCGATTATTAAACTTATTATTTCATCGTACAGTGTTGCACAGTACAGTGAGCATTTCCAGCGCTGGTAATTTAAATATTTAATGTTAGATGCTTTCCGATCACCCTATACATTTATACGGTGTACGAACGTATTTCCAATATGAATTTTTTTTTTTTTTCGATTTTGTGGAAAATTGCTTAATAATGTGTTATTTTGAAAACATATGGAGCTTTTCATATTTATTTCATGTGCTTCTGACCATTTAAATTATTTCAATTTGTTTCTGGGTTGTTCGTGTTACATAATATATTTTTTATGTAATTTTATCGAAACTAACTATCGGAGACATGTTTTGTATCGATTAGTTTTATGTCCCAGTAACCTCCTAATACACACGAGTCAATTTTCTTTCTATTTTTTTGGGGGAGCGCACGTTTCGTGTAAATAATTTGTATACACGATGCTTTATCCGTTTGTTCGGTGCTTTAACGTCCCAGAAAATTTATGATAATTACGTATTCACCTTGTGTATAAAATTAATTTCCCTATAATAAAATCAACATGATTTGTTTTTCACAACCCTTTTACAATTCGTTCAACAAACTTTAAAAAATTTGCTTTTCCAAAATAAGTAAATAAATTATTTCCCATCATCTTCGTTAAGCTTGCTAAAGTTTATGTTTATAAAGTTATTATGTTTTATTTTGTTGTTGCTACTATTTTGCTCTTCTGTTGCCCCTCCGCATGATGTTTATGATTTTAATATGCTTGGGATGCACTTAATTAAAATTTATGATTTAATTTATATCCTGGAGATGGTTGTTTGTGTTGTAATATTATCTTGCTTTACGGTGCCTTGTTTACAGTTGGCAACGTGGAATGGTGTGCTATAAAACACGAGTAAATAAATTAAATATTAATGGCCATTCATCCATCGAAAGTGAAGAGCTCTGCTCGCAATGCTACCCATCCATGGGGAATTATTTTCTATAACCTAAATGATACAATCGATACGATACAGACATAATATGTCTGCTGTGTGTATTGTGTGTTATATATGATTGATTCTATTGTATAGAAATTTATTCAAATTAATGTTCTGGAAATAATTTTGATTACACTCTTGAAGGATCTCATTCATAATATTTTCACAGTGCGATATTATGTTAATTAAAATAGGGTAGTTAAGTGTCTTGTACCATCCCCTATAAATACGTTATGGTTTTGTAAACATTACGACTTAGAAGAGTTTATTTTTCATGTGGTAGTACTCGTGTAGAGTAACGCGTGATCCATTTACGCCTTTTGTTCTCACATTTATTGTTTGGATAAACTCGCATAAGCTGAATTGTCACGTTCACTTTTATCATTGTTTTTTATCTGGCGAAAATTAAATTGATCACATGTTGCTTCATAACATTTCGCTCTGTTTTTTTTTTCAATTTGTCAACATTCGTGGTTCGCATCACATATTTAATATGAGTTTTTAGTATTCTACTTATGGTGTCTACATGCGAGATAACTATCGAACATTTTGTCACATACTACACAAGTCCTTTCATATTATATTTAATCGATTTTGACATTCTTGTCGTAAAATTGGGAGTTTGTTTCAACGTGATGATAGCACGAATTAATATTTTTCATATAGTCCCAGGGTAAAGGACTCGTTTGGTCATATGAATTTTATATTAGTTCGAAGTATAGCCATTGCAACAGTTGGGAAAGTTATTCCTTTTATTGCAACTAAATTCTGTTTCATAAGTTGTACCGAAAACGGTGCTCATATAGATTTAACAGTTAAATATTCCTAATAACATCCGATCCGAGAAGCCGATTGAAATCAATTAGTCATAACATTAAGTCTGGACCACAAATATATTTTAATATGGTTTTTATTTCTATTTTTTTAATTATATTTATTTATTCCAACTGATTTACAAATCATCTGGTAATTTATCTTTCATATAATTTGTAGTCTCGTTTGGATTAACCCATTGACACACGAAGCCGGCGAATCGCCGGCCTATCTTTGCGTAATCATCTTATGCATAAAAATTCATTGACAACAACTTTATTCATGTAAAATAAAGAAAAATGACCGCCAGCAGTAGTAAACGATTTCGTCGCGCTCGTAATATTTTATCAAATGAAGTTGAAATGGAACCATTGATTCAAATGTTTTTTCATTAGTGATTCTGAAGTGTCAAGTGACAGTTCAATAGAACAACACGTAGATCGCGAGTTACCTAGCAAAAAAACAAAAATGATAAATGGATTTGGAATACAGACTCAGTTCAGATATCCAAAATTCCATTCACTGGAGTACCAGGCTTATTTGGCTTGGCAGAACTAAATTTTGGCCGAAATCCTACGCCGTACGACATCTATAAAATAATTTTTGGCGACGATTTTTTTCAAATGATTGCAGATGAAACTAACAGATTTGCAACGCAAAATCACGCAATAAAACCTGATGACAAGTGGTTTGATGTATCTGCAAATGAAATAAAATCTGTTTTTGCAATCTGCATGCTCTAAAGTCAGGGGAAGTAATGGCATTCGAGCGATTTGAAAAAGGTTAGATGAAAGTGATAAATTATTTAAAATTCGTCCAATAATAAATTATTTGAAAAATAAACTCACGACATATAGATGAGGAGTTGTCTATCGACGAAGCCTTGATGAAGTTTCGCGGACGCCACAGTTATGTCCAATTCAACAAATCAAAAAGGGCAAGATTTGGCATAAAAATTTATAAAATCTGCGAATCTAGTTCGGGATATTGCCTAGATTTTGAAATATATACAGGCAAAAAACAGAAACATCTTTAATAGCTAGTGAAGGAATCGTGTATAAGCTGATGGAGCCACATACTTCAGATAGGTACACAGTGTTCCTAGACAACTGGTATTCATCTCCAGTTTTATTTCATAATTTGAAAAATAAGAAAGTAAATGCAGTAGGAACGTCGCAGGTAGTTCGTTGCATGAGGAAAAATATGCCACCAACGTACAGAATAAACGCAAAAAAACAAAAGAAATTGAAACGAGGGGAAGCAAAAATTTTTTTTAGCAATGGCATAGCTGCAATAAGATGGATTGACAAAAATCCCATTCATATGCTGTCAGCGATGCATTCAAATATTTTTATGACGGATACGGGTAAAAATGACTAAAAAACTGGGAATCTTATTCTAAAACCCAAAGCAGTCATCGATTATAATCGAGGGATGGGTGAAGTCGACAGAAATGACCAGTGCTTGGCTTCTTATCCACTAATGCGGAGGTACTCCAAGGAATACAAAAATATACTATTTTATTTGGCCGACATTGCCTTATACATAAAATACCTATGCATTAAAAAAAATATGTATAATGCATAGGATAAAAAAAAGAGGATTTGTCATCCGTATAAAATTGTTCCCACTCAAGAACCATTGAAGCCAGTGGACCGTCGTAAACGTCGTGAATTTGCTGATTTTACCTTGGAACAACTCGAAAACGATAACGATTTTTTTAAGAAAATCATCTTCTCCGATGAGGCTCACTTTCATCTGAGTGGTGCGGTAAATAAACAAAACTGTTCGTTCCGGTGCGAAGAAAATCCACAAATTATTCACGAAAAAGCATTACGTTCACCTAAATTGACAGTTTGGTGTGGTTTTTGATCTGGTGGAATTATCGGTCCGTATTTTTTTTTTATATGAAGGTGGTAACACCGTTACTGTCAATGGTGATCGGTATAGATTGTCCACCAACTTTTTATGGCCGAAATTGGAAGAAGTTGATTTTGACAACATTTGGTTCCAATAAGACGGGGCTACGTGCCACACAGCAAGTGCAACAATTGAATTATTGCGAATCATATCACTCTTATTGGAAAACCCTATATGTCTCAAATTAATAACATGCATTTTCAATGCTGTAATTAAAACTGGGTATTTTCCTGAAACTTGGAAAATTTCACAGATCAAAATGACACATAAACCAGGTAAAGATGAAACAATAGTAGACTCGTATCGTCCAATCAGTTTACTGCAAGTCAACTCTTTGAAAAAATGCTTCTTACAAAGCTTAAACCAATTCTGCAAGAGCAAAGTATTATCACCGGATCACCAGTTTGGATTTAGAGAAAATCATTGAACCAACGAACAAGTGCTTTCTATAAAGTATGGCATTAAGGCCTTGTACATTAAATTTAGACCCAGCTACGATCAAATTAAGGCCAGGAACCCACCTTTATTATTAGTAATAGACAGGAGGTTCTGGATATTACTCTGGTCTCCGAATTTATTTCACCGATGATCAGAGAATGGAGGGTGGCGAAGGAGCATTCCTTCTCCGACCATCGATACTTAACGTTTAAACTTAATCTCAACATTACAAACCAATACGTGTTCAGAAACCCCCGGAGGACAGTATGGCATGTATATAGGGAGGTATTGGAGGGCACCATTCCATCCAGAGTTCCAGGACTTCCCGACACAGGAAGTGAACTGGATTCAATGGTGGATACTCTAACTAGGGCTTGCAATACCTCTATGAGGGTAGCCTGTCCTTTAACAAAGCTTAGGGGGAAGTTAAAACCTGTTTGGTGGAACCCGGCACTTGCGGAGTGCCGGAAGGTCTGTGGGTCTGCCTTTAGTAGAGCGAAAAGATCTAGAGACAGTCAAGACTGGGACTTCTTGAGTCACTGGATTTTCAGGAATTCTCGCTGGTTGCGTTTCTCGATATCGAGGGCGCATTCAATAACGTAAAGATGGAAGCAATTTTGGAAGGATTGCTGCCACTTGAGATTGTAGACCCTAAAACCAGTCTAATTATTCATCTGCTGGGTAGCAGAAGAGTCATAGCAGGGATTGGGGAAGTTTCCGTCAGAAGACGGGTCGTTCGGGGAACCCCTCAGGGAGGGGTCCTCTCCTCCCTTCTCTGGAACTTAGTAATCAATGGACTACTATTGGTACTGGAGAGAGAAGGGATAGGTGTGGTTGCTTACGCCGATGATGTGGCGATAGCTGTCTCGGGAAAGCACCTGGGAACAGTCAGGGATATGTTGCAAAATGCGTTGTCAATCACTGCGGGATTCCTAGGGATTCTCCTGGACAGTAAGCTCAGTTGGAAGCCAAACACGATGGAAAGAGTAAAGAATGCCACTGTGGCACTCTACTCTTGTAAAAACGCCATTGGAAGGAAATGGGGCCTGAAACCGGAGCTGGTGCACTGGCTTTACACGGCAGTTGTAAGGCCCATACTTCTGTATGGTGTGAGTGTGTGGTGGCCAGCTCTGGAGAAATCATCATATACTAACATGATGGCGAAGGTGCAGAGGGCAGCCTGTTTGCTCATTAGTGGGGCTCTGAAAACCACCCCCACTAGTGCCTTAGAGGTCATACTGCACCTTCTCCGTTGGATATTATCGGTAAGCAAATGGTGGTTAATACGGCCGCCCGGCTATCAGCGACCTCTGGTTGGAAGTGCCTGCAAAAGGGGCACTCAACTATAGTCAATTCGGTGAGGCATGACTTGGAGAATTTAGATTATAAAATATCCATGTTGTGCTTCGACAAGTGTTTTAAGGTGATTCTCCCCTCTCGGGAGGATTGGAACAGAGGTCTCCTTATCGAGACCGGAACAGTTAATTTCTTCACCGACGGCCCCAAGCTCGATGGTAGAGTGGGAGCGGGTGTGTTCTGTGGGGAATTAAATGTCAATTTATCTTTTCGTCTACCTGATTACTGCAGCTTGTACCAGGCTGAAGTTACAGCGATCGAAGAGGTCATGAACTGGTTGAAGCATAATGTGATATCGTGCATTGATATCACTATTTATGTGGACAGTCGGGTGGCCATTCTTTCGCTGGATTCAGTTTTCCTGGCGTCCCGGGTGGCATTGAATTGTCACACATCTCTTAACGAGATGAGTGAGCATTTCAATATCCAGTTGGTCTGGTTCCGGGTCACTCTGACGTTGAGGGGAATTGCAGGGCAGACGATTTAGCAAGGTACGGTACAACTCTCCAACTGGAATCAGGGAGAGAATGTTTAGGGAGACCTATGTCTATGCTGAAAACGGCAAGCCATAGGAAAGCAGTTGCCTTGGCGAATGCTAGGTGGCTTCAGAGTCCAACCGGTAGGATAGCGAAGCAAGTATGGCCTGTGCTGAATTTGAAGCGCTCTAAGATTTTAATCACACTTGGGAAGCGTGATTTAGGTAGAATTGTAAGGGTACTTACCGGACACTGCCTTTTCGGAGATCATGCGATAAGGCTGGGTCTAGATTCAAATGACTTCTGCAGAAGATGCAGGGACGAGGAGGAGGAGGAGACTCTTGTTCACTTTCTATGCTCATGCCCTGCGCTAGCTGGCAGAAGACATGATCACTTGGGCAATGTGCGAGATCTTTTACGCTATAATAATAGCACTAAATGGGTTTAAGGAGTTTGATGATGTCGGATCCTGTGGTATCACAATGGGCCATAACTGGCCTAAGTGTGCGATGGCAGCCACTGAAACCTAACCTAACCTAACCTACCATCAAATTATCATGCGATCATTAAAAATTGCCTGCTAAACCGGAAATTCTAGGTGAAATATAATAGAACAGCTTCCAATTTAAATGAAATACGCGCAGGGGTTCCACAAGGCAGTGTCCTGGGTCCAGTGTTATATCTCATTTGCACAGCGGACCTTTCTACTTCATATTATATAATAGTGGTGACCTATCCGAGGTTATAATAAGGTACAATTTATTTTTATAAAGTATTTTGTTGGCAAAATTTAATTTGTACTCGAGCACCCAAATTACGGTTACAATTTACGGTTACAATCGATGGACCATTCGGGGTCTCTTCAATAGACTCAGTACTTATCGTTCAGGGACCTCGGTCGTTCCTGAGTTGGCACATTCTTTCCGGTTATAATTATCTTTATTTTCGTTCCTCAAATTTCGGCCGACGTAATTTTGGTGTAACATTGTTTCGGTTTTCTGGTGTAGGTCAGGAATATACAAGCCTGAATTTTCCCATGACCCAAAAACCCTGAGCTCTATAGTCGGTAAAATGACCGTGAGAGAGGATTCTGTATACTTAGAAGAATCTGCAGAACGGTTTCTGGACCATTCCGTAACAATATCCTAAATTCATTTCACATTAAATAATACTCATAAATATTAGGAATTTAATACTAAATTTAAGGATCGAATGCATCTTCGTTAATGGTCACTTAAAAAAATCTTTATATAAAACCATGAGAAACGTAATCCACTTATAACAGGTACGTAAATCTCATTATATCAAAATCTTAGTTTGTGTTAAATAGAGTTTCATTTTCAACAGAAAAAAGAAACTGACGAACCGTAAATCTATTTTAATTGACAAAACAAATTTCTAACTCACATCAATACTATATACCTATCCAGCAGACAAACGGACCTGTTACGTCTCACACACGTTCCAGATACGAGTGTATATAAAACCAAAAATTGATTCACATGTAAACGTAAAGCTTTTACGTAATTTAAATTAATGAATATCTAGAACCATGGAAGAGTAAAGCACAAAGATTATCTATAAAAATACATAAAATAATTAACAAGAAGAATTTCAAAATTTTCCATCTAATGGACGGACGGTTATTCGTTATTATAAGCTAAAATTTTCTTTATGGTTTAGTGTGGGTTTTTCGTTTTTGCGGTTCGCCTCCTATACCCCCATCTCACAGGATAATCGTATATATTGGATTAACATAAAAGTTTCGAGTCGTTTTTGGATGTTGAGTGTATGAATCAGATGTCTAAGCTCACATACGTATGTTCAACATTTTGTTGTTAATTAATTCATTTACTTTGATTTTCACATCGCATCTGATTTGCTTTTATTGTTCTTTATATGTGTAAGACGACAGACAAGTAATTTCTTTGGTTTAATATTCTTTGCTTCTGTTTTTTTTTCTATGTACTCCAACTAGATTTTTCTTGAAGATCCCAGAGTATTGTTGAAATCAATATAAACGAGTAGCATATATAGAACGTGCACAACAAGAAGTCTCTATTGTATCGTTGGTTGTTCATTATCTTGTCTTTTACGCTATTGTAAGTCACATTTCAAGTAGTCGAGAATATGTAGGTGGAATTATTTCATCAAATATAACGTTTCTTGTCTTGTTAAATAGAACAAGAAAGATTTCTCGTGACGTTAAATAAGCTTTGTGTTAATTCGATTTTAGATTTCCAGCCATTATTAGGTGGTACATAAGATAACGCAATATACACCAAACATCTAAATACCAAAAAATACTTGTTTTACAATCGATGTATAAAAGTGAAAATAACAGCGACCTCTTTTAAAACTTTTCGGACCTCACTCACATTCAATATAGCAAGTTGACTTAGAATAGTTTTGTACTTTAACGTGGTAAATCGGAAAATGATGTTTTTGTACAGGATTTCGCGCGTATCCGACCCAGATGGTCTTCTATAAGACAAAACTTGTAAAATCAGAGTGAAATACTCGAAAACTTCCGGAAAACCCCGATGAAAATTTAATTTTTTTTTTTCTATGAAATTTTGAATTTTTTGCATGAATATGCGCAGGATGCCATGACGTATGTTCACATACAATCCGAAATGGCCTGAAATTACCGGTAAGCTACTGCCTGGATTAATTTCTAGCGATCGCCACTTCATCACCGCACGTATGTTCAAACAAAAACTCAGGACGCCAGCCACGTTGTTGGATGTACTCAGAAGAGTGACAGAAGCATGGATTACAGTATGCACACATTCTGCTGTGGTTCAGCCGACCCGGAGTTGTTCACGGTAGTCGCAACAAACATGACTCACGGTCCGTGCAGAGATCACAATCCAGATTCACCGTAGGCCGATGGGAAATGCACAAAACAATGTCCAATATGTTTGCAAATACATCAACAAGGGTAGCGACCTGGCAATGTTCGGCATTGCTGCTCCAGATACAAATGACGACATGTTATGTTCCAATTGGGCCGTTATGTCAGTTGCAATGAGGCGATTTGGCGATTTTCTCATTTGCAATACACGAAAGCCAACCCACTGTTCAACATTTGTGAGTGCACTTGGAGAATGGACAACGTGTCTATTTCACAGAAGCTAACGCAGCATAACTAGCAGAACTACCAGCTTCAACACTCACGAATTTATTCGAAATTTCTCAAAGCAATTCGTTCGCAGGAAACATTGCTTTACAGGTAATTGCCACGCTGTTATGCTTGGAACCAGCCGACGAAGAAATTACAATATCGAAAGAAAGGTCAACCTGTATTCGACTGATGCGCTTGGCCAAGTGTGCATCCCCGTTCATCCACGACAAGACGAATGCTTCTATCTTAGTTTGCTTTTATTTCATGTTCGTTGTCCTATTTCGAATCGCTTCGTACTATAGATGGTGTGTGTTGTACGTCACTTATCGAGAAGCTTACCAACGTCTGGATTTGATGGAAAATGATTCATATTAGGAGATATCAAATTCGTAATGCGCGATGATTCGCAATCATCATAGCGACGTGTCATCCATCGAATGCATTGGAGTTGTGGAACAAATACATCGAATTCTGAGCTTGAAATAAACGACGTGATACGCAACAAAGCTTTGCTCGTGATAGAAGACATGTGCGTGCTTATGTGCGGCAGCTATTTGTCGAAATTTGGCATGCCAGCACCAATTCGTTACACGATGCGTTCTATCGTGAACTGCAACGAGAGCAAGTTTACAATCGAAATTCAGTGAGCCAACGTGTACGACTTCGTTCTCGGTGCTTCCGGTGGAACAGGCAAAACCTTTCTGATTTCATTGCTTTTGGCCACAATTCACTCGAGATCTCAAATAGTATTTGCTGTTGCATCAACGGGAATTGCAGCCATATATGACAGGCTAGTGTGCTCAATTTCCAAGAACTCGGCGATGGCCAAGGTATTCCAGAATGCAAAATAATCATCTGGGACGAGTGTACAAAGGCACACACATGCTCATTGGAAGTGTTCAATCAAACGATGAAGGATTTACGAAGTGACTCAAGACGTTTTGATGAAGCCGAATTCCGTCAAGCAGATGAGTTCACGGATGTCTGAAATCGTCGAGTTTGTGGCGCAATGTGAAGAAGTGGGAGTTGAACACGAACATGCGAGTCATGTTACAGAACTCATCAACTGTAGATTTTTCCAAACACATGTTGGCGCTTGGCAATGGTCAAATTCTGGTTGATGTTTCGACCGGGTCAGTTTTAGTGACGAAACGAAATCAGTTTCCCTAATTTTGTTCACGACGTCGAAGGAAGATCTTATTACGAAAGTGTTTCCAGACATACGCCGAAATTATATGAATCACGATTGCCTCAGCGAACGAGCGATTTCAGACAGTCTGAATTACTTGATTCAAAACCTAATCGCTGGGGAAATGCATTGTTACAAATCCGTTGACTATGTCATCAATCAAGACGAGGCAACCAACTATCCGACCGGAATAGAACCGCATAACTTTATGCTCAATTCCGGATCTGTGATAATTATGCTGCGCAATCTGACAACCATTCGAAGGAGAGGATGTTCCACTTCACGAGCATTCAGTTCCCCGTCCGTTTTGCGTTCGCTATGACGATTAACAAATGGTATTGTCAATCGTTGGAAGTGTGCGGAATAAATCTGGAATATCCGTGTTTTTCTCATGGTCAGTTGCATACGTCGCGTGTTCGAGAGTGGGCAAACCATAATCGTTGTTCAGTTGCGCGTCGGAGAACAACACGAAAAATATTGATTACCGCAATGCATTGTATTGATTTGCGTCTGTATTCGATTTAATCCCACTCGAATAAAGTACATTGCATTCTTTTGAATTCCAACTGACTCCAATTAATTTCCACACTGAGAAAAAAAATCCAAGACACAACTCAATTCGATAGTTGCGTGAGTTTGAATCGACATTTCATTCACTTTTCAATACATTCGTGTTAAATTCGATGAAAAAGTGAATGGAATGTCCACTCAACTCAATCGATTATTGAGAATTGAATTAAGTTGTTTGATTTTTTCTCTCATAAAAATCACTTTTCGTGAAAGGCAAAAGTATTTGCTCGGAATGAATAATTTGGGGCGGAACGAAGTTCGCCGGATCAGCTAGTAAATTAGATTACTTCAACACAACTTCCTAGACATTTTAGTATTCTGGGTGTGGATTTTTGTGTGTTTGGTTTCGCATCGTGCACACCATCAGTAATAAAATTTTTAATGCTATTCACTTGTTCCGGTTGGCGATACGAACAAATTTTCAATGAAATAAGTTTCATCTAAGATCCACTTCCATTGTAGGAAATGAGCCGTGGAAGGCCACATACATTATATGTCCATTGCACAAATCGCTAGCGACCTTTAAAAAAATACCAATACATAGCACTATTAACAACTGCTAATTAAATGTTGTTTAGTATTTCACTCGCTAAGCTCGTCCTTCTAACGACCCCGCCGTCTTAAAGTTCTAAAAAAAATAATTTATTTAAAAGCCGCTTAAAGGATCACTACACCAAGAATATCTGGCAGTAGATCTGCCTTAAACCAAACAATATTTTGAAGAAATAACCTCAAAACATCAGTATGGCTTTGCTGGGAATAATCTGGCCCAATTGTATGACGACGCTGATTTTTGTTGATCGGGTACGAAAAATATGTTAGATAATCAGACTCACAACTCGTTACAAAATACAATGCTTAAGGGCAACTTAAGATGCTGCACATTAGAAATATTCAAGATGTCCCTGGATTTGGTAAATCAACCTCAAGTTGATCAACCTCAAGCACTTAATCAAGTTCTAAGTGCTACAAAAAAGACTTACTTTTATAAATTAACGATAACAGCTCGTTGCGATCACAAAAACCTTCAATTTAACTACAAAACCATTGCCTTGTATCTAATAAATGGTAATTGAACCTACGATACCATTTTTAGTGATGAATGCATGATGGTGCATGCTTGATATATAGGACTAGAGGTCATCATAAGTAAATGTTGTAGATCCCGAGGTTTTTACATTCTTCCTTTAATAATTCATATGCTCTACCTATTCTCTTTTGAACTACACATTTAACATATTAAGGTGCAAGTTTTCCTGAAAATTTAGACCAACCTCTAAATTGCAATTTCTGCTCGTAAGATTGCAATTCTGACAAGCTCTGTTATAAGCTTTTCCTTTGGCTTTCGATTCCGCTGAAATATTATTCTCGATCTCCAAATACCCACGTGCTACCCGAACATGAGAAAATGCGGCGAAAAATTCGTGGAATCATAAACGTCGCCGACGCACTCGTCTGAGGACATTACCGAAGAACAAGTGATTATTTAACATTAAATTTCGACAAAAAAACTTGAAACAACTTTGAAGTGAACTGCACTCCGTTAGCACAAACAACATATTTCGGGGTCGAAAATGAAAGGAAGACATCTATCTCCAAAAATTGTTTTAATAGATGAGGCAAGGACGTTCCGAAAAGGTTTTAAAAATGTAAATTTAGAATTATGATCCAAAACAATAAAAATATATGTGTTCCCATTTTTAGATCTGGGATAAGGACAAAAAAATCGACAAATGATCGCTACATTGGTCGAACAACGAGTCTTTGCTCACTCATGTTCGTTCTGGTGGAGTAATTTGCTGCTTCAATTTCATTGCATTTATGACAACTAGCAACGTAGTCTTTCACATCAGTTGCCATTTTTGGCCAATAAAAATACCTTTGCATTCGTTCAAGCATTTCCACAGAACCAACATGGACTGACGTAGGAGGGTTGTGCGCTTGACTAATTATATAAGCAATCAAATTTTGAGGAATGCATAATATCCAATTATTTAAGTAAAGAATATTTTTTATTCCCAGATGCGTTTAATAAGAATGTCGTCATCAGATACCATAAAGTTGGAGAAAGATTCAGAAGTGGACACAATTTTGGAAATTAAACCTAAATATTCGTTAGATTTAAAAGAAGCCGAATCAAGGATAATATTAATGGGATCAAGGATAATAGGATTTCTGTAATCCACTACGATACTGTATGGTATAAAATCGAAACCCTGAAGTTTCAGGTTCCAATGCGCGGGGGCAATTAAGACTGGTGTAGTCAGTGACAATAGTGAAAGAATATCCCTCGATACATATTTGAAAGTTATTTACACTAAGCACGGCAGCTAAACACTCTACCTCGGAAATCGTACAGTTTCTGAGGTGAGATCCAATAGATGCACTACCAAGATGCAAAACACGAGATAAGGCGCCTATACGACGAAGTTTCTTTGTTTTGGGAAGTCCGTTATGGCTTGTTCCTTATCTGGTTTAATTGCAGTCGGTTCCATCCGCAGCTACATAACCGAGAAAATTAATGGATTTGAGCGGGAAATAGCTTTTGTCCAAGTTTATCGTTAGACCAGCCTCGCACAGCTTCTTAGCTACAAGTCACCCCAACTCGAGATCTTCTTCTAATCTGAAATACACTACGTATCTTGCATCAGATGGGGAGTCAAGCCGATTCAAATCGTTTGTGGCGGATAGAATATCTGCAATAAGGAGCATTCTGTCAAGAACTATACGTAACGTCAATTAAAATTGCTGGATACATAAAGCTTCAGGGGTTATTCTCCCTTTAGTTCTAGCTAACAATAATTAATAGTGTTAGATCTGGATGCATCCAAGCCAGACAACATGCTTACTGATGTACAGCCGGAGGATCAAGAAAAAATCAATAGTCAATTTGATTGGCTTAAAGAAAGTCAACATATTTTTACAATTATTCGCGCGACATTCAAGTTTCAACAAACTAAAACGCATCGTCGCATATTGTGAGCAATTCATCTATCACGAAACGCTTACAGCCAACAAGCCAAGAGAACAACCAGAGATGGAATTTGCCAAAACAAAAATAGACTGTGCCGGCCCTATCCATGTAATGTAACCAAGGCAATCTAAATGGAATCAGTAAGCTGTTTTACAACGAAATTTTTTATTGCTGCCTACACACGGTTTCGTTCCATTCGAGGATTATGTACTGATAGTTGCTCCGCAAATGAAACTTACGTTGTCGAAGCAAAACCGAATCCGAGATAACAACCACATAGGCAAGAGACTTGCAGGGAGTTCCCCGGTTTAAATTGTAATGTCATCCTACATCAACTTTTATTGCAATACAATTATATAGTGATATATAACATTATCTATGTTTGGTGCTATTCAAGGCAATTTGATATTCATAATATTCGTTTTAGATTAATCTTCTGAGTATTGGAGCCATAAACCAATCCCACATCATCAGCAAAGCCAACTGAATGGCCTTCTAATTTCAATTATAAAACTGAATTAATATAAATCAAAAATAAGATTGGTCCTAAAACTGAACCATGCGGTACTCCACAATTGACTTTTCTAAAATCGCCAATACAGTTCGAAAGCTTTACCCCTTGTTGTCTATCTGAAAGAAAAGAACGAGACAAGACTATTCGCAATGCCGCAATTTCCAGCTTTATCTAACTTTATTAATAATAAGTCTTGATCCACAGAGTCAAATGCTTTTGTAATGTCTATAAAATTTACTGCAGCAGATTGATCATTATTCATCGACAATACAATACGGTTTACAAGCTCTAGCAGCGCATCTTCAGTATTTTTACCCTGTCTAAAACCAAATTGACTAGTTGAAAAAAAATTTCATTTTGCAAGAAATGAAAATAAACGATTTTTAATTAGTTTCTCCAAAAGCTAAGAGACAACTGAAAGTAACGAAATTGGATGATAATTACCCAATTTGAGGGAATCACCTTTTTTATAGAGTGCTAAGATTACAAGTAAAAAATAAAACAGGAGAATCGAGCGGCCCAACTGATTTGATCAGAGAATTACTAAAGAAAAACGATTTCTGTTGTACTATAGGGAACAAATACTGCGACTCTTCTAATGCAGTTGGAGTTCTATGCGCGATACTACCTTTAAGATCCTCAATGACTTTAACAAAATAATTATGGAATTCGTTTGCAATTTTTAGTTCCTCTTCCAGAATTTCATTATTCTCGGTCATTATGGACGCAATAGGAACTTTTTCGCTATTACCGTTTAAAAATTCGTTTACAAGACGCCATTGAGTTTTTAAGTCTTTTTACAGTTGTTAAAACGTCGGTAATAATAAAGTTCTTTTTCTATCGGAATAGCGGAATTTATTTTTTTCTCTAAGATCTTTATCCTATATGCATTAATTTAATGTTTCTGGGATGGTTCCGTAGGGACTTTAAGAGTTTATCTTTCAAATCAATAATTTTAGACAAAGAAAAAGAAATCCACGGACGGATTTTTTTAGTTTTTAGTTTAACCCGAGATTGCTGAACTATAGTGCATTCGGTAATATGAGCTGAAAAGGTGTCGAGAAATTTATTGAATGCTTGATTTGGATCTTGTTCAGTAAACACGTGAATCTAATTCAGTAGACTCAAAACCTCTTTTAACTTGGAAAGTTCAATCATCAAGTTATCTCCGTTTAGGAAAAAATTTAGTTCAACTATTCAATCGCTTAAAGTTATCCTTTGTAATCTCAAAAAAAATATGGTCAATAGTACTCTAAGAAGTATCCGTAACTCTAGTAAAATCTTGAATTAGATAGATCAATCCAATTGAAGACATTATTTGAAAATATTTATTGACGTTTTGATTCACAGAATTTGAATCTGAAGTATCAATATTTAGATCATCAATGATAATTAAATTTTTGGTTTTAATACGACTTAGATAAACTGTAAATTCTTCAATAAATTCTAGCACTGAACTAGAATGAAGACGATATACTCCAACGACACAAAAGGTCTCAGAATCGATTGCAAAATTAATCCTTAATCCTTAAAGTTTTTGTAGCAAAATTGGAAATTAAATTTAACCTCACTATGGCTGAGTAACTATTGTTACCGGCGTCAACCAAGTTAATATTAGGAATGCTATAACTAGAAACTTCATCACTGCCAGGCAAGGTGGTATAGGAACTGAGATGTGCAAAGATTTAACAATTAAGTATGCCCAACACAATTTACATTAGACATCTAACAGAAAAAAAATATTAAGCAAAAAAAAAATTTGTAATTTGCGAAGATCTTCCCTGTCTCTAATTTCCACTCTATCACTCCCATCAGTTTCCCTCATGAATATACCTTCGCATTCGGTACCCACAGATGCTTATAATTCTTTTCCTGTTTTGCGGCTTTAGCTAAAAAAATGTAATTCACGCAATTTCAGGCTTAGAGTTTCGTTGATGTAAATAGCGTTGCTTGATTGAAAGACACATTTCTAAATTTTCTTTCCATCACATCAACTTCGATGTTACGACGACAAAACTTGACAGAAATTTGTCCGCTTCCCGAACCAGAATTTATATGTTTCAAACGATATGAATGATTTATGTCTGTGAAATGAATTTGCAAGCCCAAGCCATCATTTAGGATGCGCATCACAATTTCTTCGGTGTTTTCATTTTCAACAAATGGAACTCCAACCAGATCGATTGAGTTTTGATACTCGAGCTGCTCTAAAGTAACGATTCTCTTCTGCATTGCTGTAACTTTCACTCCATGAGATTTTTTACTAAATTTTCAATATTTTCATCCAAAGTTTTGTAATTTGCTGTGGATTTATTTCTGAGCTGTCGTATTTCATTACATATTGAATCAACAGCTGATGATTGATCAACGGCTGTTCCGGTGTTATTGAATCCAGTAACCGTTGATTTTGTTTTTTCTTTTTCTCACCGTACAAGACCATTTTTTTTTTGTCGCAAGAAATTAGTTCGAGTATTCCAGTCTACACACTTATTTTTCAATTGTCGACACTCCATCAACCAAATGCAATGCGAGTGTGTCTAGTAAATTGAAAAATCACAATATTAGAAATTCATTCACATATCCTAAAATTAATTTTACATCAACATCATCCAATGCGTATCATTTTTAGCCTACACGAATAAACCACTCTCATTTTCCTTTTTTTTTGAAATTTAATCGTTTGATGTAATCAAATTCAACTGTACAATACATAACCCCACAAAAGGGGTTGAAAATCCACCAAAATAAATATTCCGAGTTGACATACAAAGGGACATAATTAATATTTTGAATTGTTTAGATGTTAAATAATCTGAGCGAACAATTGAATTTGTGATGGATGACATGGCATCAATTTGCGCTGTGCATTGCTGCAGATCGTATTACAAAAGGGACCCCCTTGATGAGTATAGTGTTGGGTTGTGCAAAAAATCTAAATTAATAGTGCAATAAGTCATGTTTTGTATTGGTACAAACGAGTACAATATAAAATTAAACGTTCGCATGCATGACTTCTTCATATATTCAGTTCATATAGACGGTACTGTATGTACTCGTTTATGGTGTATTGGAAAAGCAATTACTTTTAAAAATAATAACATAAAAGTAAAATGGATTGAAAACGATTTGAAGAAAATTCATTTATTGTTATATAAAATTGAAAACTTATTTCAATTACTAATAGTTGGATTGTGTTGTATTGTGTTTTACATGTCTATACGGGTGATTCATATTCATATATTTGTATAGCGAGTGCAGAACATGTAGAATATTTTTTAATATTTAATAATGGCAGCGACATGTTTTCTGCTTGAATGGAACACATAGGTACAAAGTAATTGAGTACAATATTTGTTCTTCAATTACAACATAGATGCAAGGTGTGACAGCTACTAAACGTTTTCACCCTCCTTAATTTCGATTTCCAGAAATATGCGAATTATTAGGAAAACATTTATCTTAACTACTTTTAGAACTGTGTTTCCGATTTTGGTACATTTTAGTTCTACCGATTTAAATTTACAAATAAATGTGGTGATTCTTTGGTAAATTCAAGTGAAACATTCATAATTTGTTTGTCTTGTAAAAATGCAAAGTTTCGAAAAGAACACAGGATCAATTTACAAGTTGCACCTTACTCTTAGAAAAGCAGTTTCTACCACCGCCCGTGAATCAAATGAAAAAGAAACGTACTCCGGTGAACTCGTATCTGTCTGTCGGTGGCTTATTAAAAAAATGGAAATGGGACAATTTGTTGTGGCCAACACTCGACTTTCTTATCCAGTGAGTCATAGATCTCGAATACACCAAAATTGATTTCAAAACCGAAAAATTACACATATAGGACTTTGGTTTGTTAAAACTCTTTTTATTAAAATCCGTTAATTCGTTATTTCCGGAAAAATTTAATAAATAATCTGAACTAATTTTTTTGAAATTTAATTTAATTTATTTTTTTTTAGTTTTTAATCGTAAATGAAAAAGCTCGAACGAAAGCTTCCACTTCTGGTAAACTGATTTCGACAAAAAAACACTCTTCCGATGTATGGAAAATGCTTAATTATGAAATTTATTCCATGCCAATCAATCAGCCTGTTCTGTACGAGGGCCAAATTTTTTTAAACACAAACATTTTGGAAAACTGATCTGGACCGCTATTGTTGCAAAGTTAATTTAGAATCTATTCGATTTTAATCGTTTGTCGTAAATGCTATGGTCTTTTCAAAATATTTGCAAAAAACGTAAAAGCCTTTATGGAAGTTGCCACTCCTAGTGGACCCATTTTGGTAAAAAAAATTACTGGGATTTCAAAATATAAGGAAAATGCGTAAGTATTAGTTTTACCTCGACCAATTCGGTGATATCACGAATGGTAAATCTAAAATCTGAGGGTCAACATTTTTCATGATTATCACACTTTATTTTACTACGAAAAAGAAAATAAACTGGTAGGGTGAAAATATTGTGGCCAACACCCGCAAACACACTTGACTTCTAAAGCAAAAAATTAAACTTTGTTACGACACCTTGAGGGGGCATAACATTATTTCCTTTCCATTGGTCTTTTTGTATTTTTAGTTCCATGGTAATTGAATAATTGATGCTTTTTATTAACGGCCATCTGTTCTTTGGTAATACAACTAACATTTTTTTTCTACGGAAATTAGCCTTAATATTTAGTTTTGTTTTTTTCGTTCACATCCAGTGTTCGTGTATACGTCGAATGAATGATGTACACCTTATGCGTGTGTGCGACCGGCAAAAATGTAAACAAATATTTTTGTTGTGCTTTCTCGTTTTGTTGTGTACGATTAATGCGCGGTGTGAAAGGGTGGGCTAGTGGCGCGCACGAAAAACAAAACAAGAAAACACCAACGAACAAAAAATATTCTTCTAAATGTTGCTTGATGCATGAAGTTTTTTTAGTCTAGTTTTGGATTTCAAAAAATGAGTTAGCGTCTAGTTTTGTTTGTGAACAGTTAAGTTTTGAATTTGAACTTGAAAAAAATATTTGGTGTAATATTCAAAGTTTTTTTATGGCGATAAAAACAATGAATTAGAATAAAAAATTAAAAAATCATGAATGCGTTAAAATACATTGCTATGTTAAAATTGGTGTTGGAAATTAAATAAAATAATTCACCGTTTAATGGTTTATAGTTTTTATCATATCATTAAAACCTTTAAATTTGAATATTCAAGTGAAGAATACAGTCACGGTACAGGGTGGTCAACCACGAGGCCATTCATAAATTCGATTAACGGCCGAAAGACGACAATCGAATTTTTACGGTTTACGGCGGAAAGACGCCCAACATTATTTTCGATTTACGGGGTGAAGACGCCCAACGATATTTACTTACGGTTACAGGTGGCCAACAACGTGGCCAGCTGCATTTTTATTACGGCCGGAAGACGCCCAATGATAGTTACGGTTCGCAGCGGAGAGGCGCCCAACATTATTTTCGAGTAAAGGCGGGTAGACGGCCAACATTTACGGCGGCCTATCGAGGCCAAATTTATTAAAGACAGAAAGACGCTCAACTCATTTCGGCAATCCAGCACGCCGCAACTCTCAATGTCGATCTCAATAAGGTTTAAAGGTACCGTTTTTTTTATTTTTTTTTTATTTTTATTTTTTTTTCTCGAATCCAAATTTTATTTTTTTTTCAATTTCCATTTTAAATTTCAATTTTCAATTTTATTGAAATTCTATTCAATATATTTTAGAAACCAAAGCGATTGCTTGGTATACGCGAGGAGGTGCACATTGGTTTCGCTGTATTAATGTTCACGTTCAGCGTCCTTATTCAAGTTAGCGACCATTTTCCCTTTAGCTTTGGAATTTTCAGTTTGACCATTTTACTTTGATTTTTTTGTTATTTATTCCCCTTTTCGCCTCTGACTTTGTTTTTCTTAAAAAAATTATTGAAATAAAGATAGCACGGCGTTTCCTGGCATTCGGTTTTATTTTATTTCTCCCTCATTGGACTCACTTAATTTTTCTGGTCATGTTACCTATATTTTTTTGTTTTTTAATTGATGAATTCATTGCATCATTAAATTTGTCGGATTGGTATGGTGGGAAGAAGGGGGGGGAGGGGTCTCATTTGGTGTCGGTTCCATTGTTGCAGGCTAGATGGACACACCCGGTTATTATTATTTTTACTCACTTTCCTCAAATTACGGTCAATACAATTTTGGAGTAATTCAGTTTCAGTTTTTCTTAGTTTACTCTTATTTTTGTTCTGTTCCACGGTGTAAGCCAGGAATATGGAATATGGTGTAGATCAACTTCCCCACGACCCAAAACTCTGAGATCTTGTCGGCAAAATCACCGTGAAAGAGGCCTCTGCATATTTAGATGAATCTGCGGAGTGGTTGTTATACCACTCCGTAACAACTTACCGAACTTTTGGTAAAAGTGTCTTGTATAATCAAAGATTACTGTGAACTGTAAAAATTTAACCTTCCGTTAGGTAGCTGTCCGAATAATCACATTCGTACCTCATGAGTCTGGCTAGACCCCATATTATAAATTTTCATGTATGAAACGTATAAAATATATTGTATTTCGATCTCAGTGGTTAACACATGTGTTGAATACCTCAAATGGGGTACAATTTTGTTTCTTGGGTCCAGCTCGAAAACGCATAACATTGTGTGGACGCCGTTTATAAAATTCGGTATCTAAATTAACAAATAGACTTATTGTCTCGTATTATAAATTAGTTCCACTTCAAATTAATTCCACTCATTTTGAACAAAGCAAATAATTATAAGATGTTGGTGCTTAAAATATGTTATATTAGAACTAAGGTTTTGTGCGTTCAACGTTCAATATGCAACTGGCACGAATGAATAAAAAACAACTCAAAAAAGAATCCACATCTATTACTTTATTTGAGTCTTTAATTCTTGGCAGTTTAATGTAAAAGCTAAACTTATGATTATCAATGCCAAATGTAAAAAAGCTCGAATTGAAGCCGCAACTTCCGCTACGGTGTATACGCAATACGCTGTATTAAATTTCTCACAGATCTCCCAATTAATAGAACAAGTTCCAATCTGAAGAATGATTCGGAATAGGTAATCCGCCTGGACTGTAGATATGCCAAATTTCGGTTAAATATTTTATTTTTTTTAACTCTCCGTTAAAATTTAAAAAGTATTTGCACTAATTTTACTAATTTTACTCTTAATCTTATTTTACTTCAGAATTACGGATTGAAAACTATTAGCGAGATCTTTACTATTAAAAGTGACATCTGTTAATTAGCACATGAATTAACTGTCAGTCATCATTTGTAACTTTCGGAATTCATAATCATAATTAAGATTGTAAATTGCCTTGTAGTTCAGTTCACTATTTTCTATTACCCAAGCCCTTTTAAGTTTTAATTGTTATTTTCCAAAAAAGGCAGATATAGACTAATCATGATTATTTGGTAATTAACTCCGCCTGTTTAGCACCAAAACCAAAGTTTTTGATACAAATGATGACAGGAATGGTTTGGTCATCATTTTCATCGTTTGGTCACTTACGATCAAACGGTAAACAAATAATGAAAATTTGAAAAAAACCACGGGTAGCACCACATTTTTTGTAAATCAGACTGTTCTCATTACATTTGGTTAGGTCAGGATTGGTCAACACATTTTGACGTTAGGTCACCAATGCTTAATTTTTATTGCGAAAAAACGAAATCAAAATTGAATTATTTTATTAAAATCAGGTTCGTCGCTCATTTGAGAATTTCATTCGACAAAATTAAAAACAAATCCAATTGGAATATACAGGGTTTTTCAATAAGAGCACTTCAACTTTTTTTTTGAATCGGCCGAAATTCCAGCAATTTCACGATCTATATTGGCTCTGAGCTCTTGCAACGTCGCCGGCTTATTGGCATAGACCAATGACTTCACATAACCCCAAAGAAAATAATCTAGAGGTGTCAAATCACACGAGCGCGGCGGCCACTGGACGGGCCCATTTCGCGAAATAACACGCTCATCGAACTTAGTCTTCAATAACGCGATTGTATCGTGCGCTGTGTGGCATGTGGCCCCGTCCTGTTGAAACCACATGTCGTCCAAGTCCATTCCATTCAATTGCGGTCAAAAAAAATTGTTTATCACCGTTTATCATATCGCGGTATCGATTTCCATTAACAGTAATGTGGCGATCGTTATCGTCGATGAAAAAATATGGCCCAATGACGCCGCCGGCATGTAATCCGCACCAAACAGTGACTTTTTCGGGATGCAACGGTGCCTCATGAATCACGTGTGGGTTGCTTCCTGCCCAGTAACGCATATTTTGCTTGTTGACTAATCCATTTAGCCAAAAGTGAGCCTCACCGCTGAAGATGATTTTTCGGTGAAAATCTGCATCATTTTCGATTTGCTCTTGAGCCCAATTCACGAATCGGCGTCGCTTCAAATGGTCAAACGGCTTTAGTTGTTGTGTCAGCTTGATCTTATACGGATGTAGGCCAAGATCTTTACGTAAAATTCGCCACAATGATGTCACAGACAGGCCCAATTGTTGCGAACGTCATGTGAGCGACACATTCGCGTCTTCTTGAACTGAAGCCCTGGCGGCTGCGATGTTTTCAACACTTCGACCACTTCTTGCTCTCGAGGGCACCGGGACATTATGTAACGAAAACGTAGACTCAAATTTTGCCACTATACGGTCGATTGTCGAACGGGCTGGCTTGTTAAATGGACCGTAAAATGGCCGTAATGCTCTTAAAGTAGCAGCAACAGAACGATTATTTTGATAAAAAATTTGCACGATTTGCAATCGCTGTTCACGTGTGTAGCGTTCCATGATGAAATGTATACTAATGAAGTTTCCAAATGACAAAAGATTAATAAAAAATATGGCGTCGTTCGCCGTCCCTATCGGAAAAAAGTTGAAGCGCACCTGTTGAAACACCCTGTACATTTGGATAAAAAATTCTTTTATAAGGGAATTGTATCTAAAGTAGAAAACAACCGACCAAATGGCACATTGACTAAAGCTTTGGAGTTTGGATCGCGAAGTACTGGGTTCGAATCCCGATAGGGGCAGGATGCAAAAGGGAAATTTCATCAGCAGATTACGATCTGGGATGAAATGGAACACAACTATGACCCCCTGTTTGAGTGCAGAACTCATGGGCCGACCCATCTTCCATGCCAGTATAGGCTGGCATGAAGCTATGCAATGCGCAGATGGTATCAAAATCGGACCTATATCCGTACGTCCTCGATCTGGCAGACAACTGCGTAAGGTAAGGACGTGAATAAGCGAATTGCGAAAGAGTTGGCAGTGCTTCGGCCCCAGAAAAGATTGCAAAGAATAAAAAAAAAGTAGAAGAAATAAAGTAATTATTTAAATCTTTTGGTTGTTCATAACTCGGAACGCACTATGGCAAATATTTTACTCAATATAATCCTAATATTAGCACAAATCCGACGATCGGAATACTTTGGTCACCTGTCATTAAGAATTGTTCACTAGCTGTTTTCGTCCGGTCATCTCTACGTAATGATTTATTGCGAAAATTCGGTAAAAACTCATAAATTCTGGACTATCCTGACTGTTCCGATCTGGAATGTTGACCAATACTAATAATTTTATAAATTACAACATCACAATCGGTTGATGAACTGTCATTGAGGATTGGTCATTAGTTGTCACCAGTCATCACCCCATCGTAACGATTTACTGCCAAAATCGCAGTAGTGGGGTCGGGAAAGTTTACCAATACTACTAATTTTATAAATTCAACGATCGAGGTATTTTGCCCAAGTATCATTGAGGATTGCCCAATTGTTGTTTTCGTTTGTTCATCCATACGACATGATTTATTGCGAAAATTAACCCTTAATGAAATTTAAACAAACGATTCCGATCGTTGGATTTATCGTTGTATTGGTAAACTTCCAGACCTCTGACGGAAAGATAAGTTTTTCAGGAATTTTCGAAATAAATCGTTGCGAAGGGTTGAACAAACGAAAACAACTGGTGACCAATCCAGTTATCCAAACGATTACGTTCGTTGGATTTGTGGAATTTATTTTAAATTTATGTTTTGAACTTTAAATATAATTCTTTGAAAAAAAATATGTTTTGCCAAATGGAATATTCCAATTGGTTTTGTTGTTAATTTTGTAAAATTAAATTTCCAAATAAGCGACGAACCTGATTTTTATGAAATAATACAATTTTGATTTCGTTTTTGCGCAATAAAAATCGACTCATTGGTGACCAAACGCCAAAATGTGTTGACCAATCCTGACCTAATGATTACCTAACGAAACCTAGTAAAAACGGTATGATTGTCTTGAGGCGCTACCCGGGCATTTTTATGGAAGTTTTCTTTATTTAATTACCATTAATCAATCCTTACCGAACGATGACTAAACCATTCTAATCAATTTTATCAAAGTCTTTGGATGGGGTGCCAAAAATACGGAGCTATAGTATAAATTATATGTTTTCCGCTCTAATAACTAATAAGTGTAATGAGTATGATTCTATTACGAAAACCCTAGGCAATAAATTATTAGGCATATTGATTTGAATATTAATCAATATCGACCCTCTTTCGGAACAACAGCTAAAAACGACCTCAAGAGTTAATTAGTGAGCATAAATTAATTCTTCAGTTTCTCGATGAGCTGTCACTATCCAAGCTCCAGCAGATATTCATCTGGTAAGGATTAATGTGTATCAAATCGGAAATTGTATGATCGTGGCGTTAAAAAAGCTGTTGGGATATTAGTAAGATAAAATGTGGTTGAAGCCCGATATTTCCGATATTTTAGAGGTATTTCTGAAAAATTGTGTGTCGCATTTATTAATTTTAAACGCTTAAGCGAATTGTTAGTTACTTGTGTATACTTAATCAAATAAAAATTCTTTACTTACACGTACGATTTAGTAAATCTCGAGACATTTTTGTTTTGAATGATTTTAATGCACATATCGGATTAGGTCAGACACGTTTATCACGAGAAGATCTCGTGGAACAGAATGTATATCATCAGAAAAGTGACGGGGGGTGGGCATATTGTAGTCGAACTTGCTCTGCGGAACAATCATACTCTTTGTGCCACTTTCACACACTTTGTGACTTTGTGGCTTTCTAAATTCCTATGATACACATTTTATTAATTTCTGGATAATCTTTAAATGCCGTGTTTCATTCAGTATAAGTAGATTTTAGAACAAATATCAAAATTTTTGTGTATAATTCGTATTTTTATCTTTCACACAAAATTTGAACATGAAAAGATTAAACTGGTCCATTTGGCGTATTCTAGTTCTGAAACTTCAAAAAAATTTATGACTCAGTTGATCATAACCACAGTTAACAAATGAACATTTCCAATCCGCAGAGCCATTTTTAGAATTATGACACAATTTTTTAAAGTCTCTAAAGGTATAGCATCCCAATCAATCATATCATTGTAACCCCAATTCAGTTACAGTTGTATCCCAAATTCAGTTTGAACGAATTTTGACTAAATTAGAAAACATAAAATCAAATTTAATTGGTTGGGAATGGCAGAATTTCTTAAAGTAAGGCCAACTTTCAAAATTCCTAAGCTTGTTAAATAGAAACAAGAACAAACAAAATTTCTCTCGGTTAGTAAGCCTTGTTCTAGAAGTTCATACAAATTTCATGTGAGAATCCGGATTATGAGATAATCGAGATTCATGAACAAGGCCAAATTCCAAAAAACGTCAAAAAATTCTTAATAGATTTCCATCCATTCTATAAGGTAAGTTTGGCAATGAATGTTTTTCTCTTGAAGTTTTACACCAAGGATTTGAAACCCGAAATTCATTCTCGAAAGCTGGAAATTTGATGGTCGGGAATTTCAATTTTCAATATTTTGCCAAGGAATTTTGAAATCTGGAATTTAATTTTGATTTTGATTTTTAGAGGTACCACTGTATAAATGGAAACGAGATTCAACAGAAAATGTAAACTTCATGGAAGCGATTCCATTAGTCTTCGATAGAGGATTATAAAAGGAATGGATCTCTGTATTTTCTTGTATTAGAGGATCAATAGGTCACACAGAAGGCTACTGCGAAACCATCCAAAATATACAGCGACAAACTATGTTCGAATTTTATTAGTTCCTAATTAGAGATTGATAATTGATCTGCTTCCAAATTTTACTGTCACGTGTAGTAATGAAATGTACCAAGTACGAGTATATGTGGTACAATGCCAATCTAAGTTTTATGCTAATCATCCACCACTCAATTTATTAGATTTAATTTTCAAGGGGAAACATGTAAATCGCTGCTGTTGTTAAGGAATGGCGATTCATCACAACATAAAATACTCATAAATTCGAGTATTAGTCTACATACGTAAAACTACAAAATGAATTCTAATCTTTAATGATTTATAAGAATTTAAATGGACTCCAATTATGAAACATTATAATTACATTAAAAGGATTCCTATTATCAGTAGAAAAAATTATTGTAATTATTTTGTGTGTTATCGGTCGAAGAAAATCAAATTGCTTTTAAAAACGCAATCCACCTACTTTGTGTGTACACACGGTAACCGTTAAAATGTATACGCGATGACGGTGTACAAAAACAATAAAAATCAGCCAGACATTTCTTTGTGTGTTATGTACTCGTATACAAAAAATACCGTGAGTGATGAAATATGAATTGGTCACGATATTTTGTCAATATTTTATACGACAACAGGCCGCATATACATTGGTATATCCTTAGACAAACAAGCATTTGGAACGGAAACAAAGAAAACCCATAAAAATGGATCTAGATGGAAAAACACCAAATCGAAAATGCATGTCAATTTAGCATAAAGATTAATTTAAAATTTTGATAACAAATTTTTTTTTATATTTTCCAACCCTCAAAATAACATTATGGATTAACTCACCTGGAAAACTCTGTCGCATATCACATTTCCGTAATCTTTCGGCGCAAAAATTAAATTCAAAACTTTATGGGTCTAAATGAAAATATTTATGAAAAATCAATGTGGCGTAGTGGATTACACGTCACGAAGTTCATTGCATTCATTCAATTTCACAAAAGAAGGGTTCCTATTGTACCTGCGCACCAAAATATTCGTGTACACATAAAAATTAGCAATTCCTTACGCCTATTAACATTTTATTTCTTTTAATTTATTAACGTTACGGAAGCAAATAATTTTTCACCAACATTAACTTCCCGATGTATATAGTAAGATAAATGTGCATCGTATTACGTATCGCTAGGCAAGCATATGCATACGTAAAATCAAATCCCTGTTTACCCTATTTGCAAAATGATAAGGGTTGAATATTTGATTGGGTTATAAAGCATCGTATAAAGTACAACCATCCTCATCGGTACATACAAATAGTTGGCAATTTATCTTAGTTATTCCTCTTTGTGCAGATCTTATTACGCCAAAAAACCTATTTCGTGTAGGCAAATAACTATAAATTTTGGGGACGGCACCGTGTCTTTATTTCCGGGTTCGATTTAATATTTCCTATACATAATGAAAAATTAAAAGTGATTTGTGCGTATTTAAAATGTCAACCGGACTTTATTTGCGATTTATCAAAATGTGTACGATAAATAAACTGATTAGAATTAGATATGGCGCGATAATAAACGTTCACATTTGCGGGATAAACTAGTTACTATGGTGAGCATGACACTTCATATTTCAAAGCAGATCAGAAATTTCAATTCTTAAATTAATATTTCGGAGAAGAAGATGAAATACTGACGGCAATTACATCATCACTAAAAAAAACAAGCAGATGTCCGAGATTCATACCATAGGCACTGGGTTGCGGGTTAAGATATCAACCGTATCGGGCTGATAAATTTCCAGGCTGGAGGTCAAGTAAACAAATTGTAGAGTCTCTAACTTCAGATATCTTGCATCCTCCGTATTAAGTAGTCTTATCTGTGTACAGCGAATCTTTGCACAGGTGAACACCATTTCTCCTAGGCCGGTTCTTTAAAGCAGGATTAGACAACGGAACACAAGCAGGAATTTGGCTCTGTTACAAATCCGGGAAATACTGTTAAGGTAACTTTGCCCTGTAGTTCTAGTTTTCAAAGCACATTGATTAAACTGGACACAAGGTAGAATAATGCTGCTTCCTCAAAAATACAACTCGATGAATAGAACGACTGAAGCAGGTTCCCTTGCACTCAATTAACACACCACGAGAAGCGCCTGGAAAGCTGTAACAAAACTGAACACGATTCCGGTGGCGCAAAGATTTGTTAAGGATAACGAAACGGTCGAATGGGTTAGAAAATAACAGAACCGCGGTATAAGGAGGCTCATGTGACCTTAGTTCTTGTAGACGTGAGATGGACTTAGCGATCCAAAGAAAAAACTGTAAATATTTTAGTTAACTAATCCAAACCTTAATTCTGCTGGAATAACCAAAAGCTGACTACAGATCAAAGACTTGTGAGGACCAAATGCTTAATCAGCTATGGCTTCAGAGCAGCCAAGCTGAAGATTTACAACCGGAAACAGCAGAGGGTTTTTTGGACGGTATCCTGCTTGTATTCTTACTACATTATAACCTTAGTTAGTTTCTAGAAAATTACAGCGCCCATGCCGTAGTAACGGAAATGAGATGGATCGTTAAAATCACCCAGTTTTATTTCAACAAGATTGAAAAGAGTTCCACCTGTATCAGGAGAACATTACCGTACAATCTGTATGGACATCAAGAAATGTGGTGGATTAGTTGAGAGTTGAGACTACACCATCAGCATAAAAGAAAATGTAAAATGAAAGATAACGAGATTATCTCCTGCCCCAGCATGCCAGTATGCCTCATCCAGCAGTAGAATGCCACTTCTAGCTAGGGGTGAGATCTGACTAGGTTCCATTGAACTAATCAATCATTAATACGAAAATATCGTGAATTTAACCTAAAAATGTGGTTCTAGAATAAGACGGCCTAACCACTATATGGGATGTAGCTCCATCAAAATAAAATAAAATATGCATATGCAACATTGGCAAGTTTACTGCGTTAATAACGTTAATAACGTTAATAACAAGTAATAAGCCAGAAGCCAGAAATTTTAGATTTTGATTTCAATGTGACTGAACCCATAAATAACCCGAAGGAGCAGCAAGAAAACCGAGTGAGAAACCTTCGGAACTGTTCTAGTGAATTATTTACAAGCTATTTGTCGCTTATACTAAAGTTGTATAATTATGTGCCTCCATAACCTTAAATTAATCCTCGTCCATGACCTGTCAAAAATGCAGGAAACTCTTCAAAACAGAAAACGGAATATGATTTGCTTCAGACTAGAGCTCTCTTTCTCCCTTTCTTCCTTTAGCTTTCTGATTTTCTAGAGGGATTTTGTTGCCAGCACGATAGTCTTTCAACTGTCTCGGTTTATCGAATGATCTTTCCATTTTCGAAATGTTATTGTTCGCAAATCATATTTGACGTCATAGTGTCAGCTTAGTCTTGGTCTTTTCCAGCGACGTACTCCGACTAGTTGTTGATGTTCCATATTTATTTGTAGCGTTGTTCATATACATATGGCCCACCGCTTAACCATTTATTACGTGTGTGTATAGCTAGCCTGTTGCTGGAGAACAGACGCTGATGTGATATTGGTTATGCAGCACCAATAGCTCGCAATGACTCCACTTCACCGCTTGATTCATTTAGAGCTACCCAGCGATCACCGCGAGAAGGCCAAGATGCCAAGAATCATTTCTAGGCTCAATAAAGTACATATTTCTGGTCTTAGCATCTCGAGTTATCGTTAACGACCGGATGGGATTAAAACCACAACTAGCGTGGAATCTTTAGAACTGCAAATGGAAGCTTATTTTTCCGGCTGCTTCGAAATCATGCTGCAAGAACCAAGGGTCTCGGGTCCTAAGCAAAATCTGGCGGCATAATCCCCGCGGGTTTACAACAGACTTCTAAGTTTACATCACCATGACTTGAAGCTAAATTTAAAGCCAGTCTTGATAGTTGTCACATTCCTAGGAAATGGATCGACGTAAATCTTACATTTATACCTAAGACGGGGAAAAGCTCCCATTATAATACCACAGATTTTAGATGCAAATTGGAGCTAAAATCGGATGTATGATTGAGCTGAATAAGCTGTTAAAATCTAAACACAAGTGCACTTATTGTAATGCAAAATCTGCACAAACTCCATTATTTGCCTCATTGAAAAATCCCTCAAAAAGATTTTCCCTGATAATCTTTCAGGATATAGAGGCACTTATAGTCTGAATAAATCAGATTCTGGAAAGAGTCGTTTTGGCTACTCTTTGTGGTGGACCCTACATTAAAAATATTGTGATTAGGGGCACACCGCAAGGTGAAGTGTGATCCACCTTTCTTTGGAGCTTGGTCTTTAATGACCTGTTACTGAACCTGGAAGGGTACGGTTTCTACGTGGTTGCACTATTAGTGTTTTCAGCGTCGATTTACATAAAGTTGAGCGGGCAATTTTCTCTAGCAAATAGATACTTCTCTAGACTGCCACTTTAAACTATAAATTTTATCAGTTTTACTTTTACACCTTAATACCTTTTCTACTTTTATATATAAAGCAAAGTAAGCTGAAAACTTAATTTAACATCAATCATGTCTGCTGATCCTCTTTAATTGTTCTGGTGAACCTAAAGTCTTTGATGAAAGTATAGCAAACAGATACTCCGTGCAACAATGGAGCACTCAAGAGTACACACATGAAACACTGGAAATGTTATTTATCTCACACCCTCCAATATCCTACGTAAACAAACGATCTCTCAACAAAATCTCTCTTTTATTAGGCACAACTCTTTATTTAAGTGGTCCTTGATGAACACATGATACTCTTCTATCCTATAACAAACGGAGAGAGCAGTACAACCTCTGACTATACGCTGTTCTGTCACTATCTTGAAGGACTGGGTGAAAGATGCTGTTCAAAATCCTAAAGGTCTAAGCTTCTTCACGGATGGCTCAACGATAGATTGAGTGCTCTAACATACTAAACATAAACCTTTCTTTGTGTTTCTCCCACTCCTGCAGCGTGTTCCAAACTGGACTAATAATAAAAACCGTAGAAATTTAACTATAGATGAGCCTGCTCGTCGAAGTACAACCTGTCAGATCTCACCTAGTAGAGCAAATGCTGAAACGCCTTGAAATGATATTCTAATACCGGTATCATGGAAGTCCGAACATTTTTTTAATTCCGATTAACATTCAAAAACTTAGTCCAAATTATTTTAGGGAAATTGATGATTCCTCAAACTATCTTAGCTTAAATGAGTTTTATTGATTAACTGCCCAACAGAGTTACGTCCGCTGAAATGTCTAAATCGGATATCCATTTTTCAAATTATAATGAAGCACGCTAAATTAATTTGTGAGTCAGTTGTGCAAAAAATTAAACTCATCGCTCAAATATCAAGGAATAAGGATTTAACATTGTTTGTGGTCAGAGGATCGCAATCTAGAACAGGCGTTATTTAAATACAAATTTACATGACAAATTTATACAATATGGGGTTGTCTCTAATACGTTTGTCTCGTTGAAAATCAACTTTATTTTCATGATTGAGCATCTGCCATGATAATTGTTACTAGCAATGGACGATCGCCCACACATGGCTCATTCAATCCAATAATTGGAACACGAACCAACATTAAATGCCATACTATTTGAGTGCAGTCCAACGAAATTCTTGGTACAAATTTAGCTGAAAAGGCGGCCGCGGCTTGTGCTTACGTAATGCAGATCGAATCCAAATGATGGATTGCAATCATTTACAAAATCGGAAGTCGGAAGTAATCCAAAACTATTAGAAAGTGATAAAGGTTTAAAAACTCTTGGTATTATGTGGGCTGCAAAAGACGACCTATTCACATTTCACGTAAACTTAAAATTATCGCAAATTTGGAAGCATGAGCAAATTGGTGAATTACATTAAATCGGAAATTTTTCGTCATTTTGAGGTGGAAATATTTACCTAAACGGATTCTCTGGTTATCTTACATTTGCTTTCAGACATCCCACGAACATTGACAAATTTTATTGCAAGCCACAATTCAAAAATGCTAGAAGTAATTCAAGACCCGTCATGGTAGGCTATTTGATTTCAAAAGGCGTTCCACCTGATCTGTTAAATGGCATTAAAAATTTTTTTTTTGTTTTTTTTTTTTTTTTTTAATCCATGCAATCTTTTCTGGGGCCGAGGCACTCCCTGCTCTTTCGCGGTTGATTTTCCCGTCTTTCTTTACGAAATTCCTGCCAAATCGAAGGCTATAGGACCGATTTTTAAATTACCATCTGCGCATTGCATAGCTCCATGCCAGCCTATAGTACTGGACATGGAAGATGGGTCGGCCCATGAGTTTTGCATGCCGATAGGGGGTCGTAGTTGTGTTCCTTTTAATCACAGATCGTAATCTGTAGATGAAAATTTCCTTTTGCATCCTGCCCCTATCGGAATTCGAACCCGGTACCTCCCGATCCAAACGCCAAAGCTTAACCACCGTGCCATTTGGTCGGTGGCATTAAAATTTGGCGGAAATGTCCACCAAGGCTAATCAAAGATAGAACTCATTGGCAAAATACAAGAAGACAATCAAACCAAATAGATGTATCATTCTTGAAGCACCGTAAAATGTATTGCACGCAGTAATGAATGCTCAATAGCATTCGTCAATGTTATTGGATGTTAAACGCTCATCAGCCAGTGAATAAATATATAAAGAATTGTGTCATCTAAGTCAAATGCCGTTTCGACCCTTTCTCAACGTTGGTATTTCTGGGCCAATTTATATTAAATCCATTTTAATCCGAAATGCTCGCCAACAAAGCAATTCATATTGAAGTGGTCATTATATCATGTCAAAAGCATTTCTAGCCATATAAAAGCGTTTTGTAGCTCGGCGTAGCATTGTAACAATACTCCTCCGATGATATTCTAACCACTGGACGACAATCACCAATTTTAATTATTGACTCAACACTCAAAAGGACTCTAGGTAATTTAATTTATAACTAGTAGGACAACAGCTGTATCTTTTTGTAACATTGCATTCTATTTGCAAATAAATAAATATGCGGTTGAATATTTAAAAAAGTAAAAGGTGTATCGCCTAGGAGGCTAAATGTTCACTCAAATCAATGAGGCAAGAAGCCTATGCTTCACATATAGATACATACATAACTTTTTTAATATTTAATTAAACTACGTACTATGGTATATGGTAAATTATAAAACAATGCATTTAATTATGTATTCATAAAATATTTACATAAATTATGTTTACGTATGTACATACATTTTCTAATGATGTTCGATGTCTTAGAAGAATCTGTATCCAAATATTGTCGTATATACCACATGAATTTATCAACTCCCACTCCCACATCCATCGAAATCAATAAATCATAAACTCTTCTTCATTTTCAGATAAAATCGTTCAGTTTACTTATATCCTTACCAAAATGCTTGGGTGCTGGGTACTCTAAAGAGCATTTTTATCTTGAGATACGAGTACCAAAACGAAAAATTATTTCAACTTCATGTAACAATTGATTGATAGGATTATTGAATTTTATGTGTACGAGCTCGCTTATATACATACATACGAGAACATATCTGGCATTATGTATTTGAGATTAAAAGATTTCGTCTTATGATGTATTTCGATTTTATTTTTAAATTGTGTATCCTCCTTGTGCAATTGATATCTATTGTTGTGATAAAATGTATAAGATGTATAAAGCTTTTTGTTTACTTTTCAATTTTGTGATATGTTGAATGACAGAATAAATATCATTTTATAATATGATGTCTGATTAAAGATTATGTAGCAAATTATTGATTATGGGATTACATTAGGCATATCACTATTGACATCAAATTTGTAGGCTACGTGGTGGTTACAAGGAATACGCCGCCGGTCAAAGCTTCAGCAAGGTTATTGGTTAAATATTTTTTAACTTATGTTTGTTAAGCGAATCCAAACTTTAAGCACCAAAACATACAAATTTTTTTTGAAAATATTGGATTTAATGACCTGCACATTACAAGCACAGACCTGGACGGTAGGTCGGCGTGAATTCTGCACTCCAATAAAGGGTCTTAGTTGTGTTTATTAACATGATCGGTGATGTTAAGCGATGACGAAAATTTGCTTTGCATCCAGCATACAAATTATATATGTAAAGTTGTCCTAAAATTTAAACAAAGACATCTTTCATATCAACATTTTGTAAAAAGTGGGCCAAAATAATTAATTTCATAGTAAACCACAAATAAATTGTAAATGTGGTTTAAGTTTAGTTTGGTGATTTGAATGGTTACATAACTCCATCTTTCAGTTATTGTTTCATTTGATTCTAGACTTCATTTTTCAGACACGTAGGATTAGGGTACGTTCGTGAGTAAACTGGTTCTGTATTAAAAGTATAAATTTCTCTTTTTAGAGTTGTTGTACAGGCTAATTTCTCTTGAGGGCGTGAGAAAGGTTTGGTCATTTACGTAATGTTTGGTTAAATTTTTGTATTTGTTCAGGACTAAGGTAAAAGATTCTCAGGTTTAGAAAGTTAACTATGAAACGTCTGAAACGTATTGTGGTACAGATTTGCTTCAATCTGTGCTGATTACCCCATAAAATGATTCAGCGAAGATAAAATAAAAAATTTGGCCTTCCTTTCGGGACTGAAGAGGCCTATTAAAGCGTGATGCCTTGAAAAAATTTTCATTTATAACAGGATTGCATACGTATTGTGTCTAAATATAATTTTTATTAGAGTCGGTGTCTTTTAAGAAAAACTTTGCCACCCTTCGCCACGTGATACATGTAGAGAAACGATGAGCACCTTATTCTAAAAAACTAGCTTCGTCTGATTGCTCGATTATAACTGGTTCTTCAGAGTGATCATCGGAATGATCCACTTCAAATAGATCTAGAATTTATTGTGAACTGGTATATTCCACAAGAGGTTCATCATATTTTAAGTCATCTGATTCCATTTGTTCGTGGTAGTATTAAAACAATGATCTTCACATGACGATTCTGAATAGTAAACTTTTTGAACTTTTCCCGGTAGATGTATTTGATTTTAGATAGGTGATTGGATAAAATGGTTTATATCCTTTGGTTGGGGATTAAGTAAATAATTTACGTTAAGTGATCCTTGTGACTGCTAGCAATGTCCATGTGAAAATTGCACACTGAATTAATTTGGAGGATACTGGTGGATAGATTGGAATGGTTTGGTGAAACCCTGGTTCACTTTCGTATAATGATTTGGCGGATTTTGGAAAATTTGGGGTTAATTTGACAAAACCTGGAGGTTAACCAACTGAAATCTATTTCGGCAATTTGTATATTGACAACAACAACTTCATCTGACAACACCAACATTTTCTTTGAAGTGATTTGAACTTGATATTCAAACACCCAAGAATAAACAATTAATTGATTCCGTTGACATTATGAAATATGGCGAGTGTACCACTAGCGGGTTGGTATCTATTTCGGCCATTTGTATATTGACAACAACAATTTCAATTGACAACAACAACATTTTGGGCGAAATAATTTTAATTCAGTACACAAACAGCCAAGACAAGCAGTAAACTAATTCCGTTTGCACTATGATAAATTGCAAGTGTACCTATATCGTAATGGAATCTATTTCGGCCATTTTTATATTGACAACAACAACTTCATCTGACAACACCAACATTTTCTTTGAAGTGATTTGAACTTGATATTCAAACACCCAAGAATAAACAATTAATTGATTACGTTGTCATTATGAAATATGGCGAGTTTATCACTAACAGTATGGTATCTATTTCGGCCATTTGTATATTGACAACAACAACTTCATTTGACAACAACAACATTTTGGGTGAAATAATTTTAATTCAGTACACAAACAGCCAAGACAAGCAGTAAACTAATTCCGTTTGCACTATGATAAATTGCAAGTATACCAATATCGTAATGGAGTCTATTTCGGCCATTTTTATATTGACAACAACAACTTCATCTGACAACAATTACATTTTCTTTGAAGTGATTTGAACTTGATATTCAAACACCCAAGAATAAACAATTATTTGATTCCGTTGACATTCGGAAATATGGCGAGTTTACCACTAACGGTATGGTATCTATTTCGGCCATTTGTATATTGACAACAACAACTTCATTTGACAACAACAACATTTTGGGTGAAATAATTTTAATTCAGTACACAAACAGCCAAGACAAGCAGTAAACTAATTCCGTTTGCACTATGATAAATTGCAAGTATACCAATATCGTAATGGAGTCTATTTCGGCCATTTTTATATTGACAACAACAACTTCATCTGACAACAACAACATTTTCTTTGATATGATTTGAACTTGATATTCAAACACCCAAGAATAAACAATTATTTGATTCCGTTGACATTCGGAAATATGGCGAGTTTACCACTAACGGTATGGTATCTATTTTGGCCATTTGTATATTGACAACAACAACTTCATTTAACAACAACAACATTTTGGGTGAAATAATTTTAATTCAGTACACAAACAGCCAAGACAAGCAGTAAACTAATTCCGTTTGCACTATGATAAATTGCAAGTGTACCAATATCGTAATGGAATCTATTTCGGCCATTTTTATATTGACAACAACAACTTCATCTGACAACAACAACATTTTCTTTGAAGTGATTTGAACTTGATATTCAAGCACCCAAGAATAAACAATTAAATGATTCCGTTGACATTAGGAAATATGGCGAGTTTACCACTAACGGTGTGGTATCTATTTCGACCATTTGTATATTGACAACAACAACTTCATTTGACAACAACAACATTTTGGGTGAAATAATTTTAATTCAGTACACAAATAACCAAGACAAGCAGTAAACTAATCCCGCTTTCACTATGATAAATTGCAAGTTTACCAATATCGTAATGGAATCTATTTCGGCCATTTGTAATTGACAACAACAACTTTATCTGACAACAACAACATTTTCTTTGAAGTGATTTGAACTTGATATTCAAACACCCAAGAATAAACAATTAATTGATTCAGTTGACATTAGGAAATATGGCGAGTTTACCACTAACGGTATGATATCTATTTCGGCCATTTGTATATTGACAACAACAACATTTTGGGTGAAATAATTTTAATTCAGTTCACAAATAACCAACACAATCAGTAAACTAATTCCGTTCGCACTATGAAAAATGTCAAGTTTACCCAATATCGTAATGGAATCTATTTCGGCCATTTGTATATTGACAACAACAACTTCAACTGACAACAACAACATTTTGAATGTCCTAATTTTGAAAAGTTTTGCTTTTTGTGTTTTAGGTTCATTTTTACTAAACAATATGAATTAATTTGCTTTATTCGAAATGAATTTTTATTTTTTTTAATTCCTTCATTATCAAAAAAGAATTCCATATACCCGTACTTTACCATACCGGCTTACGCTAATTCACTGAGTGATATGTGAGAAGTAATTTATGAACCCATTCCACCGCCGTTGAGTAGTTTTATGCCGGTAGCCAAGACATATCAAATGTTTTAGGCTGTGTACTACACTACTAATTTATTTACTCATAAACAAGAATTGGTAAACAATACAATCCCGGAAATTCAACGGAAAATTTTGCCAACATTGAATGTTCTCAGTAACTAATATCCTCAACATTGAGTTTAGTTGGAATTAGGTGTCAGTTAATCCAAAATATTCAAACTAATGTAAAATCTAAAGCCTAATTGGACAAACAACTAAAAAATTCGATAATCTACATTAACTACAAATTGTTCTAATAATCGACAGTTTAATAAAATGTGGCTCTTCCGCTAAGCATAACCAGCCATATTATAAAAACTCTGTAGCATTTAACTTCTTAAACAAAGCTCAAAACAACAGAACTGTCATCGTTTAAACTTTGTGAAGAGGTGCATATACGCTTTCAACCTAAATTATAAATTCGATCTAGAAAAAAAATCCAAATTAACTGAAAATAATTTTTCATTTTTGCCATAATCGGGCACATAAATTTTCCTTAATCGCACAAAGAATAAAAATTGTATTAATTAACGTAAAACAGTTTTATTTTCTTGTTATATCGATGCAAAATATTTTTATTTTTTAATTAAGCATTTAAAAAAGAAAATTTATTTTCATTAATAATTATGAGATTTTATTTATAACATTTACCATAATCTTGTTCTTCTTTTAGTTGTTATTTTTCACTCAACTTTTCCTTTGTTTTATTTTCGCATAAACAGTTTTCGTGTTTTCCCTGTTTCGAAATTTTGTGGGCGAGGAGCGAGCGAGAGATAATATACATAAAAATAAAAATTTAGACGCGGGAAATAAACTTTTGTAAAAATAATAATAAAAATCATAAAGCAAAATGTTTTTTATAATCTTTTGATTTTTACATCCCTCACAGCCTCTGTATTTTTTGTTTAATGGCTGGGAAAAGCAAAAAACAAGAAAAAAATTGCGTTGTGTGAGTTATGAAACTGAATGTAGAAATAATAATGTTGTTACAAGAGTTACAACGAAAGCCAAAAGTAAAGCACAGAAAAAGGTTGTGATGTGAAAATGGTAAAAGGAATATGAAAGATAATCACGGATTTTTCTCGCCGAAAGAAAGTTAAAATCGCAGACATACATAAAATAAATATTACGAAAGTAAAACCAGATTATGGAAATATGTTTCTAATCATGTTTTTATGTTGTTTTCATTAACACCTCGGAGAAGCGATTGTAATATACGAAGACCAAGTCAAATGAAACAATTTCAACTCAAGCTCTGAATCAACCCAAATGGGGTCACCTATTAAGATTCGTTTTGTTCTAAGGTAGTTTAGGAAAGGAAAATTATTAATCCAGAACGATTCAAATGATACACATTTAAATACTTGGGATTTTGGTCCAATCTTATGGTATCCTTTTGGTATCCAATCGATCGTAAGTGTTCACGTAGCTTAAGCTGGCCAATAACTAACTGACTAAAGAGAGCCCTAAGATAGTTTAGGAAACAAAATTATGAGCAAGAGATTTTCTTGTATTCACACCACTTTAACTGACCGATATCATTCTAAAAATATTCGCTAATTGATGCCTTTCAACTCTAGAACTTGAAAATTATTATTGGATACTTGGTGTTTTGTTCAAATCTTACCCTTAATCCTTAAAATATTTTCCTGGAACAAGTCAAATTGGTTAAGCTGACCAATATTTATCTTAAAGTATTCGCTTCTTGATGCTTTTGAACTCTAAAGTAGTTTAGAAAAATTATTCAAATGATCTACAATTCACAACTTGGGGACCAATATCTATCTAAAAAATTTCACTTAATGATGTCTTTAAATTCTAAGGTAGTTTAGGTGAATACAAAACGATTCAATTGATCTGCAACTATATAAATCATAGAGTTTTGCTCAATAACCCCTGACATACATAATATTTTGTTGTAAGCCATCGAATTAAAAGGTAGCAGGCTGCAGGAATGGCTCAAAAAAATTGTGTAATCCTCGCTCCCTTTAGGCGAACTTTTTTGTTGCGCCCTGCCTATACCCTAGTAAAAACACTACTTATAGTTGTATTAAGCATAAATAAAATTATAATTTACAAATAAAAAACTCATTATTTAAATAGTTCGTTCACTTCCGTTGTCTTAATAATATTTCTTAATAATTTTTAAATAATGGTTTATAGTTAATATACTGAAAACTTAGCTTACAGTTTTACACGATTCACTCCAATTTAACTTTTCTCGCAATATTCGACATAAATACCTAGGGCTATCTCATCTTAGATTGACAATGTTACCGTTCTTGAGCCATTGTTGAACGAAGATAATTTTTATTAATTTAAGTTTCGAAAAACTATTTTCAACACTTGCTACTGTAACAAGTAGTGCTAAAAATATTCTTGAGGTGATAAAAATATTTGGATAAATATCGGACAATTTTTTTCGCAAATAATATAAAGGATAACTTTTAGCGACGAACTCGGTTCAATGCGCGTTGAAATAGATTGAAGCTCATTTCATAAATCCACTGCTTCGATGTCTTTATGAGTTAATGCTCTCTCAAGCTTAGTACACGATGCTTACAGGTGCTGCATAGTTACTTGTTGTAGGTGTGTGAATGTAAAATTGACCGAGTTGATAACAGTAGCAAGGACTGTAAAGTAAAAATGCACTTTAAAGCTTTGCTGTGTTCTCTGAATGACGTTGCCCTTCATATGAAAATTGTTTTTTTAAACGAATACGAATTGGCTATGGTTAAAATTCCGCTGAATAGTCCATAGCAAACTCAGAAACTTAAAAGAATATTTAAGTTGTTTTCTTGGAGCATTTTACTAGTAATATTAATTTCGAACAATATCTTATGCCATGTTACAAGTTGTACAACAAATGTAAATTTCGAAATTCTAGCTGCTAAATCCTTGTGCTTCCGAACGTGCGTCACCGATATCTATGAGCGCCTCACATATATTTCCTAGTATCGTAACGAAGAGGCTTCAAAGCATCAAGTCGGCGTTCCCACTTTGTTGTATGTCTTTCCACTCTTTTAAAATAATTTCTGACATATATTGACATGTAGTGGATTTTAAGAGTACGAAACCAAAAAAATGTTCCTTAAAGATAACTTCAACTCTGCCATTATCTAATAATTTATTTTTTCGCCAAACCGAATGATCATTGTCCTTTGCTCGATATGACTGACATCTGGAGTACAATCTAAAATTGAAATTAAAAACAGACATTCTAAAAATTTTAAAAAATGTCCATCGCCACGAGTTAATAATTTTTCTCCACTACTACCAATACCGCGTAATGCTAAATTTTGTTGACCTATAGAACTTGAACTAAAGAGATCGAACGAAATAGTACTCCTTGCCAATAATTTTGGTTTTGTTTGATATGCCGTAAATGATTTTAGAAGTAACTTCAGCTCTTTTCATATCTGGAAACATTCTAAGTGTTTAAGTGTTTTGAACTTTTATCACGCAATAAAAGGATCGCAGGTAGGTTATTCTAGTCTTTGCAGCCATATTCACTAATAGACAAAGATTTTTTATTTTCATTTTCGAAGTTTGCAGCAGTTTGGAATTGTAAGAATAAAGATTAAAATAAATTTCATTTTTTTTTATTCGCTCCGAATTAAAATTCGTAACTGGCGCCGAAACAGGGAGCGCCATATCATAGTGCAAGTAGTGAAAGTGAACTGGTGAATCACATTAACGAAACTGTAGTGGTCTAAAAGTGAAAGTGTTACGCGTATAAAGTTATTACCACTAGAACATATATCATAATACGCTAAACCCGTACCACAAGTAGGTGCTCCGCAACATTGAACGCAGAAGTCCAAGCAATACTTCAAAGTATCAGGCAAAAGATCAGAGGCAATGCCAATGCTGCTCTGATATCATACAACATCTTTAGCGACGATTGGGCTTCAATCAAAAAATGCCGGTCTCTCCATTATGCGGATAAAAGAGACCTTAGGATATTGGAACATCAACTTAGTAACATCACTCAGAGAAATATGAGCATAGACGAATTCTAAGCGAACATTAACCACCAATTCTCGCTGATCGTCAATAAAATTAAAACCGAAGAATACTCTTCCGATACGATAGAAGTTCTAATAGAAACATACAGAAACCGGGCTTTAGATGTTTTTATTGGTGGACTAAACGGAGAACTATCTAAAATGTTAATCATTCAACAACCTCAGACGCTGCCAGAGGCATATGCTTCGTGCCTGGAGTTTCAAAATTTGAACTTTAGGATTCTAGTAATACACAAAAGGAATATTAACAATTCAATAATAACTCCAACAAATCAATTAACTCCTACAAACCAGCAAAACCTACAAAGGAAGCCTACGTTTATTTCACCGCAACACAATATGACCACGCCACAACGAAATATTGCTTATAACATACAACACCAGAATAATAGGATGCCACTCCCTCGGCCAGTTGAACCGAAACCACCGACACCGATGGAATTAGGATCATCTATCAACTCAAGGCAGGTTAACTATCAAAATCGCCCAGTAAACGCTAACTACCAGACAACATTTAAACGCGAAGCGTCGTACCAGAACCAGCCACGAAAAAATCAAAAAGTTCATCACATTACGAGAATTCAGACATCAATGTATCCGAAGAGGAACAGGAAGAAGAAGACAACTCTGAAGTAAATTTTATGATAGCAGCCTCTCTAGCGTACCATACCTAGAGTACAAAACGAGAGATAACAACATTCTCAAGTTCCTCATAGACACAGGAGCAAATAAAAACTTCATAAAACCAGAATTAGCTGTAAATTCGATTCCCGCAGAGGCGCAATTCAACATCAGATCAGCTGGTGGGAGTATCTTAATAAAAGAAAAGATTGTGGGCCAATTTTTTAAAAGTGTTGGAATTAACAAAAGTATAGAATTTTTCGTATTGCCCGGACTCAAATCATTTGATGGAATAATCGGGGACGACACTTTAAAGGAACTAGGAGCCATCATCGATAGAAAAACCAACGTCTTACTCTTAACACCTAACATAAAGATACCACTAAAAGAGAAAATATCAGCTCAAGTAAATGATCTGGAAATAACAGACGGCCATCTGTCATGCAAATCAAAACAAAACCATCAAAGGATCTTATTAAAATTCAATACGTTATTCGGACCTGTCAATAATGCTGAACCAATCGATACCGATATAAAAGCCGAAATTAAGACGAATACTGAAGAACCTATCTATGCTAAATCGTATCCCTACCCCGTTAGCATGAGGAGTGAAGTCTCGAAACAAATTGATAAACTAAAAAGATGGAAGTCAAGACTTGAAGAATATAACTATGAGCTAATTATCCCGACTAGAGATAGAGACCAATATTCTATCAACAGACGGCACAATTCATAGCGCGAACCAAGATAATTCAGATTTAATTCCATACTGCGACGCACCGATAAACGTTTTTAGGAACCAACTTATTTTTACGGAGAATAAGAATGTTTACGCCTATGAAGCACCACACCCGAATTACTATACAGGTATTTCATTGGTTTACAATTAATAACTAAGGAGGCCCTGATGAACACACTTAAGGAAAGGCTAAGCCCTACAATAATGGCGTAACGATTCCGGAACAATACATTCAAATTTTGCAAGAGTTATATACAGAATATTTCGCTGAATTCAAAATCCGCCTAACACAAAGGGTCGTGCAAGACATCAAGAATGAGGAGAATAAATTCAGGATTATTCAAGAAGAGCATCAAAGAGTGCACCGTAACTGGAAGGAGAATAAGCAACAAATTCTGGAAAAATATTATTTCCCACACTTGGCTAATTTGATAAAAAGTACACTCAAACCTGTGAGATTTGCCACACCAATAAATATGATCGCCACCCGGAAAAGGTTAAACTTCAACCTACACCAATACCGACCTACCCAACGTATAGATAAGTTTTCTAAATTCACGAAGCTCTTCCATATTAAGGATAGATCAGCTCCGCATACTTCACGACACCCAAAATAATGGTGATGGACAATGAGTCAAGTTTTATCAATCCTATGGTATCGGATTATATCAAGACTCAGGAATACAAATTTATCTTACGCCATCCCAAAAGAGCGAGGTAAATGGAACAGTAGAGAGAGTCCATTCGACAATCATAGAAATAATAAGATGTCTACAAAATGAACTTAAGGATCTTCCCCACAAAAGAGCAAGTAAACATCGCTGTGGATCAATACAATAATACGATTCATTCAGTCATTGGAAGAAATCCCAGCGATGTATTCTTTGGATAAGGTAAAAGCTGATGTAATCCAACGAATTCAAAGTTCTCAACAAACTAAGCTACAAAACGAAAATTCGGGGAAACCAGAACCAAAAACATACAAGATTGGAGACACTATATACGTCGCAATAAAACAAATCCAAGCGAAAGACAAAGCGAAGTTTAGAAAAGAAATTGTGGCAAAGAATAACAATGTCACAGTGATAACTGCATCCGGAAAAAAGATACATAAAACGCACATAAAAAACATAGCTGAATGAGAATTATTTCTATCATTTTTAGCTCCTGTCTTGGGACAACAACAATGTCCCTGAACATACACGAATACAATCACCCGCTGGTAAAACTCAAGCAGGGATCCGGAAGAATTATCAATGGGAAAGTCGAGCTGATTCAAAGAAATAGTAGGTAGAATTTCACCTGAAATCAACCGCATTGATCGAGACAGCAACCTTAAGCCCCAACTGATTCACCAAGTTGAACAAATTAACAAATTATTATCGGAACTCAAAGGTCAGAATATACGAACCAGACGATCAATCGACTGGATTGGGACAGCGTGGAAATGGATTGCGGGTTCATCAGATGCTACAGTCTGGGATAAACTTGTCAACAGCCAAAATGATACGAGTATAATCAACAATAATAATGAGCAGTATCAAATTAATACCGCTTTGATGAACACTGCAGAAAAAATTCTTAATGAATACAACAAAATTGTCGACTCACTACACGAAGACTCTGAAGGACGAATCCAACAAATATTATTCAACAGGCTCACTATTGTTAAAGAAGAAATCAAGGAAATAATTAGAGCCGCTCAACCGACAAAAGGTAAAATAATTAATACAAATTTACTAGACAAAATAGAAATCGGACGGTTAGTGGCGGAAATCGAAACACTTCCATACTCAAATGAAGTAGAGAAAATAGAGTACACGGAACCGACGATGCTTGTAAAAAATTCTACCATTTTATATGTAATATCAATACCTAAGACAAGCAGCCAGGAATATAATCATGTCATCATTAGATCAACGATCAAACAAAACAAACAAATATACTTAGAGTTCAAAGAGCTTCTCATTAACCAATACGAATTATTTGGAATCACTGGAGCATGCAACTCTTTCCGTGAAACCACCATTTGCGAGATGAACCACATAGAGGACATAAGAGCGACCATTGCATCAGTCAGCTAATAAAAGGAACGCACGCTAAATGTAATTACAGATTTAACAAAAACCAAATAATCGAGGCATTGAACGAAAACACCATCTATCTAAGCAATTTTAATGGGTCCGTTAGTAATAACAACACGAACAAACATCTGAAAGGAAACTTCCTAATACAATATAACAACGAAATCATAAAAATCGGCAACCAAACATTCACCAACCATCAGTACTCCAGCCCAATATAACGGAAAAAGGCATCAAGATCGACACAGAATACCTCCACGATTTACACCTAAACAACGTAACGCATCTTCAAAATTTATTCGCAAAGCAGAAAATATCAGGATTTATGGACCTTATGGAGTTATAGCTGTGACTTGCATAGCTATATTTATCTTCTCAATCAAAAAGGCTAGTCATCAGTATAAAATAAGAAGGAACAGATAAACTCATCAACCAGAAACCATCAAACAACTCGAGATTCACCCAATTAACTTGAAATTCTGATCCACGGGTCGTGGATCTTTAAAGAGCGAGGAGTTAACGATAAGGAGCATCCGGCCTGGTCATAAAAATGCTGAATCTTTACAACGTGCCTTTAGATTTGCAACGTGCCACTTAATTCACATCAGCGAAACATTTAGTTGCACGAGTATCCGGCATAATTACAAGAAATTAGATTATTTTATTTTGCTTACTATAAATTTAAAATTATTAACATCAAAAATTTGCTTACTTAGAATTAAGTTTTTAGTTTTAGTTTGGAATTGTAAGAATAAAGATTAAAATAAATTTCATTTTTTTTTATGCCCCTCAGCCTAGGGTACTCAGAGGGCTTCGGCTGCCTCTGTGTACACCTAGGTAACACCAAGGTAGCCGCGTCCTCGTCGCGGGGGGCGGGTGCTGCTTCGACAGTAGCAAAGTGCTACCGGGGACCAAATGCCAGTGGTATAAATTGGCTAAAACAAACAATGAATACAACAAATACGGAATGTAATACCCCAGGTGGTACAGCAGCAGATATGCTGCCAAATCCACACTCTTCGGAGGCAGGCCCAACAGATTCTGGGGTGGGCCAATCATTGTTTAACCCATTTGGACGAAGTTCCAAATTATCAAGATCACCAAGATCTTCAACTGGAAATATATTTCAGTACGAGAAGGAAAATGCCGAACTCCGTGAACAACTAAGAGAAATAAAAGAATTTACAGCTAAATTGAAAGAAGAATTTACAATTTTAAAGAAAGAAAATGAAGAACTCAAAAAAGCAGTTGAAACACGTGCAGAACTTGGGACGACACCTAGCCCAACAGTCGATGATGGCATTAATTCATTCCATACGAATGAAGAAGAATTAGAAAGAGAAACAAATTGGATGTTGAACCGGAATAAAAGACCAAGTAAGAAAAGGAAAGCGCAACACTCACCAGAAATGGCGGAGACTTTACCATCAACTTCAAAAGAGGTTGCCAGAAATCAGTTAATCATCAAGAAACAACTAGCTCTAGAACAACAACCAGCTAAACCGAAAGAAAAATCACCTCCACCAATAAATGTCGTCGGGATATCAAATTTCTCCACTATACAATCGATTATGAAATCGATTACGATAGCCGAGTACAAACTCGTATCTCTAAACAACGGCGTCTGGAAAATTAATGTTGTAGACTCTGAAACCTATAGAGCTTTGGCTACAAAGCTTAATTCCGAGGGGCATCAGTGGTTTACCTATGAGGATAAGAATGATCGCCCAATTAAAGTTATGGCTAGAGGTCTTCACCCAACCTGTGCAGAAGAGGAAATTATTGAGGAACTCAAGCAAAAGGGTTATCAAATAGAAAATGCCGTAAACATAATTAAGAAAGAAAAAATCGAAACTGAACAAGGAGTTCAAGTTAACAAAAGAGGGCTTCCACTATTTATGCTCACTTTTAATAACAAACAAAAAGTGGAAGATGTGTATAATATCAAGGCAATACTTAGCATGAGAGTTAAAATAGAGCCATTGAAAAAGAATAACGGATTAATACCGCAGTGCAAAAAATGTCAAGGTTTTAATCATAAGCAGAAATATTGCCAAAGAGAAATTAGATGCGTGAAATGTGCCGGAAAGCATCATGCCCAGGTATGCCCGGTTAGTAAAAATATTGCTGCAAAATGTGTCAATTGCAATAAGTCACATCCCGCAAACTATCGGGGATGTGAAATAGCTAAGGAGCTACAACGAATAAGAAATAAAACGCGAAAACAAAGTCCAGGAGTATCGGTAAAAAATTATCAAACTTTCACCAAAGAGGAACCTAAACCTCATGCTAGTAAAACGGGAGAACCAAAACCAAAACTGTACTCGCAAGTAGTCATGACAAAACCAATTATTTCGGAGCACACTACTGAAGGTAGAGCAGTGCTCCAAAAGATACTAAGAAGCATGGAAGCTCTTAACATTCGTCTAGCTAAACAAGAGAAATGCCTTCAAGCTCTAAGCAACAGGTTAGATAAGCAAGACTCTCTAAATGAAATGAAATCCATGCTCTATTAAAATGATGCAAACAACAACAAATAAAACATTAAGAATAGTAACCTGGAATGCAAATGGGCTAATGCAACATATTCCAGAATTAGAAATTTTCCTAAATACTGAAAAAATAGATATATGCCTAGTATCGGAAACCCATTTTACTTCAACTTCATATCTTAAAATATATGGATACAATTGCTACCACGTCATTCATCCAGCAGGAAGGGCAAGGGGAGGATCGTCGGTGGTTATAAAAGAAAACATCAAACACTTTATAGATCTTAAAATTGAAGAGGAATTTATGCAAGTAGTCACCATAAAAGTATTTATAAATAACAACAAAGAATATAGTGTATCGTTAATATATTGCCCCCCAAGATATAATTTAATTAAACAAGACTATTGCACGTTATTTAAATCACTTGGATCAAGTTTCATAATCGGAGGTGATTTTAATGCAAAAAACACCTACTGGGGATCAAGAGTAACCTCTAAAAAAGGAAGAGAGCTGTTTGCAGCAGGAAGACTATGCAATTGCGATTTTCATTCTGGAGATCAACCAACTTATTGGCCTACGGATAGAAACAAAATACCCGATATCATTGACTTCTTTATCACCAAAGGTATAGACGAAAACTACATATACCTAGAAAGCAGCGAGGGGATTATGTCGGATCATACGCCTGTTATTATGACAATCAGTGCAACGATTATTAAAAAAACTAGTCCACCTTCGCTAACGAACAAAAAAACCTGCTGGGAGAAATTCCAGAAACTTATTGAGGATAATATTGATCTTCAGGTGCCAATTAAAAACCCGATAGAGCTAGAAGAAGAACTAGAACAACTCAACAACAGTATACAAGAAGCGGCGTGGAGTAGTACCCCCTCAAGTTCAAAGGAAATGCGCCGAAATGCTACTTATCCTCTAGAAGTTAGGGAACTGGTTGCAGCAAAACGACAAGCAAGAAAGGCCTGGCAAAGAAGTCGAGCGCCAGAATATAAAACAACTCTTAATTTTTTATCCAATAAACTAAAGTTGCTAATTAAAGAAATCAAAAACGAATCCATTAATAAATACTTGAGTGGCCTTACTGGGGAAAAAGATACCGAGTACTTCCTTTGGAAAGCGACAAAAAGTTTAAAACGACCTAAACTACAAATTCCACCAGTAAAAAATGAAGATGGTACATGGGCTATAAGTGCAAAGCAAAAAGCTTCGTTGTTTGCAACCCACCTCGAGAACACGTTTCAGCCACTACCTAGACAAACTGCAGAGGAAAACATACCACCAGTATATAAAATGGATAACTGCAATATATCTCCTGTCACACTACAAGAATTAAAAGAGGAAATCAATCTCAACCTAAATACAAAGAAATCTCCAGGATATGACTTAATTACAGGACAAATAGTAAAAGCTCTTCCTGAAAAAGGTCTGCGTAAACTACTCCAAATAATTAATGCAGTGTTCAGACTTAAACACGTTCCAAGTCAATGGAAAGTAGCAGAAGTAATTATGATACCTAAACCAAACAAACCACTTAATGACAAAAATTCGTATAGGCCGATTTCCTTACTCCCAATAATTTCAAAATTATTCGAGAAACTACTCCTAAAGAGACTAAAACCAATAATAGCAGAAAGAAATCTTGTTCCTCCACATCAATTTGGCTTCAGAGAAAATCATTCAACAATAGAACAAGTACACCGAATTACAAACATAATTGAAGACCTACCTGTGTGGACTTACGGTGTTCAGCTCTGGGGCTGTACAAAGAAAACCAATGTCAATATGATCCAGTCATTCCAAAGCAAAGTAGTACGTGGAATAGTTAATGCACCGTGGTACATAAGAAATGACAACCTCCATAGAGATCTGAAGATGGATTTCGTTAGTGAAGAAATAAGCAAACACGCGAGAAAACACATGCAACGTATTAGTCTACACCAAAATGCTGAGATACGTCGTATGTTGGATGATTCTAACCTAGTAAGACGGCTGCGAAGGAAGAAACCGCATGATCTACTAGATCCAATCAGGATCGACTAAAAATATAATAAAATTGTAAAGGGGACTAGCAGATGATTTGTAAATCAGTTGTAATAAATAAATATATAAAAAAAAAAAATTAAAAAAAAAAAAAAAAAAAAATTTTTGATCGCAGCTGTATTGCAGCATATGGTGTAGTAACTGAGCGTTGAATCACTACATCACTGTGGCCGCTAGATTTCGACGTGTGGAAGCCCGCTTGCTCACCCCCGAAAATCACCTGGCATCAAATTCCCTGCACCGTAACGCTGTGTTCCATGGTTGACGTCATTACAATGTGTCTCAATTTGATTTTAATCCCAATTTAAACTTATTTTCAATTAAAAGTTAAACACTTTTGGCGAATTTACTCAATTTTAAATAAAAATCAAGTTAGAAATGTATTTTACATGCAAGTCATATAATATTGTAGAAGTACACAATAAATGTATATTAGTGTAAATTTAGGTTAATCGATTTGGGGGGTTATTAAGTACGAGTACATTATATAAGTAAATGTTTCTTCGTTTTTTATTAGTATGCTCTAGTTTTCTTGGATACGCGAGAATCGCTGGATCTACATTTATATTTATCTAATAAAATTATAATATTCAGCCAAGAGATGCTGTAGGATAAAAATTTCTATACACTTAATGTAATATCGATTTGTATCGTAAATACAATTTTGAGACAAAAATGTAGGAGGTTGTGGATTCTTTATATAAATATAATGTCTTCGATTTTGTTGCTCTATATAATATACAAGATACACGAGTTTATCATTTATCTTCAATCTGTTAAGTTATATATAAGTGTGTAATATATATACGACAAGAAATTCTCAAAAATTCCTCCGAAATTCTTTTATTTTATTAAAGCGATGAGAATTTTATGTCATAACATTTTGTGCTTATGATGAAGCTGTGCGTTATATTATCGCATACAGAGTGCTATACTACATAAGCAAAAATGTATAAAACTGTTCATTAGAGATATACACCATGATGAAATATATACACAGATAAATCATCTAAATTCTTATCTGACAAACCGCAACTAGACACCTTTTGAAAATTTGCCAACATAAATTCCCACCGCAAACATAAAATGATTGATAATATTTTTGATTATCTCGAGTCGTACATCTACGAAACTGTCTTAACTCTAATTACTCATCGGGAAACGCAAAAACAAAAAAGTAAAATGAAAAATTACTTTTTCCATAAAAATTTTCTAATTATACTTAACGTTTTATTGAAATCAAATTAAACCAAATTCCAAAACTTAATAGTCATTGGAAAAAAAGCTTTCCCCGTTCTCGAGGTACGAGGTACGTACTTAGTATAAAATTTCAATTAATTAAAATAATTTTGTGAAAATTGATTTTCCAAAACTTTTTTTTTTGTGTTTATGCATCTTTTGCTCAACTTTTCATTTTATATTTATCTTCAATTGAATTTTCTCGTTTCGGTATCCCGGATGTATAATGGATATTGAAAATGAAATATCCTAATGTTGATTAAATTAAACTTAGTATTTTTGAAAGGTAAACGAGTTTTTCAAACTTTCAATTCAATTTGAATAAAAAACCGATAGAATTTTTGTTGTTGTGCTCAACTATTATATCATATGTGGTATACGTTACCCGAGTCTTATGAGAGGATGGTGAATGGCAGGTTGATTTTTGGTAAATGACTGTAATATTGATGGCATCAAATTAGGTTTTTCCGGGTTGGTTTTTACTTTATCAATTTGATAAATTGCATGCGAATGTTCATGTAATATTTTAACCTTTTTTTGGAAATTACATTTTTTTTATTCATTGCATCGATTTATTATTACAACATGTACATGTATGTACATACGTATAATGTGATATGGTTGTAAATGTACCGGATATAAACGCAATGTAAAAATTAGGATAAGATCGGTAATATTTCACTCGGCGGTAAAGAAACGTTCCGTTGTATGCGTATCATGCAATTTACGTTTCCTTTAAGGGGTAAATGCTATACCGTTATCATACATAAATAAGATATTAGACATTCGTAATCCTTTAATAAATCGGATTATTTCAAATATTTCATCGATTTCCTGGTATTATAACAAAATTTGTATCACCATGTCAACTAGAATAGATGCTTGTCGGCTTACAAAAACAGGTTTTTACGAGGTTTGATTTGAAATTCTAGATATGGTTGATTAATTGTACTAAAGAAATGAACACTTTTGCTGCGTGCACACTGGTAGTTATTCGAACCCTATATGCTTTTATACCATAATAGGTGGATATTTCAAATAAAAAATACAGACTTCATTAAGAAATACTGAACACTTTAAATAATAATGGTCTGTGTCGGTTGAAACTGTTGCAGAAACCACTATAATGGAACATTTATAAGTATACGAAACCACGGCCTTGGCCTTTCCAAAAGGAATAAAATTCGGAACCTGTCGGAAAACGCCTCAACGTATCTCCCCGAAAACGGGACACATCGGGAAAACCCTGTAAACGAATTTTTTCGAAATCTGAACCTATCGCACTCATTTCCTGTTACATAAAACCTTTCCATAGCCAATTATAATAAAAATCGTGGAAAGAAATGGAGGGGTGTACACATATAGATTTCGATTTGTAAGGTGAAAATTTTAACTTACCGGACTTTTAGAGAACCTGCCTTGGACAATAAAATAACATTTTAACTGTTAAATTTCAGAAAACCAACAAAGTCAACACTTGTTGGTTAAAAATTTAAGGATCTGTTAATTACTGGAAAAAGGTTCAGTATGAAGTTTGATTCTGAACAGTCATCCACCTAAACCGAGGCAGCGATGTCCAATTTTCGAGGAATAAATTTTTTTTTATTAAAACTTAAATGATCAACAGATTGGAACTAATCGTATTTGAAATTTTATTTACAATCCGTTTGTTTCTAATCATTTTTTTTAATATTTGCAAGAAACAAAAAAGCACATTATGGAAGCTGCCACTTCTAGTGGACCGATTGTAGCCAAAATTCACTGGGACATCACAATTAATGAAAAAAAATTTAAGTATGAAATTTCATTCCGATTAGTTAATATATCTAAGCCGAACATGGTTCGATTTTTTGTTAAAACAGACTTTTTTTATCAAAAATCTCCAGTTCCGCTTAAATTTTGGAAAACTGATCTGTACCGGTGTTGTTGAAAAATTAATTTGGAATCTTTTAGTTCATAATCGTTTTTCTGGCGATTGATATAATTTCAAAATATTTGTTCCAATGTATTGCCTAAAATCGTTGAAATCTCCAAATGTTGTGCTGTGGGGAAGCAACAGATATTTACTCTGCACGACACCCACACACGCACGCAAAGATTATTTTAAAAATAACTTTTTCTGACTTCGGCGATATAGCAAATAATAAAATGTTAGTTTTGTCTATTGCCAAGCGTCTATAGTGATTTTCAGAACAAAAATATTGAAACTTGGCACTTCAATGTATGTTCTGGGGGTTGGTTTTTATCTTATTTCATACACTACCAAGAACATTTCAATAATGATTCACGTGTGTGAATGCTAGAATGGCAAAGCATGTCTAGAAATATAAGTTTTATATATGGCCAAGTGCCTCTGGAGCGGGAATATTGAAATTTGGCAATCATACGTTGATGACTGGGTCTTGTTTTTCTATAATTTAACCCGGAACAGATAGTAGCCCGATGGTGCAAGGTCAGGACTATATGGTGGGTGCATCAAAACATCCCAGCCAAGCTCTCTCAGTTTCTGCCGGGTTATCAATGATGTGTGTGGTCTAACGTTACCATGATGGAACACAACGCCCTTTCTGCTTATCAATTCTGGACGTTTTAACTGAATTGCTTGCCTTAAACGCGTTGGTTGCTGACAGTAAATATTAGACTCAACCGTTTGGCCCAGTGGCAGCACCTCATAATGCACAATTCCTTTCCAATCCCACCAAACACACAGCATTACCTTTCTTGGCATCAATCCTGGCTTTGATACCGTTTGGGAAGCTTTACCTATAGTTCAGGGACGATGTTAGTATTCGTCTGAAGCTCCACAAAGACATAAAACGGACGGTAACCATTTATTTTGTACGGCGATATACAATCTATAAAGTTCAAGTTTATGAAATTAATCATTGGTATTTGTGTAATTCTAATTTTTTTTGGAAACTCCCAATTCTTGTTTGTCGATATTATAACTAGGAGAAAGACAATTCATTATGGCTGTAATCGGCGATGACATTGCAAACTTGTCTGCATGAGAACTAGATACATAGCAATTTTACTTCAAAAAATTTTTTTAATAAAAATATCTTTAAAGGAAAATGGGCGTGATAGTTTAAATTGTGTTGTAATGGTGTTGTTCCGAATAGATATGATCAAATAGTCGAATCAGTGATCAAAAATATAATTTAGCTTGTATGAAAATAAAGTTACCCGTTTCTCCTCTAATACTTTTTAATACATGTTGTTAGTGTTGGCTAATTACTAAAACAGATAACATATATGGTAAATAATTTTTTTTAAATATTTGTTGTGCATAAATGAATTGTAACTTCCGAAACCTGCATTTTGATCTAGAAAGCTGTAAGATGGCAACCTCGTAATGAGAGTACAATGGAAAACATGTCCTTGGAAAATTGTCTACACAAAATTCCATTGACTACACTCTTTTCGACACCAACATGTCTACAATTATGTAACTCACGTAGAGGCGCAACAACAATCTTCAAAATTATTTAATCTTCCCAAAAGTTAATAAGAATTTTTAGAATGCAGCTTAATTTTTTTTTTATTATTATTTTTATGGCAAGAAACAGCAAGAAGTACTAAGGTAAATTTGCGAAAAAAAATGTAATAATTTTTATGGCTGAATTAGTTGGACTATGATTCTAATGTTAAAACTGTCAACCTGAATAATAAATAATATGGAAATTATTTAAAGGGAGGGGTCTAATGGACTAAGCATTCCAAAAACTAAGTTTAGGACATTTCTGTTTATTTTGTGGAGAAAAACTGCAATTAGTACCGGAATTAGAAAGCATAGTGTTCCGAGTATTTAGGATGTCAACCTGACCAAGAATTTTTTTTTGTGACTATTGCCATAGGCATTATTCTTTTGAATCTCTCCTTAAACGAAACTAACAAGAAATGTGAAATTCTTAAAACTATGATTTTTGTATCTTAAGCCGTAACCTTAACGTTATATTTCTTAGTTTATTAAATCTAGAGGATCTGCCCTGCGAAGCCGTTTGTATTTCGGTTGCCTTAGTGATTCTCTAGCTAATTTGTTAGGATGTGATTCCAGTTACAGTTGGTCTTTTAGACTGCATGATTTTATTGTCTCTTTGGTTTTGATTTGTAGGTCTCTATGGATGTTTCTGTTTCGAATATGCCATGGGGCATTAGTAATGCTACGAAGTATCTTTGCTTGCGGTCTTACTACAATATTTATATTTGATGCACTAATTAAGCCCCATAGTTGGATACCATATGTCCATATGGTAGAACCTTGCAGTCTAGAGAGAGTTTCGATTTCTTCCGATCGACTAGTACATTTTAGAAAATTATATTTTTAATTGAATGCGTTTTGTTTCAATGTGCTTTTTCCATGTCAATCTTCTATCGAGATGAAGACCGAGTTATTTGACGTTTGTTTGTCTAGAAATTGTGATATTGTTTAATTTTACTACCGGACATCTACGTTTATTCAGTGTGAATGTTACATATGCCGATTAACATTCATTTGCACTTATCGGCCAAGTTTTTATTCATTGTTTTATTTTGTGCAGATGTTCATGTAATTCACTCGATGCTGTTTGAGGATTTTTGTGTGACAACAACAATATAGCTGTGTCATCAGCAAAAGTTGAAATGATTTTTTCAGTTATTGGTAAGTCAGCTGTGAATAACAAGTGTAGCACAGGTCCCAATATACTACCACTTTGTTTTGCCTGGAATACCATTTGGGCTAAGTACTTTTAAAGAATTGCATGAAATTTTCTAGGCAGAAGAGTTTTAATTTTGTTATTTAATCCTTCATGCAATACTTTATCGAAAGCTTGCGCAATATCCAAGAAAACTGCCGAGCAATATTTATTTTCTTCTACGAGGCAAGCTTAATTGTATTTACAATTCTATGCACCTGTTCTATTGTGCCGTGCTGATCTCTAAATTCAAATTGGCATTATACACCACCTTCAGATAATATAGGTATTAGTTCTTGTAGCAGTATCTTGTTAAAACGCCGTGAAATTATCGGCAGTAGACTTACCTGGCTTCGGAATCATTATAATTTGAGATATTTTCCATTTTTGGGGAAGTATTCACATCTCATAATCGCGTTAAAAATATTTGATATATATTTTATGCATCTATCTGGTAATTTATTGATAATTATTCCAGTTTTTAAATCATGTTCTGGCGCTCTCTTAGGATTTATACTGTTTTGATAAACGTTTTGACGCATTTCCATTTAAATTTGACTGGATTTGGATTCCACTCGTCCCTCGTAAACTGTGGTAGTACGCAGTCATTATTTTGTTCGTTTGAGATGAACACTTTTTGTAGATGGTTAGAGAAAGCAATAGCCTTTTCTAAGTCACTTCTGGTCCAGTGATCATCTGGTTTCCTAATAAATTTCTTGTTGCCTTCCACAATGAGTAATCAGTTTTTTCTGTTGCTGTGAACACAATTCGATAATTCTGTATTCCTATATTTTGTTTTTCCCGTATTATTTCTCTCAGGGTTTTAATAATTCTATTTAATTTCCATTTATGCAGAGTAGATTGGTGAAGCTTTCATAGCCCCGAATTTCCCGATTTTCTGTCAAGAACTTTTGAATGTTCTTTGAAGCTTATGATTTTTTCTGAATTTTTGTTTCTGACCAAAAATTAATCTAAATAAGTTATGCGAAGTATGTTTAAGTAAGTGTTTTGGATTTTGATCATTTATCAAAAATTCAGCCGTCGTTTATAGAAAACCTGTGCAATGTTTTGATCTTATTGAAACGCCACTTGTTCATAATTGTCTAACCTTTTACAATTAATTAAAAATTCTAAAAAGTGGGATTAATAAATGTTTTGTTAACTTTATGGCAAAAAATCAGCAAGAAGGAAACTCATGCTAAATTTACGAAAAAAATTTACAAATTTATTAAGACAGAATTAGGTAATTTATGGTTTCCATTATTTAGACTCAACCTCACAAAGATGTGGAAGTGAAAATTATTTATTGAAAGTTCGGCATTCCGATTTGAATTTGGATCATTTATGAATATTTCAATCGCCGATTATAGTACTACTGGGTGTTGTGTTATTCCAATTTGCATGCCACTTTATTTAATATTACCTTTAAGGTATACAGTATAGGGCGGGGGAGGAGTATATAGTATATTCAGCCTCAATAATCTTAGAATTCTCAGAATTGAGATTAATAATTTTTTTGAGAAAAAAGAAGCGAAATGTAAGTATCCTTTGGTAAATTTGAGAAAAAGTTTTAAATTTCGTTGTTGCACAATTGGATAGTTTGATACCTTGTGTTAAGTTTGTTAATCTGACTAAGAAATAATGAGGAAAATATTTATGGAACGTGCTGTATTTCTATTCGAATTTTGAGGAAAACTGGACAATGTTTTGATCAAGTTTAATCATCGCTTTATTCAAAATTACTTAACCTTTCACAATTGGTGAAGAATTTCAAGAATTAACCTTAATAATTTGCTGGATAATCTTACAACAAAAAACTGCAAGACCAATTTGGCAAAACTGCAATTTGGTAGAATGTGCCTTAGAATTTATGTGGAAATTATTTATGGGAAGTGCGATATTTTGATTTAAACACACGACTACGGTCAATATTTTGATCTAATTTAAACTTTGCTTTATTCAAAATTACTAAATCTTTTACAATTAATCTACAATTCCCAGAATTAAAATTAAATTTTTTCCATAATTTTATGTCAAAAATTACAACAAAGAGACCATTTTAATTTGCAAGAAAATTTGAAAATTTTTGATTGCAGAATTCTAAGTTTCTAGAATTTAGACTGTCAACCTGACTAAACAATGTTTTTGAAATTAAATATGAGAAGTGGAGTAAACCCGCCGCTTATCCAAAATTATCTAGCCTTTGACAATTCATGAATGCACAACGAAACGAAGGCGCTCTGAAGAAGCGGATTACAGAATCTTAAGCAAATTTAAAACTCAGTTTAGAATCTCATTTCCATCCAACATACTCAATCTCGTTATAATCGGTAAAGAAATGACCAAGTTCCGCCCCAGGTGGCCATATTCCAGAACTTCTACTAAAACTCTCTAAACTGAGTGATATTTCCATCCAACATACCAAACCTTATCTTAATCGATTAAAATTTCATGAAACTTTAATATTTTATTTAAAACAGTTTTTGAAAAAAATGACCTCACTCGAACCAATGCCAACCTTGCCAAGCAAGTCTGTTTACCTGCCTCAAGTTTTTAGAAAATAATAACCTAAGATTTTCTAGGCTCTTTTCTTACATCTTACTCGACTTAGTATCGCGCAACAAGGTTACGAAGTAGAAAACTTTAGAAAAACGGCGATGCAGCTTCATTTGGCAGTACGTACCTTTTACTACAATCACAAACGACTGCCTCAATTTTAATATTGACAACGACTTTGTGAAATACGTTGAATGAAAACAAAGTTAACATAGTTGACTTACCTGTTGTTGTTAAATTTGCTAAATGTTGTCTACTTGAAGGATTTCTGTCATCATTACTATTGATTACTGTTGATGTTGGTTTTCAGCGTTGTCTAGTCATAAGCAATACGATTTTGATGTTCATGAATAAAATCATGATCCTATTATGATTTATGTTAACACTTAAATATAATATCATAAAAGAGGCTTCGATATTGATCCAATAAAATAAGATTTTGTAGTTTTTACCAATCGTAGTAATTTAGGTGGAATCATGGACTACTGTCTGCAAGGTACCATTTGTAAGCTTATTAATTAAAGTTTAATAGTGTTTAAGTCTTCGACGACACTTTCTGTTACGAAGTTTTTTATTTTATTTTAAACCGAGTATTTTAGGCTCAGCTTGTTCCTGTACTTACAGATTAAAAAAATCACTATGAGACACTGGCTAATTCCCAAGAACTTTAAATCGACTATACCTCAAGTTAATGTGGTTTGTTAATGATCAGTTTCCGGATATAACTTCTCTAATTTTTTTTCCGTGACTTACCGTCTGAACATGAAAAACCAACAATTGAGTATTTTTCAGTGTAATAGATGTATTCACATTTAATCATAAGTTGTAAGGTAGTCTGGGAATAATTAGTACGGGATCGCTTGAAATGAAGAAGTTTTTTTGTTTGTTAGTGGATTTAAAATAAAAATTTTTGAATACCAAAAATTTTTTTTACACTGATTATAAGCCGTACTCAATTCGTTGTCTACTCTCTTAGTTGAATCGGGATTTGCCAGAGAGTATAAAAAGCATATAAATCTTCTAAATCGGAAGGATTGTGTCACGTCATCTATTTCCTCACCAAAGCTGATTCGAAACTAAAATTAGTAACTGTGTCAAGGTTGCGATAAAATAAAAATTGTTGTTCTTGCTAAGGCAAGAGTAGCCTTGCCACTCCTACTCGTATTTGTCCACTTTAACTAAATTTAAGTTTATCTAAATGCACGTTATTTGTCAGGATAAGATCAATTAAATTAAAGTTTGGCCATATTCATAGTAAAGTTTTGTTGGGTATGGATCTTTTGATTGGTAGGAATATGAGTTTCTGAATCTCCGTTTAATAATCTCGTGAAAATTACGTTAGCCAGAGCATTGTAGCAATTTATTGACGTATTTTTATGACGTAGCTATTTTACGTTTGCGATGCGATGTTATAAATTTTTTCATTTCATGTTTAAAAGTATGTGAAAATATTTTCGCTATATAGTTTCGTCCATGATCTTTTTCGCACGTCTCTTCTTCACTTTGCGATTTCATTCCGTTTCAGCAGCGTTTGTTAATTCGTGTGGTAATCAAATGGCTTAAAACTGTTTTGTGGCATCGGCTTTTCGAGTGGTAGGTCGACCAGAGCGAGGTGCATTTTTGACATCCATATTTCCAGAATGAAATCGCTTCAACCATTTCTTTGCTGCTGATTTTGATAAAGCACCTTCTCCATAAACAGCACAAATTTTTTCGCAAGCCTGAGCCGTGTTTTTACCTTTGTCGTAATAAAATTGTAAAATATATCGATTTTTTTCATTATTTATCTTCAATTTTTATTCACTTCACCGATTTTAATGTTTTGTATGTCAAAGTACTAATTAAAATGTCACCTTTCAAACACACCGAAAGACACAAGAATTGCCCTATACGATCAATGGTTACTGAGACATATGAATGTAAAGCCATCTACCGGGAAAAAGCCCACGAACTTTTTCCCCTACGTATTATATTGAACAACACAAAAAATTGAATGAGTTTGCTTTTAACTACTTTAATGCGATTTTCAATCATTTCTCTTCAACTTTTTGTTGAATTACTGCACTGTTAAAACATTGAATGCACACTCGCGTAAATTTTAAAATAACAAATTTTGTTAAGTTCGTTAGACAGGTGAGAGCTACGAGGATTAGTATCGCCTGACCAATATTTTTATTTTTCCAGGATAATTGGCGAAATTATTTAAGGATACAAAATTATTTTGCTAGTCCTTATACATTCTTCTTTCTTCTTATTAGACTATAATAGGGCAAGGTTCTTAGGTCAAAATTCCGCAATACTATCGATTCAATCTATATACTTGTTTTGGCTACTTTTCATATTCTAATGCCGAATATACCCTTAGCAGGTCATTTAGAATTGTATGTACATTTGATTGTGTTTATCTCCTTGAACCATCTATGATTAATAATTTTAAGCATTGAACTATTAAATAACGATAAAATTTATCAATTTTAGGTATAGATATGTGTTTTATTACATTCACAGCTACAATGTAATTGTAATGTTCTATAATGTGTGTATTCGTGTGAAATAGCACATGTTGTACTACGTCCATTTGAAGCATTATAAAGTTAAAATAATTAAATTTTTAATTTTTCAGATATCCATTAAAATCCGCACATGCATACGTCGGTTTATGAGAAATTAGCCTCCTGACTGAAAGTTCAAAACTGATTTGTAATCGTTTACAATAACAATAAAATAGGAATGATTTTTTACTTACAACCTAGTTGAATACTAATAAGTAATTTTATTCTAACTAAAATGAGTATTTTTCTAAAATTTAAGGGTTCATCCATCGATGTACTCCTTCTTAGCTTTGATATTTATTATTTGATCGCGCTATTGTTGTGCGCTTGGTAGAGATTTATTTTAGCTGATTTTATACTAACTCGAAAGGCTTTACTCTTTTGAGCCTCCTAACTAAATCCATATTATCCAGTAGCTGGATGGCCTCTATAATGACATGGTGTAGAAGCCGTTGTTTATGACTTCTAGCAAATTTCGTAATTTCAGTTTTGATGGATTCTATGCCGAGATCTTTGTGGATGTCGCTATTTCTGACAAACCATGGTGTGTTGACGATGTTTCTTAGCACTTTATTTTGGTACATCCCCACAGCTGCATGCCATCAGTCTTGACTGGCTTCAATACTTGCTTATAAAGCAGAATCTTATTAGGGATTGATAGATGACAACTCATCTCTTTTCTTCTTTACATGAGCTTTCCAGCGAAGCTTATATCGTCTAATATCATACCAAGATATTTGGCAGTATTTGCATGTAGTATTTCTGGGTTATCTAAATATACTGGTTTGTGCACTAATCAATTGTTTGTAATTTCTCTGTTGAATCTGAGTTGTTATCACCTACTGCCATGATGGCTGGGTCATAGGCGAAAGTGGCTATCGTGTTGTTTTGTGGAATTGGAACATGTCGAGTGTATAGTAAATGCTTAAGCCTGAAATATCTTTCCGTTATAAATGATTCTAGTATTATGCTGTACTGTTTGGGTAGGATTAATTTATGTTTGTTATGCCAATCCTTGTCAAAGGCCTGCGCTGCGTCGAGGAATATTGCGGAACAAACTTTTTCATTCTATGTATTTGATTAATAGTTGAGTGTTCACTGCGAGAACCAAATTGGTGATTCGGAATTAGGTTATTTTCTTCAGTTATTGGTTTGAGTCTTTTTAATAACTAGTTTAGTAACTTTTGTAAGAGTTTAGGCATTTTTTTTAAATATAAATTTTTCGGTCGGTTATTTTTATTTTTTTATTTATATTTATTTATTTTTAATTTTAACATTAATTTTTATATATAAAAATCATTAAAGTGTGAATGACTACTAGTGGATTTGATGTCCTTTAAAAGTTCGTCATTCACACGTTTATGTACAAAACATATACAGCAAATAGTGTCATAGTGACTAAAACTACATTACGCATAATAAAAAACAAAATTCAAATACATAACAATTAATATAATATAATTTAATTAATTAAGAATGACTGGCATTATTAATCACAAATAATCTTTAACTGATGACAACAGATGAGATTTTATCATTCGTGTAATCATAAAAATATGTGCAGCGCTTTTAATATGTTCAGGTAAGTTAATATAAATATATGGCCCAATAAATGTTAATGATTTTCGGCCAAATTCAGTTCTAATTTGGGCGCACTTCAACTGACTAGAATTTCTGGTTGAATAGCCATGATCTAGAAATTCGAATTGTATAGTCGAAATTAATGATGGGATGTGTAGAGACTTAAACATGTAGATCGACACATACATCTCAAAAATTGCTTTAATTGGGAGAATGCCTATAGCAATAGTTCGATGGAGCTCCACAGTAGGAAATAGGTGAGGCAGTTTATACATTGCTTTACAGCACCTATTTTGTAAAATCTGCAATTTATTCAGTTTCTCTTTAACAGCTGAACCAAAGGTAGAAGAAGCGTATGAGAATCGGGTATGAATAAATGAGAAATAAATTTTTTTAACCAGTTTCCAGTAAATATGGAACAAAATCAGCTAATTTTCTAATCAAGCAAATAAATGGGCAAACTTTAATACAAATAGAATTAATATGGTCCTCCCACGTCATATGCTTCTCGAATATTACTCCAAGGTACTTAAATTTGTCCACACGCTCTATGGTGCAATTTGCTACTTGAAGTGGTGGTAAATCAATGTGTTGCAGGCGTGGGGAGTGAAAAATTATATATTTCGTTTTATTAAAATTAACTGATATTTTGTTTAAGTGAAGAAAATCTAAAGGTAAAATAATATCATCCCTCATATGTGACATTGTTACCTGACAATCTCTGGATTCCAAGAACAGGGCCGTATCGTCAGCAAACATTCTAACATGACCCGTGAGCGGTAAATTGTCCATATCATTTACGTTGACTAGAAATAATAGAGGGCCAAGGACACTCCCTTGAGGAACACCACAGTTCACTGTCCTAAAGTGGAGCTTTTTACACTGTTTAGAATCACAAATTGCTTTCGATTACTAAGGTAGCTTGCTAACAGTTTGTATGATAGGCCACGGAAGCCATAAATTTGTAATTTTTGAAGAAGTAAACTGTGATCTATGCAATCAAAAGCTTTACGAAGATCAAGAAATAAGCCACAGATATAGTTTTGCCTGTCAAAATTACGATAGATCAAATCAGTAATGCCTGTTAAGGCCGAATCTGTACCAGAACCTTGTCGAAATCCATACTGACGAGAATTGAAAAAATTATATTTATTCAAGAAGTCTATCATCCGGTTAGCAATAATTTTTTCTAAACTTTTGTCAAATACCGACAAAACTGAAATTGGACGATAATTATTAACTATAGTTTAGAATTTCCAGACTTAAAGATAGGTGTCACTTTAACAATTTTAAGACAATCGAAAAAAATGGCAAATAATTCTTAATAATAATAATAAATTCCAGAGATCAAGAGTCATCCAAGGACAAACACTTGCATTTTTAATTTTTACTTGTACTTCCTTCAATACGGAAAACTGTAGAACAAGTTTATTATACATAACAAAAATCCGTTCAAGCGTAGACTCAGGATTTCTGACGTCGAACACGGCACTCATTAAAAAATATTCAAAGGACTCGTTAACCTTTTTGTAATTAACGTATCTCTTCGTTAGTGTCCGAGAACAATATTTAGGCTTGAACCGAAATTTTGAGAGTACAAAACTATGATCACTTATGTCGGCTTCAATGGTAAAATTCCGAACTTGCTCAATATTATGAAAACTGCTAACAGAGTTGTCTAAAATATTACGGCTCAGTGGTCTGGTAAAGAAAGTGTTTGTTACAATCATACCATGAGAGAGCAAGCTTGCGTATTAACAGGTATGTTCATGTAAGCATTATTGGCAGCAACGCTATATGATGTAATTAGATGTGGCAGTTTCCCTGGTTTGGGAATCATGATAACCTCAGCCACTTTCCAAAGTTTTGGCACATATTTTAACCTTTTGTCGGTAGCTGCTTTATTATTTCTCCGGTAATCAGATCAAACCCTGGTGCTTTCTTTAAGTTTAAACTGTTTTTAATTTCGTTTGTTGCTTCAGTAGGCGATGTAGGTGTGACATTTATAAGAATTTGTATTATGTTTTCATTCAACGTTTCTCGTAATTGACATTCAAGAGGTTGACATATATTTTCAAGATATGAATCCTTCAGCTTTTCTATGTTTTTCTTTGCCCATGTTCCATCCATTTTCCTGATAGGATAAATCGACATTATTGGCCTTTTCAGAGTTTTAGTTGCTTTCCAGAACGAATAGTCCGTATTAGTGTCATTCGTCAACTTACTTAAGTAAAAATTAACTGACTCACTTTTTAGTTTCTGAATTTCTCTTGTTAAGTGTTAATTGATTGTTTAGTCTTTTTTTTGTCTTGTGGAGCTCTAGTTTGATGTCATTTTTTTTCTGGATTTTCGTTTATCCCTAAAGAGATTTCTAATTTCTATTGGGTAGTTATTTCCTTTTAGCCTTCATTTAATTTCTGGAGTGCTTTCCCATGCTGATTGTTGAATATCCGTAATGAACTTTTCTACTTCGTTCTCCAGTTGATCCATTGTTTTTAAAGAAACTTTCAAAAGTATTCTTTGTTCAAGGTTTGTTGGTTAGTACTGGATTATTCTCTTTTTGGATGATATATTTGCTTGAGGTTAGGACTATCGGAGAATGATCTGAGCCCATATCTTGGCTTTTTTCGACTTTCATAAAATTATTAGAAATATTTTTGGTTATAAAAAAATTGATCAGGTCAGGTATTTTTCCTGGGTAAGTTAGTCAATATTTTCCTGTTGAAATGGATTGACATTTATTTTCTTTAATTGCAATCATTACTTCTTTTCCTATAGTTAATCTAGAATCCCAGTGAGTATTCTTCGCATTGAAGTCACTACCTATTATGAACCTTTTTCTCAGACGCTTGAAGAACTCTTAACGTATTGTTTGTTTTTAATAGAATGTCTTGGCGGAAAGTACAATCCTACCACAATAATAGGAAAGTTGTTGGTTTTTATATAAACCACTGTGGCCTGAATTTCGTCTTTTTCATTCTTTGCTTCTTCAAAATGTTGGATATTGTTTATATGATGGCTGCACTTCCTTCTCTGCATTCCATGTCATGATTTTCATTGTGCTGTTCATTTTTGTGTGGAATTGGTTTTAGCTCCCAATGCACTATCTTCCAAGTTTTGTAGCCTCTCATGAATGATGTCTGCATCTATCGATTTTGATGTGGTTTATTGACTAAGCCTCTCATTGCTTCGGCATATGTTGGTTGTCTATTGTCTTGTTTCGTCTGCCTCTCGTATCGATTTAGCTGACCATACATTTCAGTTTTATTCATCCTTTGGTTTTGAATTTTCTGAATTTCCTTTGCAACAATACATCCTCGATAATTAGCAAGATGGCCTTGTCCACAGCGTACACACTTTAGATGTGTTTGCGGATTGTCGCATTCTCCAGTTAGGTGGTGCCTGGCACATTTAACAGATCTTAGAAGTTTGGCACAATATTTTTGCGTGTGTCCATATGCTTGACATCTTTTGCATTGCGGAATTAGTTTAGACGTTCTAAGTGGTTGAATTTCCGCTCAATATACTAGTGATCTTGCAAATTTTAGTTATATTTTCGCCAGAGCTGAATGTTAATACAAACATGTCTAGCTTCTATGTTCTGGGCTACATGTATGATGTAAGTTCTTTGCCATGACTCTGATTGCAATTTCTTGTTTATTTTCATACGTGTGAAATGAGCCTTCGCTCAAAGTTTTCACTTCGTTTCTATATATCTCCGCTATTTACGTTGATGCTTATTTTATTTTCATTCATCAATTTAGTGATGAATGAATCTTTTGAAACACTCGCCATAATTATATCATAGAACGCGTGATAATTTTTAACATTATCTACTATGATACTCGTAGGTGCTGGGGAGGTATCTTTTTTATCTTTTTTGACGTTTGTTTCTTTAGCTAAGTCTTCCTCCTCGGTTTGATATTCTACGTTTTTATGAACATTATATACCTGCTGGTTTGGTTCTGTACTAGTGGGTATTCGGTTTGACATTTACTATTGTTGACACTAAATTTGGTAATCTGGTTCTGCTTCATTGGTGGCTTAGCTTGGGTTTGGGCTGCTAATGCCGACTATCAATGTGGTTTTCGATCCAACCGATCCATCTTTCCATTTTGGAAAAATATTGGGAGTACAACACATACCATACATCAACTATTTCTAGACTTCCGGCAGGCATAAAGCAACATTGAAACTTCATGCTTTATTATTAATAAATCGTGTTTCTTGGCCGAAGACCTAACGATATCAAGGACAGTTTCATACCGCTCATTCGCCGCACATGAAGACTCTCTTGGTTTGGAGGTGAACAGTACAACCTCCTAATTGTTAGCAACATCCAGGAACATCTCCATGGCAAATCTCTGAATTGACGACCATAATTTTGCAGACATATAAGCCCAAATCGCTGCCGGACAACGAATTTTTTACGCTCAATCAAAATTATTGAGATAAGACCTGTGCTGGCTTTCGGAAGCGAGAACTGGACCATGACCTCTAGCGATTGTAGATTATTATCTATCTGCGATAAGAAGGTCATTCGTTCCATTTTACCATAGAATTCGTATGAACCACGGAGTAAAACAACTTCTCGGAGGTATAGCGATCTCATTGGATTCATCCAATTCAGTCGAGTTAGATTGCATAATTTCTTCTTTTAGTTCATCAATTTGGTGTTGTAGGTTGAGAATAATAATGTTTTGCTAATTTTTCTCATCAGTACCTTTTGCCATTGTTTGTATAACATTCCCTCCTTCTCTGAGGCACAACTTTCAATAACAGATGTTTCAACATAATTATATGAGGTTGTTATACCTGCTTATTGGGGTGCCGTTGTTGCGAGCATTTTATTTTCGAAGGTTTTCAAATGAGAAATTAAAAGTTTGCTCAGGAGATTTAGTCTTCCTCGTCTTTGGAACGGGCTGCTTATTATTTGAATATTCTTGTTATTTTGTGTATGCAAAGATCGGCCCTCTTCAGTATTCTTAGTGTTAATCTCAACAGAGATTGGATTGCCCAATTCTTAAATTGGTGTACCATCTGGGCCATTTCTTCCTTCTGTTTTACTCATTGCATACCACATGTAGGTATACTGCAGAATTGGAATATAGTGCATGATGACTTACGTGGCTATGGCGCTAGGTCATGGACAGTTTTAATATTTTTTAAAATGCTTATCTAGGATAAAGGAAATACATTTCTCATTTGTTTAAGGTAACACATTTCTGTTATGATCATTTTGATTTTACCAACAACACTCCTAGTTACTTGTCCATAACACTATAATGAGTAATCGTAGACGAAATTATTTTATGAATAATAAAAGTCATTGTTCTTATTCTTACATGAAATTTGTTATGGTTTTTATGTGCCTTTATATATGTGTGTGTGTGTGAGAGCTTATTAAGAATTTATGTGGCTTAAGGTAAAAAGTTTGCTTTTTCCGACTTTTCTTTTTGAATGTCCTTATACCGTACCAACATAAAGTAGTTTTATATTTTCTAGGATACTTAATTTTTTATATTCACTATTTTTGATGTTGTCAGTGTACAGAAACGATAAAATGTATTAAGTATGGAACGAGCTTTATATTTTTATGAAGTTTTGACAAATTGAAGGATGATAATAATTAGTTATGCAAATGTTTGGTTTACGGTTTATAACTCTCTTATTTAGTATCAGGTAAGAACAATTTGTGTTTAATGAGAATGTTTGTGCGTGCCTCGCCCAAAGTAGATAAGTATACGGTAATTACAAAGAATTAGGTTTTAATGTAGATAACAAATTTGTAATCTGAAGATGACACATCTGGGTATAATGGAAACTTTTATTGTGGACAATTTATTACCTACAATCAAACGATTCTAACCCATATTAGAACAAATTTCGATCAATTTATGCAGATAATAAAATTTAATTTTACAACCAATTTCGACAGCGAATAAAAGATTGAATTTTACCGAGAGGAAAAATTGGAAATAAAATTGAATCGGCATAAAATTTCGAAAATATTTTTTGATTGAATGCCTCATAAATTCTCCGTGTATCCGTATACGTTTATATGTATGTGTGTGTGTGCGTGTATCATCACACGCAGCGTAAATTTACAATCAATCCAATCAAAAACTAATTTTCTACAATTTTTACGACGAGTCGTCTTATTCACCTAACGTGTACCTCAATATACATAATTTATTACGTACATACAGGGATAAATAAGAATTGTTTCTTGAAATTGTATTTACCTTTCTGTCGCGCTATAAAATAATTGTACGACAATGGTTTTTATATTACAACAACAATTCATTTCAATTTGTTTCGGTAATAAAATTCAATTTTCCGATGTGCCATTAGACCTACCTACACACACATATATGTATGTAGGTACACGCTATCGCTATTTATGATGTCACCAAGGATATACAAAATTCGAAATATTCAAATAATATTTGATATGAAATTTCCCGGAAAAACTTGTAAAAAGAAAGTCATAAGTGTTTTCGTATATATGTGTGGCATTGACACACACGCAGGTGAAAAACAATGAATAATATATGATTTATGGAAAATCGATTTATAACGCTGAAATATTATTTTGATGTATAAGGTGAATACTATAAAGCGTCGTGTAAAATTCGAATGCCCTAACCTAATTCAATATTAGTTTTATTGTGCGGACTCATGCGTGCGATAAATTTTTATGTTGCAATATGTAGTAATTTTTTGATATGTTACACATTCTATAATACACTAATACTCTCGTACGTAATAAATGTTAGATTGTGTCAGATTTCGGCCGTGAAAGTCATTGGGACTGCAGGGAAGTGACTCATGCTGTCGAGAACTAAGGGCCTCCCAATCTTATTTGACCATGATTATCACGTAAGCTACCATCATTGTGCGACGCAAGTAGAATTTCGCGGCTATCATAATTTGAACCGGCAGGCAACGTAAGCTTCAACTGAATTTAGTAATCTTTACTCAGTCCCCGGAGGCACTAAAGAGGAGGTTTGCAGCAGCTCAAGTCTGAGTTCTGAATCAACTGGACTGCAATCGGTCAGTATTTCAACAGTATAGTAAAAGGATTTATTTACCTTTTTATTGAGGTTTTTGTGAATATCGGTTGGGTTTTAGTTTACGCGATTTAAAACAGAGTAGTTTTATTTGAACAACCAAAATATCAACGTCTGCATTTTCACTTGTGTATTTGGATCCATGTGGACTTTTTTACGGTGAACAGGTGACAAATAATAATAAATTTAGTTAGTGCGACTATAATACGATTTTCAGTATATTTGCAAAGTCTGCGGAGGCCACAGGCCCTATAATCCAATTATTATTGCAACAGGGATTGAATAAGAAAACCGAGTGGATACCCATGCAAATGAAATGTGTGCTAACAAAATTACTAACAAATTACACTGTTAAATTTGTTATTTTTCCAATTGGAACATAAATAGGTATGCCTTAATTTTTTTTTTTTTTTTAATTTATTTATTTATTATTGCCTAAATAGTCTAAGAGACTGTGGCAGGCAATCCATAGCAATTTAAAACATACACACAATTTACAATATCATATTAACATAGAAAAAAAGAAAGAAAAACAAAACATTATTATATTTAGAATTAAATAAGATTTAACATTAACATACTGAAAACTCATTATGAGATCTTGTCACTTCAAATCTGATCCTTTGATTAATCCGATAGTTTTTTTTTATAATACATATATGTATATTTAAATATTCTTCACGTAGCCAAGTTAGTGGTTGCTGCTGATTGGAATTTAAATTTGATTTTAACTTGTCTACTAGATCTCTCTATAATACATTCAACCATTTACTGATTAAGTGATCCTTCAACAGCCGTTTGTATTTCATAATATTGGACTCTATTCTAATAGCCTGGGGAAGCTCATTAAATAGAGCAGGGCCCATATAAAATGGATTACTTTGCGAACGGCTTGTACTTACGGTATTTAAATAATATAATGAGCTTGCATTGTTTCTAGTATAATGTGAGTGAACTTCAGATACGTCTATAGGAGTGAGATTACATTTCATCGGAGCCATCTGAGCTTTCTTAATAAACATCAACAATTGAAATTTCCCTAGAATCTCTAGGGGAAGTGTTTTGGAAGAGTACAAAGATTTAGTCGACGTTAGTACTGGCAGGCATTTGATAGTTTTGATGATCCTGTTTTGAAGAACCCAAAGGCTTTTGATGGAATTTTTCGGTGTAGTAGTCCATAGCGAGCTCATATAACTCAATCTAGAGTTGATATATGCGTCATAGAATAACCATGCTGTTCTTTCATCAATTAGACTTCTTATTCTCTTCAACGCAAATGCATAGGGCCAGATTTGTTTTTTAACTTTCAGTACTTGTTCCTTCCATTTCAGGTTTTGGTCAATGAGGAGCCCCAAGTAGGTAGTAGTTTCAACTTGCAGTATTTTATTATTATTTACTTCCAAGTAACGGGGAAAATGCGCAGGAAACTTTTTGTTTTGGAAAATTATGTAATTGGTCTTTAACATGTTCATGCACATTTTATTAGCAGTCAGCCAGTATTCTATTTTAGTAATATCTTGTGCCATTTGATCAAGAAGGCTTAAACCATCTGAAGATTTATACACTAGAACAGAGTCATCCGCATACATAAAAAGTTTTCCAGACAAGTCTATATTGAACATGTCATTAACGAAGAAGTTAAACAGAATTGGACCAAGAATAGAACCCTGCGGCACACCAGAAACCATTGTCAGCGGCTCGCTCTTAATACCATTTACCACCGTGTATTGGACCCAGCTAGTGAAATAAGATGTTAAAATGGATAGGGTGGCTACGGAGGGATTTAACTTTGTAATTTTTGAAAGTAGGATTTTATGTGGCACAGTGTCGAAAGCTTTTTTAAGGTCTATAGAGAGCATCGATACTATTCCTTGCACTCTAAACCCAAATAGATTTCATTGAGTACAGACACTGCCGCTGACTGTGTGCTAGATGCTTCGACAAATCCAAATTGGTTAGCATGTATAATTTTATTGCACTTAAAATATTCATTTAATCTAGCTACAATTATTTTCTCAAATATTTTGGAGAACACATTCAGGATTGATATTGGCCGATAGTTAGATGGAGACATTTTATTTCCGGCTTTGAAAATAGGGTGAACTATTGAGGTCTTGAGACAGTCCGGAAAGTGGCCAATATGTATGGATTCATTGATTAACTTTACTGTTAAGGGGATGAGAAAAGTGTTACATTTTCTTATAAACTTCGCTGAGATTGAATCATATCCTGATGCAGCAGTTCGATTAAGATTATTTATTATTGTAGCAACTTCTAAATAATCAGTAACCGAGAGATTAAGTTGCGGAAGACCTTCATATTTTAAGTAACTGGAAAAAGGGGGCATTGTAGTATGGGTATGGTTGTTCCGTCGGTTAGGTTTCCAATGTTTATGAAGTATTCGTTAAAAATATTAGCGATGTCGTATGAGTCATGTTTAACTTCAGACAAATTGTTAGTCAGTGCAATAATTGGATTCCTAGAGTACTCGTCATCTTTGTTAAATATCAACTTTTTTAGAAGCGTCCAAGTCGCTTTGGAATTTCCTATAGATTGCTGGAGCGCACCAAGGTTGAACGCAGGTTTGAGCCTTCTTTTAGTATATATTACTTGGTTCCGAAAATACTTGAATCTTTCTTTATAATAACAGTTACTAGGATATTTGTTTTTCAGACGATAGAAGACATTCCTTATCTTTAAAATATTTAGATACAAATTTTTCGGTTACCCAGGTTTTAGTGGCATCCTTCTTTAATGATTTCGTATTAGAGGTAATGAGTTGCGATAGCTCATTATTGCATATATAGGGAAGATAAGCGAAGACCCTATCGTAGTTAGTGACGCTAAACTGACGGGATATACGTTTAGGGATAACAATAGAATCGGATTTATCTACCAGTATAATTCGATGATCGAAATCGGGGGAGTCAATTAGACTTATGTTAAATTTTGATAGGATTTGGTCAGTGATGGCATGGTCAAGTACCGAGGGCGTTGAAGAAAATCGAGTGTAAAACTCGGGGCTCAAGTTGTTGAGTATCGTGTATCCACTACTAGAGACCACCGACTTCATCCAAGTCGTCTTATATTCACTTGAGCTAAACAAATTAATATTAATGTCACCCAATACCATTGATTTGGGGTATTTTTGTAAAACATTCTCAAGAGTGTGAAAGAAAACACTATCTGGGCATTGTTTGGTGCGATATATACCAATCACTCTGCTATGACAGAGTGGTAGATTAACAACAAGGAAACTAGTACCATGCAGAGTTAATTGTTCTTCCTCTATTGCAACAGTAGAGTCAACAATAAACATTGCAATGCCACCACCCCTATCTGCGTCCCTACAACAGAAAAAACATTCATACCCGGGTAGAGTGTAAAATGGCACTTCGTTGCAATAAATCAATATCTCCGTAATTACGATAATGTGAGGTGGCGTGTTTAATGTTTTTAAAAAGTTACCAATATTTTCAAAATTTTCGCGGAGAGATCTAGCATTTATCAATACATACCTCAGACAACCATCGGTATAACTTGGCTCTGCGTTTAGATAGTGATTTAGTGACAAGTTGTTAAAAATTTCAGCTTCGGTAATATCAGTTGACGATTCCATAAAATAAAGCGAAATAAATTTGAAATAACAAAATCCAGAATGAATCTAAAAATATAGAAAAAACAATATTAGTTTATTAGGAAAAGAAAATAGAAAACAAAAGAAAATATGTGTATGTTATAATGATATACAATAATTGAGATAGCTCGACACAGATGTTACGTAATCGTTGACACCTTGCCGATGTGAAGTAGTATTCAATGGGCTTCTAGTTGGCTGGTAGCTGTGACATGTAATATACAACCCTGGGAATGTCAGCCTCCTTCTCTTGAATGTAGACGTGTCCATTGTACCAACATTTAAATAGGATACCAGATCGTTGTAATTTCCTTGAGGCAGTCAGTAAAGCAGCAAAATGTTTTCGTAATCGATGGTTTATAATTAATTTTTTATTGGGTAGGCTAGTTGGAAACAATTGATGCAAGAAAATTGGCCCATTTTTTATTAAGTGAGCCATTACTGCTTGCTTCATGCTGCTAAATTTAAATGAGATAAATAGCTGTACAGTTGTGTGTATTTTATCTCCACTGCCTCTTGAATTAACTCTGTGGAAGTAGTTATCAACATCATCCAATTTAAATTTAAGTACAGCACCTAACTTTATTACAAACTGCTCGTAGTCAATAGTGTCCGAATTTGCAGAGGTCGGTGGAATCCCCAGCACAATTATATCATTTTTGAGTGACTGTTGCAGAACGAACTCGTTTTGATACTCTAAGGTGTCAATACGCTGTTGAGATTGGGCAACTTCAGAAGTAAGTGTTGCGATATTACGCGTGTTACCATTCACATTATCATTGATAGTATCCATTTTCACATTGATATCGTCGATTTTAGATTGAAGCTCTTGGCTGAGTAACTCGGTTCTCTGAATAATGTCACTATTTGAAGTACAAATGGCTTGTATTATATCCTTTAACGTAGGGCTTTCAATCGATTTCAAACACGTTAATGTTAGAGTTTCAGCCACAACAATATTTTTTTGTTTTCTGGTAACGACATTAGATGTGGACCCCATTTTCACGGACGCACTTAATTATAAATTATTTTTTGTAATCAACGCTTGCTATCGATATGTATGTATAGTGGATGGCATGCGGTAAAAATTACATCATAAGATGAGCAGCACAGTATTGGTGTAAAAACGTACTTTCAATCTAGGTTAGTTATCCGCGTATGTGTGTATCTGGATTGTAATATTAATTTATTAATTTCGCTGGTCCAGGGATACCGCAATTAATTAAAGGGTAATGGTATTCAATTTAACTCTCAATCGACAGCACCCGTATGTAAATATAAACCATATATAACTTGAATTCATTCAAGATAAAACCATTTTTCACAAACGAAATGTTAAGCACGTATAAATGATTATGCACAACGACTCAAATATGGCACACAAGGTATGATTCAAACAGTCACTTGTACGTGATGACAATGAAACGAAAACACTATAAATCACTGTTTAATAGCTAAGTTATTAACGCTATGTTTTCGACACTCTAATATGATACGATATTGTAATTGTAATTTAATTTATGAGCAGCACCGTTATTGATATAAAATGCACTTCCAATCAAGGTTAGTTATCCGTGTATGTGTGAATCTGGACGGATTGTAATAATAATTTCGTCGATCCAGAGATACTGTATTAATTACAGGGTAATGGTATTGAATTTTACTCCGAGTCGACACTTGTTATCCGTATATATGTATATACTGGAAATGTGGTAGATTACTCCAGTTCCAAAGCTGTTTTTCACATACAAAGTATTAAGCACGTATAAATGACTATGCACAAAAATATAAATATGACACAAGATATTATTCATACAGTTTTTGTTCACAATGCACTATAAATCAACGATTCGACAGCCAACTTTTAACGGTATGCTACCGATATCCTCCGATCAAGATCAGCTATCCGTGTACGTGTGTATCCGCAATAATAATTACGTCGATCCAAAAATACGGTAATAAATTATATCGCGTGGTGATATAACAATAGCTTTAATTAAATAAGAGGTTTAAACGGAGAGAACTAATTAATTAGATGCACAAACAACTATCACATAATATAACACTATTGAGCACAATATAAAGCCATTAGTTTAATTATAATAATTTTTTTTTTCACATCAGCAAAGTACGACTTATTTATACTGCAGCCATCTTTTACTGATCTAATTAAATAATCTATTTGCGTGGTTTAAGTAAATAATGTTTTTGGGGTTCTTGCTTTTAAAAACTATATTTGGAAATTGAGTATTTTGGACGGGTTTCAAACGATGTTTCAGCAAATCCTGAAGATGACCAAGTGAGACCTCCCACAACATTTTGAAATAAATCATCCAATCTAACATTTGTTAATTTTTCCAGCGACAGTGCAATTAAACTATGAATGGAATTAATAATAAATCGTATCAAATAGCTGAAACCTCAGAGATGTGTAGGTATACGACTAGTATATATAGATAGGGGACAATCTGGACAAAGCACTAGGTCTTAACAGATTCCCTAGAATTATTAAAACATGGAGGAGTTTCTCTTGCGTTTAATCATTACGACCTCATCGTTATGTTCTTGAACGAGGAGGAGTTACTTAGGACTCAAATGTAAAAATGACCATTATAAAAATGTTGGAAATACAACATAACTGTTTACGAACTCTTCGTATATAGACTTTCAACAGGTATATCAATCAATGGCGAACCTGGGCTGCTTTCATATGTTTTGGAATTTCAGGGAAGCTTGTCTTTTTTTGTATGCTAACAACATCTGCCCTATGTGTACAATTATGGTGTAAGGAACAATGGATCAGATCCATTCGAAATAATCCGGGGTATGGCCGAACTGAACTGTTTAATCTGGCGCTCGAGTACGTAATAAAGAAAAGTGGAATTGACAATGCCTATTCGCGCGCATTTTGCACACGCGACATATTGCGCATAACGCGTTGCTTATTCAATAAGTCAGATCAAATTCTGGAATATGCAGATAATATCGTACTTCTTAGCCGAAAACCAAAAGATATCAAGAACCTTGTAATACCGACTGACCGTCACACGAAACGACTTGGTTTCGGTAAAATTGGAAAAACATATACCAATTTTAATAGACCAGAGTGTCCTCTGTCTATATATACTAGTGCTATGCCTACACTAATTGGTATACTTCGACCACTTTCTAACTGTTAAAAAAAGGCTTTTGGTTTATCATCATATAAACGCGACATATAAACGCATTGGTATATCTTTGAACAATTACGTTAGTGAAAAAATTGGGAAAATACCCTATCAAGTATTTAGGCCCGCTAAATTCATTAGAGAATTGTCCTACTATAATCAATTGCATTGTCGGGTTTTCTTGTAGTGAAACCAACGAGCCGCTACAGTCTGTATAGTTTCAATCCAGTGTAGAGTCCATTAAGCCTAACCCAACTTGAATTAAAATGCGTGGGTTTGTCTACGCTAAACTAATTATAGTACATCTAAATTCCGTCAATCAGCCTACTAGGTACACATTAAAGTCAAAACTAATTGTAGTAAATTACCTATAATGCTAGGTTTTGATATTGATATAAAGCAAAAATTATTCCCACGTACAAAATAATTTCAACATAATTACGCCAACCTTTCTTATTTATAATATTAAAATATCGTAAGTAAATTATTTTTATATCATTGTGCTGTGCGCCATGTTATTATGTCACTTTATAATTAAGTTAATAAAGTATTTTCTTCCGACATAGTCGCATACGACAACAACTATAACCCAGAAACCACCATGCCCGACCACTGGATTTATTATTGTTCTCAACTATACTGTTACTACTAAGTTTATTGTTTATTTAAATATGAATCGATTTTATTTTATCGATTATTTCGAAACATTTTCTATACCAAACGAGTAGTTAATTATGGGAAAATTAGCATTTGAATTAAACCAATTTGTTGAGTTATTAATTATAACAAAATTAAAAATGATTGAAATGTGCGTACACCGCCATATGAATGATTGGTAAATAATTTACTCCTACCACATAAACACGTAAAACAGGAGCTTTTAAGCTTTTTTTTTGTTATTATTTGGTATTTGTATTTACGTAGCTTGTAAGTGATTGATAAAATAATCAAATTAATTGAATTTTATTCATGTTATCGTATGACTAAAATCTTGACGCCAGCCCGAGTTGATGGGAAATATGTCTGTCAACATACACCAATCGTGTACACAGAAAACCCCGAAAGCTATTTTTACATACAAATTTTTATTTTTTTTATTATTTCGATTGAATTATTTATGCTGCTATATACGAACAAAAGTTGTTTTTTTTTTTGTAACATATAATGTTATTGGTTACGTCATACGCGTTGAACATAGACGCTTTAAAACTGTTAGGTTTCTTGTTTTTTGCTGGCAGTGGGCACACCCGCACAGTCCACACTACATGTAGGTACTACAGCACTAATCAAGTTGGGCAACTTGAGCAAATATTCAATTCAATTTACGAATCAGGATATATCTCTGAGTCCTGGAAATTATTAATTATAAAAATGATTCCGAAGCCTGGTAAGAATTCATCTCGAAACTATTCAAGAAAATTATTATCGAAAATATTAAACCGGAACTATGAAATATCCTCGAGCACGGAACCATTAATCAAGTGGGGAATAACCATAAAAAGCAACAAACGGCGTCCGAAACTCTGACCAACGTATTTATGATATCGAAATATAACTAAAGATAAAGGTCAATGAAGGTCCACCTGTCACAATGAATGGAATACGAATCCCTCAATCAAATGGAGCAAAATATCCATCTAGACCTACGGTTAATTTGGCGAAAACATATTGAACTGAAACGAGACCATATCAAATTAAAAATTGATAACATGAACTGGTGATGGGGAAATATTCAACCATTGATCTAGATAACACAATGATTAAACCAATTTGGTCGTATGGGTGTTAATTATGGCAATCAACCTCAAATTCGAATATTGACAATGTTCAACGAACACAGTCAAAAATTCTTAGAATGATAACAGGAGCACCCTGGTACTTAAAAAACAAAAATATACATAAGGACCTTAGCATCCTAACTAACAAAGACGAATTACAAACGATGCGGATCAGCTATGCAGGGAAACTAGCGGATGCCTGGCTCTTCAGGAACGTTTTAACTTACAGCTGGTACTGTTTTACGAGTACGAACTGGACGATGGTGTTCATATGTTTTACGACTTATGCAACTGATCCAATTTCTTTAAAAAGTTCAACAATTTTGCGAATTCCAACCCTTGTTGGACGTCCATGTTGACCAGAATCATCACGTAATTTACAAAATTTTCATTTTACAGATCGACCATTTTCGTAGTGTGTTTGCATAACAAAAACGCGTTGTTGTATTGTAAACGAACACATTACTAAAAACGGCATAGCTTTGACTTTTCATTCGCAAAATTTGATAGGAGTAGGTTGCCACCGCACAATAAATATTTTTTGACCTTAAAAACCAACAGATAAACACCTTTTTTTTTTAAATTTATTTTTTATAAACATTGCACATGCACAACGATGACAAGTAAAGAAAACTCCGATTTCTGTATTCTGAATGCCATAGTCCGATGTATGTTACAAACTCAAAAATTGAGTACTAAGATGCCATTTTCGGTAGACCGATTTCGGCCAAAAATCAATGGGCTCTTCCAATTGATGAGAAAGGCTAATGTATGAAGTTTCAGACATTAAGCCTGCACGGAACCATACAATTGCAATTTTTCAATCCGCTCATTTTAGGTGCTTTTAAGCGATCCCAAATGGGTCAATGGCTGTATCCGTCATATCTTCTTCCAAGTGTCTGATTCTGAGTTATCATCGTCATCTCCGTTATCGATTTAAAATTCTCGACTTGTGTGTGATGCAATTAGTGAATCTCCTATTTTGAGGCAGAATTCTAGAATAAAGATGTTCTTGGTTGTGTGTTTTTAGGATATTTTGGGCTTCGCAATCCGCCCGGGAATCCATCCACGAATTAACTACTGCCAAGTCAATGAAATGGTGTGAAACTTGTCTAGTTCATTCAACAGTTTTCGTAAACATGCGATAGAACTCTGAGACAAACTGGTGGAATTAACCTCGATTCATTAATGTACCCTCTTTGAAATTTACCTCCTTAATTCTGTTTTGTAGGATAGTGCCGGTATCTTTGGAATTGAGGTCGTTTAATTTTTTCAGGAGGGGTATGGTAGATATTTTAAGTATCTGAAAAATTAATAATAAATATTTACCTGTACATTCATTAGAAAATATTCGAAATGGTAAGACATACCAATCAAAATATAAAAAAGATCCTTCTGGCAAAGTTTGCACAAGTCTTTAAAACCATCGCTTGATGGCCTAACGACATATCAGTAAACTTTGTTTTTGTCCCCTGGTAAATTGTAAAATCCATTACTAGGCCTCTGGTAGTAACTATAAAATGTTTAAGTCCTACGAGGCGCGGCTTATTCCGTACAAATTGTCATCCTGGCATCTATTCCGAACTGCATAGGTGCAACTTGCCAAAACATATTTTTTTTGCCTCTTCTGGAGTCTTTGAAACAGCAACATAATGTAGGAAGGACCGAAGAATTTTAAATCTGATTTTAGTCATGCTGGATAAAATTTTCTCCAATGAGTACCCAGCCTTCCTAAACATTGTTATACGGGGATAAGCAATGCAACCCATAATCAAAAATATGCCGTATATTTTTTTAGTTCTGTGGCGGTAGTTTTAAGAAGGATGCCTTATTTACTAATATAATATTATCTACGAAAATATTGGATAGACAATTTTAATTCTAGGTTTGTGCAGCTTACATCAGTTACTGGTAAAATGTTTCTTTCGAAATTTGAAATAGTCCAACCAGAAAATTGATCCGTGTTTACCGTACCGTTCCTCGGTTCGCTTTGGACGATAATTTTGATATAAAAACTTACCGATTCCACAACTTCCGGTTGAGATTCAAGAAGTAGACGTTGTAACTGATCTTCATCAACTAACAAATTTTCTTTTGCAAACACCACAAGTTTAGACCATACATTATTTCTTTGTCACATACATACGTGATAGCTGGTCTTCGAGCCAAACAAAAATAAAAACTATGGTCGCTATTAATCACAACATTCACAATTGGGACATTTGGTTCACAACTACGTCTAAAAATTATAAAGGCGGGACTCGAAAGGGTTATGTAAGTTGCCTTAAAATTCAAAATAATTCCCTAATAATTCGGTTCATTATCCTCAATGTTTTATTACTTCTGTCACATTATCACTTTGTTCAAAAATTTCAAATTTTTGTTTCCGATTATATGACCCACATCAAACTGAATGACAGCTGTCTATCATCTTGCTCCTCAAATCACGTTGTATATAATTCTGTTAATACTTTTGCATGTGGAGTGGGATTTATGTAACAAATTAATGATGTTCGTAGCAACAAACCTACATAGTATACCATTTTAAAGACTTTTGCATTATGTAGCTGAACTTATATCGTCTTTCTAAAATCGATTTGCTCCTCTCCATTTTAAACATTTCTTAGAATATAAGAACGACGTTCAACAAAAATTATTTTGATTTTTAATTTATTTAGCTGGGGAACAATATAAACGCCTCGAGTAATTCAAATATCCATATTTTTCCATATTATAATGATATGCCGGAGCTTTTAATAAGTACTGTATGTATATACAGCTCACTTGCAAGGGAAAGTACGCGTATTCTCAACATCAAATCAAATCCGTTGCACACCACCACAAATACATTATTCACAGACATATATAAACAAAACCTTATATTCAATTTCGAATCGCGCGCACGTCTCTTTCTAAGAAGTCGCGAGGCAAAATTGTCAACATAATTATGTTATATGTTTTAAATGTACAGTGCGCGGCTACAAAAGGAACATGCATGAATTCATTTTTCATATAATTATTCATTAATTTTGTGTTTTCCCGTAATTCCTCATTTCTTATCTATATGAATACACCACAGGTATACCACCAGTACATTAAAAGTCTAAAAGCAAATTAAACATAACGATATTTTAATTTTCATGAAAATGTTCGTATAAAAAATTGGAAAATGAAAATCAACAAGTTCATTTATGATTTTCTGCTAAAACTTTTTTCCCTTAAAGCAGTGTTTCGTAAACTATATATCAAAGTAGACTTGAAGGAACAATATTTCGGCTTGTTGGTAAATGTTTCCTGCTAGAATTACATCGGGCTTTTATTTTTTTTTGGGCTCGTGAACCTCATGTTAAGAAACACTGTCCTGTAGCTATAAAGCTGCTGTATAATTTGTTTTACTGTATAATAATGTATCGTTTTGTTGTTGTTGTTATTTGTTATTATTGTTGCTTGTTGTATGCTTCGAACATAGTGTGAAATTGTATAATAAATCACGATAACGATATTTTTCCAGTTTAATTTTCTTGACATAATCTTCTTATATATACGTCCATATATGTACTTGAAGTAGGATCTATGTTTTGTATTACGTCTATATTCGAAAATAACGTATTTTGATTCTGTTGTAATTTTTCTGAATCTCTCTCTCTCCCTCTCTCTCTCTCTATATATATATATATATATATATATATATATATATATATATATATATATATATATATATATATATATATATATATATATATATATATATATATATATATATATATATATATATATATATATATATATATATATATATATATATATATATACATATATATATTATGTGGGATTTTATTATTAGAGTCTTTAATAAAAATTATAGGCGTCTTTATACATGCGCTCTTTATTATTTTCACGTATAAACTAACTCGATTACTAAATATTTAACAAAAACAAAACGGTTGTTCCCTACAAAAACTCAGGGATGTATAATTGAACACAATTGTACACAATTCAGGGATTTGAAACCCACACTCGTCCATCCTACTCCTCATCCGACCCGGATGATTCGAACGACGAATCCAACAAAGGCTTGATAAGCTCGGCTGCTGTTGACGTTCTCTTAGAGCCCTCGTGATCACCTACCCTTTCTACATCGTACTGTTCATTTTCTTTAACTTTGCACACCTTGTATGGTCCGAAGAATCTTGGCTTCAATTTTAAACCTGGTCCAAATTGAGTTCTCTTTACAGCTATTAAATCTCTGACTTTGTAGGTCGTAGGAGCTTTGCGGTTTTTTCTAAACGATCGTCGATTTTCAATTTGTATTTTTTCTATTTGCTTCTTTGCAGTTTCTCTTGAACTATCTCGAGAGTTTCTGAAATTTTTAATAATTTCTTCATTAATAATTTCTTGAATTCTCGTATCAGTTTTCTGATGCATTTTAGTGCCAACTAATAACACAAACGGAGTAGCACTAATGCTTCGATTCATCGTGTTGTTAAGACTTTGTTGCGTACTTCCGACGAATCTAAACCATCGATCTGAATTCTCTCAACTTGGCCGTTACCTCTTGGCAAGCCTGTAGTTATCGCAACATGTTCGATACCTTCGACTTCGCAATATTCCTTGAATTCGTTGCTGGTAAATGCGGTTCCCTTGTCCGTCACAATGCGCATTGGATTACCAAACACTTCTCTATGCTTTTGGAGTTTCTCCAACCCTTCCTTCGATGTTGTGGATTTTGTCGCATATATCCACACAAACTTCGTAAAACCGTCTATCATTACTAACACATGATTATATTGGTTCTTAGTTGTCGCCATTGGCCCGAGATGATCTAAATGTATATAGTATGAAGAGGTACATTTCCCTTTTCGATTGGATGTAAGTATCCTTCTTGTTTACCCGTTTTTCGGTTGCACAAGATACATTGAACGCAATTCTTGACACTTGTTGTAATCTTGTCAAACATCTTTTCAAACCAAAAATCTCGTTCGATCAGCTCTTGCACCTTCCGTACACCGTAATGACCAATTTCGTGATTACGCTTTATCACCTCTGCTGGCATTTTACGCGGGACGACTAGCAGTTGGTTACCATCTTTTATTTTGTACAAAAGATCACTCTCTACCATAAAATCTTTGTATGGGCCATTCTCAAGTAATTTTATCACTGCAGCGATAAACCCGTCACCCTGCTGAGCACACTTCAGACGAGAAACAATATCATCGTCAACAACTAGAACTGGATTGCGTGAAAGGGCATCAACGTGTTTCATTCGGGTACCTGGTCGGTGATTAATTTCGTAGTCGAATTCTTCGAGAGACAGTACCCATCTTGCCACTCTAGTAGTCAAACTTGGTTTTTTCATCGTCATCTCGAAAGCAGCACAGTCCGTAATAATTTTAAAATGCGTGCCAATCAAATAAACGCTTCTCTGCATCTGTCGTCTTGCGGCTTGCGTAATAAATTGGGTGGAACTTTCCATCGTCATGCTGCTGCATCAATATGGAACCGTAGCCGTACATTGAAGCGTCTGTATGAAGTTCAGTGGGCAGCCCGTGTCTAAATAATTGAAGCACAGGATTACCCGTGAGATGTCGTTTTAGCAAATTAAAAGCCATTATCTCCTCCTCTCCGAACAAAAAATCCACACCCTCCCTCAACAAATCGCTTAATGGCCTGGCGATCACCGAATAGTTATATACAAATTTGCGAAAATATCCCGTTAGACCGAGAAATTGCTGAATCTGCTTCTTTGTCATGGGCTGCGGAAAATTCCTCACGGCCCTCGTCTTGCATTCCGATGGACTTATCTTGCCGCCATAAATAACATGTCCGAGATATTCCACTCGTCTAACAAGAAACCTGCACTTCTTCCAGTTAATATCGAGTCCATATTCAGAGGCCAATTTCAGTACAATTTTCAAATTTTTAATCGCTGATTCATTATCAGTTGCCATAATAATGAGGTCGTCGAGATAAAGTGGCATTATTCCTTTACGTATATTAAATCACGAAAGATGCTATTCACGAATCTCATGAATACACCAGGACTGTTACATAGCCCAAACGGTACTTTCCTAAATTGATACTGCCCCGTTGGTGTCACAAACGATGTATATTTGCGACTGATTTCTTCAGCAGCAACATGAAAAAATCCGTTTCTTAAATCGAGCAAGCTAAATACCCGAGCATCTTGTAGCCGATCCAACTGATCCTCTATCAGCGGAAGGGGGAAGCGATCTTTGACAATTTGGCGGTTAAAACCAAAACAATCGGACTAGAGAACTCCGATGAACTATGTTCAATTATTCCGGTTTTCAACCAAACTTCCACTATTTTATCAACCAGCTCCATCTCGTAAATCGACAAACGTCTTGGATTCTGACTAATTGGCGTTTCATCCTTCAAAATTATTTTGCATTTTACATCTGAAGTTTTCGTCGATGTCGGTGAATACTGCTGATACAATTGCTTAACGACCTGAGCATCACTTCGGTCGATAATATGCGTGACATCAATAATTTCATCTTTAACTTCTGATAGTATCGCACAAAATTCGTCGTTTTTACGGATATTCACACCGTTTTCATCGACAATCACTTTTGCTTCACAAAGCAAATCACAGCCAGTCAAAAGATTTACGGGGATAACATCGTTAGGCACTACATGTACCGGCACATGGAAATTGTCACCGTTAATAACGATATCTGCTTCAAATTTTCCAAATGTCTCAATCTTCTTACCAGCAAGTCCCGTCAACGTTGATCTGGATTTCAAAGGTTTCATAGTATTCAAATTCGAATAAACGTCAGATCGGATCAAATTTACGGAACTTCCCGTATCTATCAGAGCACACACTTTCAAATCGTCAATTAATACGTCAATTTTCATTCGATGTTCTTTTGTCGTACACAAGCTAACATTCGTTTTCGATAAATTAGGACACTCGAAGCTTTTGTGTCCAAACGTATTACACTTAAAGCACTTTACGCCATCGGATTTCCTTTGACATTCCTTCGACAGATGACCGTATTCATTACAGTTGTAACACTTAATCTTGTTACGTCAGGGATTTATTGATTTATTACCACTCAGCACTGGTTGCTCCAGTGGTTGATTAGATTTCATATTATTTGAGGTAGCCTTGTTCATCGATTTAATTTTTAATTTTTCAAATGCTTCATACTTCAGTCGAAGATCTTTAAAATTTTTGGTATCAAATAACCAAATCTTATTTGAATCCTCAATATAGACACCATCAATGATGTATTCCAAAATTACTTCGTCCTCGATGTCAGCCAATGCACCAATTTCACGCATACGCAAAATGTACTCATGTATAGTTTCATCTTTTCCCTTTTTAGTCTTTATTAGCATCTGGTGAACAGTAGCGCTACTAACATTCACATGAAATTCGTCGAGTAACACTTGTTGCAATGATTCCCAATCCTTGGCGCTCGTAGAATGTAATAGCATCTTGGCTGTGCCCGTCAAAAGTCGCTTTGCATACACAAATCGCTGTAAATTACTCCAACCTAATAGTTCTGATGTTTCACAAAACTCTATCAACCACTTTTTAATTGGATAGTTGTCATCGCCGCTAAGTTTTGATACCGAATCTTCAACGTCTTTAAATGCGAAATTAGTTTTCTCGGCATACATATCCGCATTTCTTCTACTTTCCGATCCGGAACCGCAAACATTTTTTGTGAAATTGTCCTTGAATGGCGATGAATGTGAATGGCGTGCGGATGAGGATGCCCAGATAGCGGCCTTGTCAACCGCGATCAGTTGATTCCTTTTGAGGAAACAGAAAAGATTTTAACGGAGGGATTTGGGCAGATCTCGGACCAAGAAGTGGGGAAGAAACAAGAAAAAAAAATATGTCAACCCATCCCGCTGATGAGTTGACTATGGGCGTGTATATTTTATGACTCTTAGTGAGTCATCTCCTACTTAGGCTTCCTTACTGAAAATAATTCAGCCACTTTGTTGATGTTAAAGCGTTGTGTAACAGATCGGCTCTAACAGAAAGGAAAGGGACAGCCTAGGACAGTTCCTTTCTTAAAAAGACCGTTAGAGGAACGATCTGTTACTAGTTTTATTTTTTTTTTAATTATTAGTGACACTTAACAGTAACACTTGCCTAGAAATACTTACCGAAAAAAAAAGAATAAGGTCTCCCGGCCGCCTGCTTCCTTCCACACTGAGCACACTCGGTATATTCACAAAAAAACAACAACAAAATTTAAAATAAAACTTTTTTTTTTATTTATTTTTTAAATTACTCTACAAACTTCACAAAAGCACAGAAACATAAAAAAAATTTACTACAACAACAAACAAACTACACTAAAACGAACAAAAACTATGACCATGCGTTGGTCTGAACACTGTCTAACTAAATGTACACACAACAAAAAATGTTGCCTCGAAAATTATGTCGATAGGTAATTTTAAAATATTAAGATTTGGGTTGGTAACGGAATTGGATAGAATTCCGTTACAGCGTGGGGAAATCCAAAACCCTGAGATGAAAAGAGATCTCATGCTCTATTTAGACGGGACGTGGTTTTGGGTTTCAGCCTTTAGCCAGCCGAACGTGGCGGACGCCCCACACCCTGAGAAATTCTCAGCCGGGCAACTTAATCTTAATTATTAAAACTAACCAGTAAGAATTTTTTTTTTTGGGCCTTAACAATTGTTTCAATTTAGAAAATTTTATATAATTCAAATTAACAACAACTTACGAAAATACAAGATTTGAATATTAATCTGCCTAAGGAAAACTTACAAAAACTGTACGAAAATAAAAGAAAATGAATACAGTTTATGTGATTTAGATTGTGATGTTGAACTGGTCCTGGATGCTGCCTTGATTGGTTAAGCTGAACGTCGGGTAAAGAACAGTAACGTCGAAATTTGCTGCTTCCTTTTACTTAGTTATCGCGAGTACTGGATCTGAAGTATTGCTTCTGAGGCAGATCCATCCCTGCTGCACAGCAATACATAATTGTTGTGTTCCCGGCTATGGTTGGTTGGTAAAACCTCGAGTCGAACTACGTTGGATGAATCTCGTACCCCAATGTATCATATCGACGATACATTTACATTCATCCTCTAACTTCACGAAGAAATGGTCCCTCTATCTGGTTCAGAAAAATGGTAGGTAATGGTTGATTTCGTACTACACTTATGACTTATTCTAGATGCGTATGTAACTTTTACGCTCTAGTTATCGCAAATGGTTTTTTCATTTTAATGTTCTATAGTTACTGGGTAGTGTTTTCAGTTTAAGGAACTAGGGTCCAGGTATAGTTGAATTGTACCATCGGATATCGAAACGTATTTGCTATCTGGTTACATGGTATGATTACAGCCAAGTTTCCGCATAATGTGATGTCCCACTTGGTAAATAATGATTAATTTGTAGCGTGATTTGTGCTTCGGGCGCTCGTATTACTTTGACGGCGCAAGCGATATAAATAACTACACTATTTTCTTTCTAATACTAATTCAATTTAGACATTTATTTCATTTTTTTTATCTTTAATTTTAGTTTTAATTTTTCTTAATTTTCATAATCCCAAACTTAACCTACAACTATATAATGTATTATTGTGGATGGCGCCACCTCAATCCCACTTAGCTAACTAATCTGAATGGGGTTGAGCCAACATCATCCTTTCTTTAAACTAAACACTAAACTTAATATTCTTATTAACTAATGATGCGGGTATACATAATATCGCTCGCGGTATACCAGCCTTCACATTACCATTACATCATCTATGTACGTGCCCGACTATACATAGATGGTCTAATGGGAAAGTGAATGAAGTACGCATTTGCGTTTTCTACGGCGGCGCTTCCAATTTTGATGTAGAGTCATCGCTAGCAATTTCAAAAGTTCGTCGTCATTCAACTTGTCTAGGTTGAATTCCATTTTAAAAACTAAAAAATATGCCTAGCTAACAAAAAAAAGTAACAAAAAAAACCTAACTACCTAAAATTCAATTTAGAAACAAACAAAATAGACACACCCATAGTTCCTCCCATCTCACGTGATGAGAAAACAGAATAACCCGCACTTCCTGGGTCAAATAAGGAAAGGAAAGGAAAGTGAACTTGAAAATTTTGATGAACTCATTTACTCATCCCAATTGATTGCAATGGGCGTCTCAATTAGCTCGCTCAATAGCGATCCTCACTGCCATTGTAAATCAGTAAACAAAAGTTCATTATTGTACCCAAATGATCATGACACAGTTTTGCCGATTTTGCCACAATTGGCAGTCATACTCTAACCTTTAGAGGAGCTCAACCATACGATCGACAACACTTCATCATGTCAGTCAAATGACGTTAGCGAGTCCTTTCAATTAAGATAACACGCCGGTTATCACTAAGGATTTCCACAATGTAGTATGACTTCACTTAGCTTATGTCCAACCCTGGAGTCTTATATTCGTCCACTAATAGAACCTAGGTTTGAACAGCTAAGTGAGCCATACCCTGGACGTAGATAAAGCTAGATTTGGTGGACTGGCGAACCCCATCCCTAAAGATGAAAATTAAATTTAAAATGCTGAGGTAGAGAAACGCAAAAACCTAAATATACATTGTATTGCTGGAAATCCATATTTTATTCGAATTTAACAAATTTATCCTTACTTGGAGTAATTTCTTACTACAAGCTGGATAACAAAACCGAGGTAGAATGGAAAGGCAACCTTACAATTTGAATCGGGATATGGAACGACGTTTCAAATCAAACTGGGAATGAGCAGCCCTTTATACCCCCGGTATTCTATCACATCATTCACCTTTGCCTATTCAGTATTGTAAAATTGTTGGTTGTACAAGGTATCGAAAACCGTACAACTTATTGAGAAATTAAATAGCAGCGTCAGTACCAGTTTTACATTGTGACGGATGTATTCTTGAATTCCAAATACTACCACGAATGTCAGTTTATCCCCCGGATTGCGGGTTGGGACTTGCCACAGATAAACCAATCATTCGGAGATCCAGCATTGCAGCTCAAAAATTGTTAATTCTTATCGGTATGTGTAGGACCCAACATTGTATCTGGTCAGGGCTACCAATAAGGCAGTACCGCTGCCATACTCGCACCAAAAAGAAATTTACATGAGTCACTAAATAAAACTTGTACACGACCATGTGCACCGGTTGTATGAAAATATTTATGAATGATCCTGATGAACTGTCCTGATGTTACGGCTGCATTTAATTTGAAATGAAACCCTGAGTGACACCCTGAATAACGATGACCGAAACGATACATTATGTAATATTTTAAATACCAAAGGCAATACAATTAATTTGTTTTAACCTGTTTTGACCTACGCACAATCGTATATACATAATGCAAGTCGATGAAACGGTACCTAATATATTTTCAAAGACCCACCTCCATTTATATACTTCTGAAAGTCGATTTATCGTACGACACACAGGAGTACATTCTGATTGGCCTGATCGCAAAAGTATTGGAGCTTTGTAATGTACAATACATGCACATAGTAAATAGATGTTGAGATGGAACAATAAATAAGTATGTGGTTGTAGAAACCGAAATTTACGTTTTATGCAAATTCGCAATACATTTTAGTTAACTCGAGAGGCCTATGCGATAACATCTGCTTATCTAGGCATCAATTATATTAAATCACGTTCCCCTTAGTAAATTAAATTAAATCGTGCCTCAAATGGTACAACATTAAAGTGTAACTTACAGTGTATAAGTGGAAATAAACTCTATACCAGAACCTAGTGTTCGGTCGTGCACTTTATATATCGTTAAGCGGTAAGACATTTGGATTAATAATTATGTATTTCGCAAATATCTAAATGTTATATAGAATTTATCAATGATAAATCGAATTAGGGGACGGGCCTCTCACATGTACCTCTAGGAGAAAGACGAGAAATAGAATTAGGTACCAACGGTCGTATAACAGAATACGCATTCTAGGCGGAAATTGGCTGCATGTCATTTTGTAACATATGGGGACAAAACCTCAAGTGGAAATAAAGCCTTCTAATTACTTGGCCGAGCAGCTATATAACTAGTAAACTTTAGTATATAGTTCATATGTCAAACATATGTTCTTTTATCCGTTAGTTATCCGTAATCGTAATAAGTGATAACACAATATGAATTTACAAAAATAAAAAAATAAAAGTGCATGCTAGTTAATAGTTAATTTAATAAGAGTTTTATATATATTTGTAAAGGGTGATCCAATAAGAGCTTCCGGAAGTTAGAAATTGTATTTGTGACGTCGGTTTATGAGTTTGAAAATAATTTCTTTTAAATGTTGCCCGCGACTGACCCTTAGATGATCCAATCTATGGGTCAAATTTTCGTGCACGCTTTCGAGCATTTCGGCCGATATTTCGTTAATTACTCGTGTTATGTTCGCCTCTAATGCAGGAATCGATTGTGATTTATCGATATAAACAAGTGATTTCATGTACCCCCATAAAAAGTAATCTAACGGCGTTAGATCACAAGATCATGGAGGCCAATTCACGGATCCGTTTCTGTTCCAACGCCCATAAACCAAATCGTTGACGCAAAGGAAGGTCAACCGGCTTCAATTCTTGAAAGAGCTGCATTTTGTATGCCTTAAAACCAAGATCTCTCTTCAAAACACGCCACAATGTGCCATACGAGAGGCCCAAAGCTTGAGAACGGTGACGAATTGATTGATTGCGGCCTTCACGTATACTTTCAGCTGCAGCAGCAATATTCACAAAAGATCGACTTGTACGCACTCTAGTCGGTTGATGAATATCCAATAATGAAAAAGTGGTTCGAAATATATTGATTGTTTCGCGAATAGTGCGTTCAGTTGGACGATTATGAACACCATAAAGTGGTTGTTTTTTGGAATATATTTCCACAATTTGTAAACGTTGTTCTCGCGTAAGTCTATTCATGGTGAAATTTCAATGAATACTGAACACAAATGTCATATAAACATGCCAGTTGTACAAGTACCTCCTATTGGATCACCCTTTATATACCAAAATTGTAAATAGTGAGAAAAATTAAGTTATATATATAAAGGAAATTCCATAAGAAGTTAAAAAAAATAATATTTAGTGTATGTTCAACACTCGGACCAACCCCAAGGAGTACTCTTTGTTACGTGGTTCTGGTAACTGGTAAGTAATTTTTAACATTTTCGTGTATACTATACTACTGTGGGCAAAAAGTAGTAAGACTTTACTTTAAATTTCGTGCGGGAAACCATTCGTCGAGATATCTTTTTTTCTATGTTGGTATGACTGTCAGTGACTTCTGTGCCAAATACCACATAAAAATAATCATTAGCGTTTAGTATACGCTTGTCTATCTGAAGTAAAAAAGTGCATTCGGCGATCTTTACAATGAGTGAAATTATTCAACAAGGAAGTTCCATTAAATTTTGTGTGCGGAATCAATTTTGTGGTACCGAAATGCTAGAATGTTGCAAAAGGCCTTTGGTGATAATTTTATGTCGCGAGCAAGTGTTTTTGATTGGTACAAATTGTTCAAAGAGGGTCGAGAACGTGTTGACGACGAACCACGTCTAGGAAGACCATCAACATCAACTGATGATCAACACGTTAATAAAATCAAGGAATTGGTGCTCGAGAATCGAAGATTAATAGTCAGAGACCTTATTGGCATCATTGAAATATCAGAAGGATCAGTGAAAACGATTGGTTCCAAAATCACTAAATTTTTTGGAAAAACAGCGTCGCGTTGACGTCTGTGAAACAATGCTTTCCGACTACCAGGATGTCATGAAACATATTATAACTGGCGATGAGTCTTGCATCTATGCTTACGACCTGGGAACAGACGACCAATCTGCCGAATATTGTGTCAAAGGTGAGCCGAAGCCGAAAAAACCACGTCAAAGCAAGTCAAAAATCAATGTGATGTCGACAGTTGTGGTGCACTCCGAATTCCTTCCGACCAGCCAAACTGTCAACAAGAAATAATATTCGTAATAGTTTTGCTCGGAGCTATTCGTAAAAAGAGGCCGGAATTATGGGTCGACAACTGTTGGTTTTTGTACAACGATTATGCACCTTCTCATACTGCAGAAGGTTGGTCTGGTTATACGTGATTTTTTCGCCAAAAATTCCACTCATATCGTTCCGCAACCACCGTATTCGCCTGATTTAGCTCCGTGTGACTTCTGGCTGTTCAGCAAACTCCAACGACCGCTTCGAGGAAACCGTTTTGAGTCATTCAGACATTAAACGTGAATCACTACGCGCATTGGAGGCTATTCCGGAAACTGACTTTAACAACTGTTTCGAGGATTGGAAAAAACGTTGGCACATGTGTATTGATGCCGGGGGGGGGGGATTACTTTGAGGAGGACGAATTAGGTTTTGAAAAACAAATAAAGAATTTTAAAATTATGAACAAAGTCTTACTATTTTTTGCTCACAGTATTATATGGTAAATTAAATATTTTGGGTTCTAATGATGAATTCTGTATAATTAGAAACACATAATCTTTAGTAGTTTATAACTCTTTTTCCCCCTGATCTGTTCTGGGGCCGAGGCTCTCATAACTCTTTCGCGGTTCGCTTATTTACGTTCTTACCTTTACGCCTGTATTGGCCAATTCCAGGACGTACGGATATAGGTCCGATTTTATTACCATCTGCACATTGCATAGCTCCATGCCAGCCTTTACTTGTATGCAAGATGGGTCAGCCCGTGTGCCCCGCACTTCGACAGGGGGTCATAGATGTGTTCCTTCTCATCCCAAATCGTAATTTGTTGATAAAAATTTCCTTTGCATCCTCCCTTTGCATCCCATCCATTCCTCTATCGGGATTTGAACCCAGTACCTCCCGATCCAAACGACAAAGCTTTAACTTTAGAGTAAATTTTTTTCTGAATTATAACTTTTTTTAAACTGAAATGGAATGAGTTTTTTTATTCACATAATTGCAAATGTATTTGATGCTCTTCACCGAACTGCAGAACTCAACATTAATATGAGCATTGAATGTTTTGCTCAGCAGAGGCGAATATGGTACCAACCAACGAATGTCAATATCAATGTTTGCGTTGTTGATATTTAGCGTAAATGATTGTCAGCCATTATCAGTATTTGTTCGACGATATATTGGATATCCATCGACATTTGTGATCGTGCCGTTGGTGAAAACATTAGGAAAACTCTTTGTACATTTTCCATCTAGCATGCAAGGCTATAGATGATTCAAACCACCGCATGGGCCATGATCATGTTTCTGGGAACAATATCGAACAGTAGTTGATCAGTATCGATTTCTTCAGGGCGTATTTTGTCGACTAACCAAATCAAATTTGCGCATGAGGTAATCCTCGCTTTTGCCATTCAACTGAATGCATCCAGCAACGTGTAGGACTGAGTACTTGTAATTTTGTAATGAAGCTCATTTAAGACTACAATTTTTGTTTGAATATACGTGCTGTAATGTCATGACGATGTTTGCATTTTGGCCTGGCAATAGCAAATATGTAATCTCCTGCCACTTTGGATTACATCTAACCGTGAAAGTCATAGAATCCTGTATAAATTCTTGCATATAAATTGGACTGGCTACGTACGATGATGGTAGAATAACACAGTTACCAATTTCGCTCATGATAATGTCTCGCAAGTGAATGTATTCTTCGAATAAAAATCCACGGAGCTCACTTTCTTGTTTGTTTCGGCTCCTGTAACAACATTGAAGATAGCCGTCAATTATGGTTACGAGAATCAGCCGAAAATGACTTCCCTACACTCAGCCAGCTAATATATTTTCTAAACGTACGAGCAGATTCTTTAGAAGGAAATCATTTATCGAGTAGAAGGAGCGTGCCTGTAAAACGGTTAGAAGCCCCAAAAAGTTTTGTAACAGAATCAACCGATTCAGTTTGTCCAGTTTGCCAAAATACCGATCACCATATTTGATTGTTTGATGTTCCAAGTTTAAAGGTATTGGCGTCGACGCACGTAAAAAATTTATTAAAACCTCATTCCGTTTACGATTGCCGATCAAAGAAGAGATGTCATGAATGTCATTCTAAGTAACCCACTCTAGTCCACAAGGCCCCAAAAATCAACATTCCATCTAATAGCACTGCAACCAACGATGATAGTAACAAAAACACATTAGCATACACCACTTCAATCAACGAAATTTCATTAGTAGTACACAATCCAGACACTAAAAATCACTAAAGAACAAATATTGTAAATACACAGCTCAGCCAAATATCAGCCAAAGTTCAGATCATTTAAGTGATCCACAAGTTAAGGCGTTACAAGCTTTAAATGTCTATTCATAAACACTATATCCAACAGCTCTGTAACTGAGCTCCTTTGTTACTGAGTCTTTATTGCAAAAGTCGCAAATTCCAAGGCAGAACGCCCGCATTTCCGTTATCGGACTTAGCTCAGCAGGAGCTGATACGTCGAGAGGAAGAACATTTATTGAAATACATTCTCGTATTGTGTTCATCCATCAAAATAATCGTCAATGCCTTAATTTTACCCAAACTGACGTCCAATTTACCGATTACCAATAGCTCGCTCAGAATGGTTCCACCTAAATGGTATTGAAAAGGCCGATCCGTTATTCCAGCTTTCGAATCATATCGATCTCGCCTAATTGGTGCAGATCAATTTTTTTAATATAATTACCGAAGACCGGATATCTGGAAAAAAGGGAATGCCTATTGCTCAACGAACAATTTTGGGATGGATAGTAGTCTATTCGCTGAAGTAGATATCGGTCGGACCTTAAAGAGATTTTGGGAGTCTGAAGAAATAATTGCACCGAAAATCCTCACCGAAGAAGAACAAAATTGCCAACATTATTTCGACAGAAACTTTATGCGTAAGTCCGTTGAAAATCCCAACTCCAAGCATAGGAAATTCGAGAACAAGCGCTATCAAACGACTCTACGCCATGGAACGCAAATTTAGAAATAATGAACATTTTCGAGAAACTTACGTTTAATTTATGAACGATTATGAAAACCTAGGATACATGGAACTAATCCCTGATAGTGAAGTTTATGCCAAATTCGGGTATTCCCTTCCACATCATGGCGTAATAAAGCAAAACAGCTCAACGACCAAATTGCGCGTGGTCTTCGATGCCTCTTGTAAATCGGATTTGGGCACATCATTGAATGATTGCTTAATATTTGGCCCAAATATTCAATCAAGTTTGGTGTCTATTCTACTTCGGTTTAGATGCCATAAATTCGTGTTATCAGCCGACGTAGAAAAAATGTACCGGCAAGTCTTGGTTGAAAAATCTGATACAAATTATTAACGAATCGACTGAATCTCAACCAATAAAGCATTACAGGCTTCTCACAGTCACGTATGGCTACCAAAGCCCTCCATCAAGTAGCAGTTGACCACAGAGAACAGTATCCGGAAGTATCTAAAATTATTTTGCGGGACTTCTATGTGTATGATCTAATGACCGGAGCACAAGCGCTGGACGAAGCAAGCAAAATCTAAATTAATTTATCTCATAGTTTAAGCTCTGCTGATTTCAGGCTGCGTAAACGGGCTTCAAATGATTTAAAATTAATGAAAACCATTCATGAAGAGGACGAAAAATTAAAGGCACTAGAAATTACGGAAAAATCAAAATCCGTAAAACTTCTGGGTGTCGAATGGAACCCAAAGAGTGATCATTTTACCTCCAGAACTAATTATCCTGAAAATCCAAAACTAACCAAAAGGACTTTACTATCGATAATGTCGCAAATTTTTGAACCACTTGGTTGGCTTTCACCGGTCATTGTGAGGGTCAAAATCCATTTTCAACGTCTATGGTTACATCAGCTAGAGTGGGATAATGAGTTGCCTGCGGAAATTTCATCAAAATGGACCACAATTCGAAATGAAATGTACCAGATTAGGGATATTATGATCCCCAGATGGCTGTTCATTCGCGGTAATGGGGTTGAACTGCACGGATTCATTGACGCCTCCAAAAGTGCATACGCTGCAGTAGTTTACTGCCGTGTAATAACCGAAGATGGAATTATAACCACTATTGTTGCACCCATCAAGAACTCAACTCAAGATCTCAATAATTGTATTGGCTTTCAGAGCATTCAAGCAAACGGAAAACATTTATAGCCAATAGAACCTCCGAAATACTAAACACAACTTCTACAATTCAACGGCGACATGTAACTTCACATTGCAACCAAGCAGATTGCACTTCACGAGGCTTAAATCCTCGTGATCATGTCCAGTTTCATTTATGGCGGCACGGGCCTAAACAACCTACGATTACGAAAGATACTCAAGTCATCAACCAAGAGATCCGGCCTAAATCAGTTCTAGTAAAAATTGTCTACCAACCTTCACCTTTACCTGACAGCTGATGAATTAAACAAAGCCACTTCTACCCTAATTCGATGGCTTCAAAAGGTATCCTTTCCGTCGAAAGATCGTAAATTAAGTTCCGAATTGCAGTTAGATAAAAATAATAAGCTTTCTTCGCTGACGCCATTTATACACGATGATGGATTATTACGAGTGGGCGGTCGAATAGAAAACTATTTTGAGACAAACGTATTGAACAATTAGGAGCTAAAATATGATAAGGCAAATCATATTTCTTTGCCTGCCTTGTTTTAGAAGAATGAAGATGTCACAAAAACAGCTAGTGGGTTTGCTTCCTCAGACTAGAGTTACCTTTGAAAGAACTTTTCTAAACATAGGGGTCGATTACGCTAGACCACTGTATTTGTATGCTTAAGGCAGTACACTTTGAATTAGTGAGTGACCTTACCACAGAAGCCTTTGTAGCAGCCATAAAGCGTTTTGTGTCGCCTCGCGGTTTATGTTCGGATGTATACAGTGATAACGGCACCAATTTCGTTGGCACAAAACATTTTTTATCTAACCTTTTTCATTTTTTATCAAAAAATTCTACTGTGATTTCCAATTTACTTCTATAGAAGACAAAATAACTTAGTATTTGATTCCGCCAGCAGCTCCAAGCTTTGGCGGCCTCTAGGAGGCGAGTGGTTGGTAACAATATTTTAACTCTGGAGGAAATGTTAACACTCATCATTCGAATTGAGGCGGTTCTGAATTCGAGGCTGATCTCCAAACCAAGTAGTGGAGAAATAAATGCATTGACACCCGCACGTTTCCTTATAGGTCAACTGCTTACACTATAGTTCCGAAATATGACTTGACTAATATAAAACTGACCTCGTCAGCCCGATGGCCTATGGTTCAGAAAATGTTACAACACTTCTCGTTACTTTAGCATAACGAATATCTAACCACTTTGCAACAAAGGTCGAAGTGGACTACTAAGATGCCAAATTTAAAAATACGCGACGTAGTTATTGCGCGAGACGAGTAAATGCCAGCAGCCAAATGGATGTTACGAAGGATAACCAAAGTATACCCAGGAAGAGATGGCTTTGTAAGATTTGCCACAATTCACAAGCTTGTATTATTACCTACCTACCGTCGCATTATATCATTTAATTGAGCCACTGTTTCTGTTCTTTATTTACTTATATATATTTTCATGTTACTTATGTACTTAAATTTTGTATTGCATTTATATGCGAATGCAATGATTCTCCCGCTCATGGTACCAAATTAAGTTAGTTAGCTGTGTAAAACGAGTGGCTGAGTAACCTACATCTAAATTATATAATAACTAAAATAATAAATTATAACGTTTTGTGAAGTGGTTTTAGTGATACTCCAACCAAAAGCAGCGTGCTGCTTAAACCCAACCTACTCCAACAAAAACCTAGCGTATTGTTTCAACCTAGCCTGCATCTACTATTTTGCTAGTAAAGGGTGTTTTTTTAAGAGGTTGCCGATTTTTTTTTTGAATAAAACACATATAAAATTATGAAATGACCAAAATTTTTTTTTATTTGGTAGATAATTTTTTGGCATTTAACATTTAAACACAATTTCTGGCATATGGCTACCACGACTATTTTTCACAAATGTCATTCTGGAGGTCCAATTTTCCAGCACTTTTTCAAGCATTTGAGGGCGTATGTCAGCAATGACACGTTGAATATTGGTTTCCAAAGCGTCAATCGATTGAGGTTTATCCACATAAACCAATGACTTCACGTATCCCCACAAAAAGTAATCGAGTGGCGTCAAATCGCACGAACGCGGAGGCCAATTCACCGGACCATTTCTCGAAATAATGTTGTCGTTGAAAGTTTCTTTCAATAAGTCGATTGTTTCACGTGCTGTATGGCAAGTGGCACCATCTTGTTGAAACCACATTTCATTCATATCCATATCTTCAAGATTTGACAACAAAAACTCATTTAACATGGTTCTGTATCGATTTCCATTCACGGTAACGCGTCGTCCTTCCTCATTTTTAAAGAAATATGGACCGATGATCCCACCAGCCCATAGACCGCACCAAACAGTACATTTATCAGGATGCATTGGTAATTCTAGAACGGCGTGTGGATTATCTTTGCTCCAAATGCGACAATTTTGTTTGTTGACGTATCCATTTAACCAAAAATGCGCCTCATCACTGAAGAGAATTTTACGGTAAAAAAATGGATCTTCGTTCAATTGATTTAACGACCAATCACTGAATTCACGGCGCAAACGATGGTCGTGTGGCTTTAATTCTTGCACCAATTGAATTTTGTATGGCACCAAACCCAAATCTTTACGTAAAATTTTCCATAAAGTCGATGGACAAAGTCCAATTTGCTGAGCACGACGACGAATCGATAAATTGTCGTTTTCTTCGACACTGGCCTCAACGACAGCAATATTTTCTTCTGTACGAACTCTTCTCATTCTTGTCGGTGGCTTGGCATCCAAAAGAGTGAATGTAGACCGAAATTTGGTAATTACGTTCTTTATGGTGGTCTCTGACGGACGATTATGTGCACCATAAAATTCACGAAGTGCTCTATAAACATTTTTAATTGAACACTGATTTTGAAAATAAATTTCCACGATTTGAAAACGTTGTTCTGGAGTTAACCTATTCATAATGATTTGCCAAACAATACTGAGTAGAAATGCCACTTTGAGCTGTCAAAACAACTGTCATAAAATAAAACGACATCTATCGGAAAAACAAACCTCCTAAAAAAACACCCGTTACATATGTATAATAAGCACCCTCGTCATCGCTTGCAATACTAAACACAAAATACAAAAAATTCGATTAACATCAATTGGAAAAATTTACTAAAAATTACAAAACTATTACAGTTTTGGTATACGTGATCTTTTAAATTCGAATATTTTCCCGAACGACATAATGAAGAGCTTTTCAAAATTATAAAAGCACGAGTTAATTATGTCCCATTGTGTATAGGTATACAGCTCGTACACACAATATAAAACTTTTCCGAAAAAACTAAAAACACTTTATGAACAAATCTAAATGAATTTTCAATTAAAATGTCGTCTCCATCGCTCACGTACGCCAAAAGCATTTAAATTATCCAGAAAAGCACATAATACCTAACTAAACACGTACACAAATTAAATGGAGGAGAGAGACTATATACGAGTATTATATGCATTCGAGTATATGGATACGAGGTATGTATGGAGGACTAGTTGAAATAAGCAAATTTATTAGTATTTATTACAAGTCTAAATCCACTACACTGTAATACGTACAGTACCGAGTACATAAAAATTTTATTTATTTGCGATTTTCATGGAAAATAAAAAATTACAATAGTAATAACAATAATAATAACAATAACCGTAATAATAAAGAATTTATTCGGATATACACCTTCCTATATAACCTACCTTGCGGGTTTGTTGTTATGTATGGAATGGCATTATATACGCTCGCTGTGTGTGTATGCCCCAAGAAAAATTACTTTTGACAACGTTATTGAAAAATTTATTCAGTTTTTTTTCTGTTATTCTGTAATTTTAAATAATACAACTGTGAAAATCCATAATTTTTCCAACTGTGACAGAAAATTAATTTTCATTTTATATTAGTTTTGGTTTTCTTCGGTATATACACAGAGCTACATACATAAATTGTGTATTATTTACAGTCAATATTAAAATGTATACATAGGAAAAAAAACTGTTAACCCCTTAGGATTTAGATGAACGAGGAAAAAGTTTTGCGACAATTTCGTTCCAGCGAACGATGGGGTTTGGTATGAGGACTATAAATATATAAACAAGAGTCGTAAATAATCAAGTGTCCGGGATAGGGTTAATTTTTATGTCGCCTGTATTATAAATTAGACAAGCTTCTGCCATGCCCCACCGCAGATGATACTCGTATAAAAAAATTTCCGTATTTGTAACTTTGGCATGGAAAATTATGGAAAACTTTTAGTGAATTATGAATAATCGAAAATTGTACACAAAAACCGACAACAACAAGAAAATGCGAATGAATCAAAATGATACTCTGCCATTATGCGGTTAATAGAGAAACAAAAGGAAAATATGTTGATGTATTTTGTTTTCGGGAAATTTTTTTTTTAAAAGTTGAGCAACTTTTAACAATATGGGGTTGTTGTATAGTTTGTGTCACAGTGTGACAAATTTAATCAATGAAATGGTAGCAGAAGGTATCTGTATATATTGATATTATATTTTATGTATAATAATATTGTCACATGTCATACTACTCTGGAAATTTTTTATTTTTTTTTTTGTGGTAAAAACCAAAATCCCAATTGGAATATTTTAACCAGAGAAATATATTACAATAAAAAAATAAAATTATGAACAGGGCAAAAACAACAAAATTGACGTATTATTTATTTCACTGGAACATTGTGCTGTAATTAAATTTAATCACTTGAAATCCGATTTATGGGTAAATACTTGAGAGAGTAGTAGATATTTGTATATAGCACGGCAAACATAGAATAATAATTTTATTATTGGCCATTTTGATTGGCCATTACATCAAAACACGACAATTTTTAATTATTATGTTCACAGCTGAGACTAATTAATGACCGAGTTGGGTGGGTTATTAAAAAATTAATTTTTAATTAATTTTCATAGTTGATGTGTGTTGGAGTGTTAGGTTTCATCTATAGCGAAATAGGATTTGGTATAATCTCGTATAATCCCAGAACCTACCCCAACTTTCTACTTCCAGATACGACAAATATATAACTTGTAGATCTCGAATGCCCAAACCGAAGGTCAACCCTGGTTGAAGATTTGATCTTCTTTGCAAAAATTTAAATGAAGAAAGCTTTACAATGAAGTTTAGTTCCGAATAGTCAATCCGCCTATAGTCTGTAGAATTTTGGTAAACAATATTTTTTTAACAAAATTCGTCGTTTCCGGCAACATTTAAAATATGATCTTAACAAATTTTGTTTTAAATTTAATTTACAAACTTTTCAATTTAACAATTTTTTGTAAATGCCTTTCAAAATATTTGCAACAAACAAAAAGCTCCGAAGGCAGTTGGCCATTTCAGCAGACCAATCTAGGCCAAACATCACTGGGATCTACTTTATGGAAACAGCATAAGTACGAGTATGAAGTTTTAATCCAATCAATCAATTCGTATGGGCCGTACAGGGACCAAATTTAAATAAAAAAACAGCTTTTTGACAAATTTTAGAAAACTGATCTGAACCGGTATTGTTGCAAAATTGATTTAGAATTTGTTACTTCATAACCGTTTTTCTCGTAAACAATATAATTTTCAAAATAAAATGTGTTTTTCAGCCTGATAGAAAAACATGAAAGGTAGATCTCAGTTTACTCTGGCAAATCATCAAGAATAGACTCACGCTTGAACAACGCTACGAAATTATTAAAATTTACTTTGAAAATCAGTGGTCGATTCGCGCAACTTTAAAACGACTTCGTGATTTTTATGGCACACATAATGGTCCATCTGAGCAGGCCATCCGTCAAACTGTGGATAGATTTCGTACCACATACTCTGTAGAGAATGCAATAATATTAACACGTCGAAAGACTGTGCGTCCTGAAGAGAATATCGCGAGAAAGAGAAAATTTTGCACAAAGATCTTGGCCTACACCCGTACAAGATTCAGCTGGTGCAGAGCAGTTGGCAAATGACCCGTTGTTTTATCGTCAAATTGTGTTCAGCGATAAGGTACATTTTTGGTTTAACGGGTTTGTTAATAAACAAAATTGCCACATATGGAGTGAGTCAAATCCACAAGAGACCCTACAGACTCCATTACATCCAAAAATGCACCGTTTGGTGCGGTTTACACGCTGGTGGCATCATCGGACCTTATTTCTTCAAAAATGAGGCCGGGGATTGCGTTGCGGTCGATAAAGACCGTTACCGCATCACGATCAATGATTTTTTTTTGTTGAAAATATGAATGACATTGATGCGGACGAGATGTGGTTTCAACAGAATGGCGCTACGTGGTATTCGGCGATCGTAACCATCGACTTATTAAAATCAAAATTTGGCGATAAGTTGATTTCGAGAAATGGCCCTGTCAATTGGCCTCCATGGTCGAGCGATTTGTCACCTCTCGATTATTTCCTGTGGGGCTACGTGAAGTCACTGGTTTTTGCTGATAAACCAGCAACAATTGACGCCTTGGAAGCCAGCATTGTTCGTGTTATTCGTGACACACGGCCAGCTGGGCACGAAAAAGGGGCCCTTAATTGGACGTCCAGAATGCCGATTGTGGCATTCTGCCTTGAATGATGCCTTGATTGTGTTATTTTTTACAATTTCAAGTTCTATCGAGCTTAAAAAAACATCCATTACATGAAAAAAAACATAAAAGCTCCTGTTGTAGCTGCCACTTCCGGTGGATAACTGGAAAAGCGGCAATGGAAGCTCTCATTTCCAGAGAAAAACTGTTTTTTGTCAAATGAAAGGCGAAACAAATAAAACTCGATTTGTAGAAAAAGCCAGAAATAATTTAAGCCCATCTTTAACACTGTCCAAAGGCGGTTAAACTGATGAAATTTGTGTTTATCATAGAAATATGATTTTCATAAATTTTCATTCATAAATCGAGGGAAAAACTTGCCCCTAAAAGATACTAGATTAAACAAACAAAATACAGAGGCATAGCGTTCAATAATATTTGGGTTGAACAACAAATTAAAAAATAGAAATAAAAAGGTTCGAAAATCCAAGTCATTAGCAATTCAGATCACATATTCCTGTCAGGTATGTTCATTGCCATCCGAAAAATATAGTGGCTGAATTTGTGCTAATCCAGAATTGGCCCAATTCCATTGAACAACATCGACCGTTCAATGAACAATTTACTGACAAAAAGTGTTCTAGAAAACAATGAAGTTGGCACTCTTGATTGCATATTCCTGTCAGGTATGTTCATTGCCATCTGAAAATCGTAGTGGCTGAATTTGTGCTAATCCAGGATTGGCCAAATTCCATTGAACAACATCAACCGTTCAATGAACAATATTCTGACAAAAAGTGTTCTAGAAAACAATGAAGTTGGCACTCTTGATTGCATATTCCTGTCAGGTATGTTCATTGCCATCTGAAAATCGTAGTGGCTGAATTTGTGCTAATCCAGGATTAGCCCAATTCCATTGAACAACATCGACCGTTCAATGAACAATATTCTGACAAAAAGTGTTCTAGAAAACAATGAAGTTGGCACTCTTGATTGCATATTCCTATCAGGTATGTTCATTGCCATCAGAAAATCGTAGTGGCTGAATTTTTGCTACTCAAGAATTGGCCCAATTCTATTGAACGACATCGACCGTTGACTGAAACGGATGAAGTTGGTACTCCTGATTGCATATTCCTATCAGGTGTGTCCATTGCCATCTGAAAATCGTAGTGGCTGAATTTGTGCTAATCCAGAATTGGTCCAATTCCATTGAACAACATCGACCGTTCAATGAACAATTTTCTGACAAAAAATGTTCTAGAAAACAATGAAGTTGGCACTTCTGATTGCATATTCCTGTAAGATATGTTCATTTTCATCTGAAAATCGTAGTGGCTGAATTTGTGCTAATCCAGGATTGGCCCAATTCCATTGAACAACATCGACCGTTCAATGAACAATTTTCTGACTAAAAATGTTCTAGAAAACTATGAAGTTGGCACTCTTGATTGCATATTCCTATCAGGTATGTTCATTGCCATCTGAAAATCGTAGTGGCTAAATTTGTGCTAATCCAGGATTGGCCCAATTCCATTGAACAACATCGACCGTTGAATGAAACGGGTGAAGTTGGTACTTCTGATTGCATATTCCTGTCAGGTATGTTCATTTCCATCTGAAAATCGTAGTGGCTGAATTTGTGCTAATCCAGGATTGGCCAAATTCCATTGAACAACATCAACCGTTCAATGAACAATATTCTGACAAAAAGTGTTCTAGAAAACAATGATTCATTGCCATCTGAAAATCGTAGTGGCTGAATTTGTGCTAATCCAGAATTGGCCCAATTCCATTGAACAACATCGACCGTTCAATGAACAATTTTCTGACAAAAAGTGTTCTAGAAAACAATGAAGTTGGCACTCTTCATTGCATATTCCTGTCAGGTATGTTCATTGCCATCTGAAAATCGTAGTGGCTGAATTTGTGCTAATCCAGGATTGGCCCAATTCCATTGAACAACATCGACCGTTGAATGAAACGGGTGAAGTTGGTACTTCTGATTGCATATTCCTGTCAGGTATGTTCATTGCCATCTGAAAATCGTAGTGGCTGAATTTGTGCTAATCCAGAATTGGCCCAATTCCATTGAACAACATCAACCGTTCAATAAACAATATTCTGACAAAAAGTGTTCTAGAAAACAATGATTCATTGCCATCTGAAAATCGTAGTGGCTGAATTTGTGCTAATCCAGGATTAGCCCAATTCCATTGAACAACATCGACCTTTCAATGAACAATTTTCTGACAAAAAGTGTTCTAGAAAACAATGAAGTTGGCACTCTTGATTGCATATTCCTATCAGGTATGTTCATTGCCATCTGAAAATCGTAGTGGCTAAATTTTTGCTACTCAAGAATTGGCCCAATTCTATTGAACGACATCGACCGTTCAATGAAACGGGTGAAGTTGGTACTTCTGATTGCATATTCCTGTCAGATATGTTCATTGCCATCTGAAAATCGTAGTGGCTGAATTTGTGCTGATCCAGAATTGGCCCAATTCCATTGAACAACATCGACCGTTGAATGAACAATTTTCTGACAAAAAATGTTCTAGAAAACAATGAAGTTGGCACTTCCGATTGCATATTCCTGTCAGATATGTTCATTGTCATCTGAAAATCGTAGTGGCTGAATTTGTGCTAATCCAGGATTGGTCCAATTCCATTGAACAACATCGACCGTTGAATGAAACGGGTGAAGTTGGTACTTCTGATTGCATATTCCTGTCAGGTATGTTCATTGCCATCTGAAAATCGTAGTGGCTGAATTTCTGCTAATCCAGAATTGGCCCAATTCCATTGAACAACATCGACCGTTCAATGAACAATTTTCTGACAAAAAGTGTTCTTAAACTTTTTGTTAGAAAATTGTTCATTCAACGTTCGTTGTTGTTCAATGGAATTGGGCCAATTCTGGATTAGTACAAATTCAGCCACTATATTTTTCGGATGGTAATGAAGATACCTGACTGGGATATGCTATGGACTTGGATTTTAGAACATTTCAATTTGTTGTTCAACCCAAATATTATTAAAGTTACTGAAAAAGTCAAATGTGTAGCTCCATCCAATTGCTAGCTGGCATCGTTTATGGTTAGAACTAGGGCGGTATCTGATCGCCTTCGAACCTATAACTTTCGTTACTAATTAATGAAAACATCTTTGGCAAATTCTTTCGCTTATGTTAGTCTTACGACGGTCCACGAATTTCACCTCTCGCTCCGTAATACTAATGGCCTCCCCAACTGCTTCTATTAATCATTACGTCTTGATCTAAATACCAATTGAAAATAGAACAGACGTCTTATTCCATTATTCCATGCAGAGAATATTTAGGCACAAATGGCCTGCTTTAAGCACTCTAATTTGTTCAAAGTAATTGTACTGTTCTAGACCAGCCCCCGGTAAAGGGCACTAATTTAGATTTTTTACGTGGATAAACTTACGCTTAAACCACTACACTAATACGTCATAGCATCAAGATGATGTACGAACCCAGTTACGGTGTACCACCTGTACTTGATACAAATTCAACTACGAACGTTTTAACCGCAACAACTTTAATATACGCTCTGTATTTTGATTGTTTAATATAGTATCTTTTAGGGGCAAGATTTTTTCCCTCGATTTATGAATGAAAATTTATGAAAATCATGTTTCTATGATAAACATAAATTTCATCAGTTTAACCGCCTTTGGACAGTGTTAAAAATAGGCTTAAATTATTTCTGTTTTTTTTTCTACAAATCGGGTTTTATTTGTTTCGTCTTTCAGGCGAAATTTGAAATTTTATTTTCCCGTTATTTCGGCTCCTGGACGAGCACTAATTTTATCGAGTGAGCTCTAATTAGCACAAATTGAGCTTAATCGGTATGCAAAGTTTCATTTTGCAATTCGAAAGCTTCCCTGCTGCAGTTACTCACATAATTGGCGAGAAATCAACATTTTTGAGAAACTGCATTCTATACTTTCTGCTCCTTCATCAACTCCACCAGTATTTCAGGAACTTTACAAGCTAATTTCAAGTCTAATTAACGTATGTTTACTGGGACTGGAACTCACATCAAAATGAATGCAATCTCGCATTTATAATTCAGGAGTTGATATTACAGTCGAAGGAATTCGTCGTTGGTATAGAGTACGATTGTGCACTTTAAAGGGAATTTTTGCTCTTTTTCACACGAGGAACAATCAAATGCTGAGCTACGGCATGCCGAAACTCTTGGCAATGCCGTTCTCTAATTACCACTCTTAAAAAATCCACTACACATTATTTTTTTAAATTAAGCTTACATTTTTAATGAACCAATCATTTATATTTAATATATTAGCCGGCTTATAAACCACCCCATACACGAACGTTAAATGTATCGTTAATTATTAATTTTTTTATGTCACTCATTTTAATAAATAAGATGTTTTATTATTTTATTTTTAATTTATATAAATATGACTTAAATGGGAAAATTGTGCATAATAAAACAATTTTGTGTAAATACCAGATTACAATTTTCTAAAGAAATTATTATTTTGCCTTACAATATATACTCCATATCCTTGTATCCAAGCCCCATAATAATCCCCTCTGAAAAAAATATACAAAGCGCAAAAGAAAAAAAACTAAATACAAATAGCAGCATCTAGAATTACATGAAAATTGCGTCTGTTTATATGGAAAAATGGTATAAGTATAAAACAGATTTTCTTCCATGGTGACTTGGGAATCGTTAGAATCCCCAATCCTCAAATTCATTTGTTCTATATATCAGAAGACATGGTAGGACGAGACTGGGATATTAAAGCTGTTTTGGGAATTTTATTTATAGTTCTTCTTCCCCGGTTCGGCAGACATTTTATATTAAGATATTTACGTTGGAGTCTCGTATTTGTATACGTTTACCACAGTACATTTTGTCTCCACGATTTAAGATTTTGATGTACGATTTAACGCCTAACTGGTTTGTGCTAGTGTCGTTCGACATATATGAAAAATACTGAAAATCAATAGTTTATATAATGTTATTTCGTTTCTTCAAATTAAATGTGTGTTACAGCACACATTCTTAGACGGTATACAACACAAAACACTCTGATATAGATCGTGACGAGACAGCACATCACTTTCATATTACCGGTTTAAGATCTTTTGTGAATCAAGCAAATCGTATAGTCTCTGCACAAAATTTCAATACTTTCAAACTTCACGTATGGGATCGAAGCAGGATAAAAGGAAAATTTAATTTTTCTTTTATTTATTTAAAACATTTTTTATTCATTGTAGCAGAGGAAACCTCATCCACAAAAAAAATTTATGGTAAAACCACATAAAAGTTCTGATTTTTTCGTTGTTTCTGCAAACATAAAAACAAAAAATTGATGAAACAGACGTTTCATGAACGCAAAGCACCACTTTAAAGTAAAAAGTTTACTGTTTCGAGTTGCCGCATTGTGTGAATAGTAAATATTTTTAGGCCTAGGTAAAGTGTTGAAATTTTATACCATTTGAGTATATATACTTTCTGATTGACATATTTTCTACCTGTAAATATTGGGTATCTACCTGATTAGGTTCGTATATAGTTCTATATTTTTCTAAATTCTAATCATATATTTTTGATTTGTGTGTTAGAAAATATTATAATGAAAGCAAAAAATAAATACAAATTGGATTTTATTTGTGTGCCATGAACGAGTAGATTTAGACATTTATTGGTTTTATTTGTGGTTGTCGAAAATGCTAACAAGAAGTTAAAATCTATTTAGGTAGATGTATGGGAATATTTTGAATGATGGCAAAATTTAATGAGCAAAAAAATATTTTTCATCCCAAATTTGTGTGCCATAAGGACTTTTATTTTATTTTAAACTAATCCCAAACGGTTTGATTTTAATAAACATTCGGGATTTTGATATTTTTTCTACAGTTTTGCGTTGTAAGCATTTTGTCTGTGGTTAACATAAATTATAATCTGATTTGTTGCTTTGTTGTGGCTTTCGACATTATACTGTCGATATATGGACACAAGATTAAATTAGGAAATTCGGTAGAATCATTGGGCCAATATATTTCATTATGTGTGAGTTATTGAGATTTTTCAGGGCCGCAGAAATATTCACTTGGGATAGTAATTCGGAAATCCGACGGTTTTCTTATATTGTCAAGTACTGGGGGATATGTGGGATTTCTAACGTTATTATCGTTATCATTTAATTTTCCCAAACTGTGCATTCCAAAAACAATTTAGTTACGGATATCTGCCCTTTTAATTGCGTTATGTACAAAAGCTGTTGATAAACTTTGTAAGAAAATGTCGTAGTTTTCCAGTCACATTGCTCAAACTATAGTTGTATACAAGCTGATAAGACCAGAATTCACTGGTGGCATACTCCATATCAGCCAAAATTGGCAATCAAAAACCAATAATTCAAATTGGTAAATTTTTAAAATACATTTTATGAATAATTTCTGGAAATTCCACCTTTTATTAATGAAATCTCTTAAACTAGTTGAAATGAACATTCTGGTCAAATTTCATGATTGAACCTATTCCCAATCTGCCAAAATCGCCCATAGGTAACTTCAAAACTTTTTCAGAAATGATATTTTGAAATTAGGGTTGCAGGCAGGGTCTTGTATGCGTGATTCTGGCTGAAGGGGAATAATCACAATCACATCTTAATCAGAATGTACAATTCAACTAGTTTAAGCGATTTCGTTAATAAAAGGTGGGATTTTCAGAAATCAGCCTCACCAAAGTTTTCAGAAATGATCTTTTGAAATTAGGGTTGAAATGGGTTTCCATTCTGGCTGATGGGGAGGGAGTAGGCAAAATCAAGAAATTTGGTCAGAATGTTAATTTCAACTAGATTAGGATTTTTTTCCTTTATTAATTACAACTGAGTCTGTGCTCCTCTAGCAATTTATCTTTCAAATTTTTACAAAATTTACATTTCTTAAATAATTCTGATTTGTTGGGGTGAAACCAAATGGTTAGTCCCAAAATTAATTAAACCTATTTAAACTATAATTTTAATTTGGTATGTTTACTAGTTCAAGTGGCCTCGTTCTTTGAAGTCTTCTTTCAACAACAGGGTTATCTATCTATCATATGGCAAATAGTGGTGTTTCCATATTCCTGGAGCCTTATTTCGAGTTTGGCGGCATGCATTTTTATTTCATCGTTGATATATTCCATCTGCAAGTCACTGTGAAGGTCTTCATTACTTGTGTCTTACAGAGCATTTACGATTACGATTTACGACCTTGTTCTGAAACATCTGTATCATTTTGGCGTTTGTTTGCTTAGTACATCCCCAGAGTTGAACACCGTAGATACATATCGGCTTCAATTGTAACCTCAGAACTTAGTATTAGGTTCTTCTTTTTTCTTTTTGACATCTCTCCACCTGAGCTTGGCATCGAATAACATGCCAAAATATTCAGCTTTGTTTGCATATGGTCGTGAGTTAATTTCTTTCATTAGATGGGAAGCCTTTTGATATGTAAAGTTAATATGCGTGGATTTCGTCACATTAAGCTTGATTCTCTAGCGCTTAGTCCAGTTACAAACCGCATTGGTAATCCTCTGGAGATTGTTCGTTGCATCAGCGACATTACTTCCAATCAGGAAAAAGATGGCAATGGTTCCTTCATCTATTGTTGGAATATCACTTGTATATAATAAATACATGATTGGTCCTAAGGCACTCCCCTGTGGGACACCGTCAGAGATTTTCTTTAGTTTGGAGTACCCATCCATGAAATATGATCACACGAAAATGTCTATTGGATAAATAAGATCTTAGTATGGCATAGAATTGCCTCGGCAGATCCCTATGCAGCTTGAATTTCAGTCTACTGTGTCAGACTTTATCGGATGCTTGGGCGACGTCCAGAAATATGCTGGAGCATACTTTTTTATATTCTAACGTTCTTTCAATAATGTAGGTGATTTTATGCACCTCTCAATTATTGGTTTAAATCTTTTTAGAAATAATTTTTCAAAGAGTTTTGACATGAATGGCAGCAAAGAAATTGACCTGTATGGTTTTTATAGTTACGTGGTTTATCAGGTTTTGCTATCATGATTACTTCTGCTACTTTCCATTGCCACGGAAGATATTTTAACCGAAAGCTGGCATTGATTATGTGTAATAGCTTACGAAATCCTTGATTACTTAGCAAGTAAGCCCTAGGGTTGGCTTTTTTAAGCCAAGAATCAAAATCATCTAGTTTGTGGATTGACACTATATTTTCATTGGCCACTTGTCTTTGTTGTGGTTGGAAGGTATTCTCGAGATACTCCGCTAACAGATCAGCCTTCCCTTTAGGACCTCTTCAGGTTCCATCCTCCTTTTTAAGTGGAGGCACTTGCGTTTTGGGTCTTTTGACTGCCTTCTTCGCCTTCCACAGGGAATAATCAGAACTTTTTCATCGGTTAGACTAACTAGGTATCTGTTGATTGTTGCATTTTTAACTTCATTAAGAAGAGATTTGAGACTGTTACCTAAATTGTTAAGAATTGTTTTGTTCTCCGGTGTTCTAGTTATTTGCTAGGTTTTACGTGCCCGTCGATTTTCTCTTATGATATGTTAAGCTTCTTCTTATTTTGTATAATGAGGGTACTAGCCAAACCAGCATAGTGAATTGTTTCACTGAGTTGTTCTAAATCATCTTCCAACTGGTGGGAATTTCTTATCGGTACCTAAAGATTGATTTTTTCATCCATTACTTCACGAGAGAGATCTCTTTTTATTTTTAAATTTGTTAATCTGGGTGCATTCAAAGGAGGAGAATTACCATTTCACTGAATGTCATGATAACCGGGGAAAGATTCGATACTAGAGAATTACTGTCTTCAATGTGTATGGAGTTCTGGGATATACCGCTCGCTACATAAAAGTTTATTAGGTGGGGATCTTCGTTCCGTCACTGGGCCAGTATGTTGGGAAACCACCAGAGTAAAATTCAGATTTTGATAAGCAATTCTTTACCTTTTTACGTCGTAAGTCTAAATCCCCAATAGGCGTTTTTCGCATTAAATTCACCTCCAACAATAAAATCACGTTCAAGCGATTTAAATAGTTTAAGGTAGTCCTCCCTCTTCAAGTTATGCTGGGGAGGACAATAAATTGCAGGGACAGTAAGCTGCCTGTGTTTAATTTGGAGCCTTACAGTAGTGGTGTTTTATATTTTCTTCTATTAGTAATGCCGAACCACCTCTTGCTCTTTCCGCTGGATTAATGGAGTGAAAAAAGTTATAACCCCGTATTTTAACAAACGAAGATTTAACTAGATGGCTTTCAGATATTAAGAAAATGTCGATTTTTTCTGAATTTAAAAATATTTCTATTTTTGGAATATGTTGCATAATTCCATTCGCATTCCAGATTGCTATTTTGAAAGTTGTGTTCTTACTTAAACATTTTTGTTGGATTGCGTTGAGAGAATTGCATTTTCTTTAGTTGATCAAGTATCATGTTGTTAAGATTACTTTGGTCATCTAGCCGCTTTTACGAGCTGCAATGCTGTTCATAATGTTTTCCATAATTTGGTTATTTTCGGAGCCCATAATTTGGTTGTACCAAAACCTTTCACTACCTGGGCAAATGAGCTTCTTTGCCCTGTGTTGCTTGGTTGTTGGTTGTGATCCACCTGATGTGATATTTGAACCCCTCGATTTCCGTGATTTTGCGGTTGATTTCTCAGATGTTGGCCCTTACAATTTGTACACTTGGCGGGAATATATATCCCTCTTGTACATGCCTGGGTAAAATGATTACCTGAGCATTTTACACATCTTGGACCACGGTCGCAATATCTTTGGGTGTGATTAAATGCCTGATATTTCTTGCATTGGGGTATGCGTGATGTGTTCTCCTCATTGGATCCATTTTCATGTTTATGTGAAGGATTCCTTTTATTTCATAAATTCATTCTCCAAGAACATTCTCTTTGTTGTTCTCTTTGACCAGCATAAAAAGAGGGAGTCCCATTTTACTGATAATTTAGTTTCTTTCCTGGATTTCTGTTCTCTCTTTTTTAACAATATTCTCAGCATCTATTAGATATCTATCAATATCATAATGCCGTTTTTTATAAATGGTAAACTTGGAAAAATTGGAAAAGCTCCCAGGGAAGCAACCACTTCCGGTACACAGGTTTTCACCAAATTTTGCTAGGAACTTTTAATTAATCGAAAAAGGTTATGTATAAAGTGTGATTTAGAATATTCAGTTCAGCTGGAAATAAGGTTTTCAAAACTCGTCATATCCGGTAAAATTTAAAAATCATCTAAACAAAGTTTGTTTGAAACTTAATTTAAATAATTTTGGTTCTAATTATTTTCTCGTAAATGCTATATAGTTATATCGGATCCGAAGCGAACACTTTCGGTGTCCCGATTTCGGCCAAACATCACCAGCACCTCTCAATTTATGTAAAAAAACTTCTGTATAAAATTGTATCCTTCCCGATAATCGTCATTTCCCCTCAAATTTCAAAAACCTGACCTTGTCCGACATTATTGCAAAATTAATTTATAATTTTTTAGTGCATAGTCGTTTTTCTCGTAACTGATATACTTTTCAAAATATTTACAAAAAGGAAAAAACTCCTGTGGGAGTTACAACTTCCAAAAGGCCGATTTCGATGCAAAGCTTCGACCGAAAAGCTTAAGTTGCGACGTGCCATCACAATGTTTAGAACGACGGTGGTGTGGCTAATCAACTTTTCAAACCACTATGAATTATTTGGACGCTAGCCTACTGGCATGTCAATATCGCAGCTAAGCTCGTGAGAGTTGAATCAAAAATTAATCGAGCAAATCAATGGTCACTACAATATGTGACCTTGAAACGCAACGCGGCATGGTTTTACCGCCAAAACGATTAACGACAAGTGAAGAAAAGATAAAGAAAATTGTTTCCTTTATGGCGGGGTGGTTCGAATAACCCTCTCTTCATCGAGCTCCTGCTCACTTCTGGCGGGATTCTCACTACGTACGATATAGCAAATTATTCATTGAACGCCTTGTTTCGCAGTTCGCTCTTTCATTTTCCACTTATACACTATTAATGTTACTGGTATTATTTGTTAACCAGGATGGATTCAATCAACAACAAACAAAAATCATCCTCATTCGCACTCACCTCGTCTCGGGTTTTACCGTTTACTTGTAAGACGCGCACTTTATCACTGAACCACCTGGTTGTAGACGAGCACTGAGTTTATCATTTAAACCAAAATCAAAAATGCAATATTCTGCTCCATGAGCTACACACTACAACACTCGGCTGTTCCTGTCTTAAGGATAAGGATTCAATATTTATTACCACACTTAGTCTTTTCATTTGATTTTTATATTCTTTTGCATGTATTTCCACTCACTTGTCTATTCAGAATGAAGTAACTCTTTGTTGGTTTCACAAAATCTGGTGCGCGCAAAAAGAAAACATTTAAAGGCAATTTTCTTGGGTACCGCATCTCTTCTTAACACTCTTTCCTGTTTTCTTTGGTTTTTGGCCTGATCTGTCTCGTATCGGTTATCGTTTTCCTCTTCATCAAACTTTTGCTGCTCTACCTATAGCTTCAAACGTCTCCTTGGCTGCCGTCTCCCTGTAAATTCCTTCAAAATCGTCATTGGATGTTTAATTCAATTCGCATCCACGACGTATCTTTTGCCACACTTTATCCCTCTTTGCAGGGTCATCCGCAGTTTGGTACCACGACAGTCTTGCACCAAAACGATTCAGATTTGTTTTGTTCGGCGGTTCCATTCCTCGATATGTCATCAAGTGATTGAAAGAAAGTCAATAGTTAGGCATTGACTCAATGAGATGCGAGGATAGACGGTTGGATTTTGAGAAGCTAAGAAATGTTTGACCGCATAATGGAAGCCGCACCTTCCGTGGGAACCCATTTAACACGATTAACTCATGTAGTCTGTACCACCTCACCCAACTGGGACTTTTACAAAGTTTTACCCCGATCAATCAATCCGTCTGGGCTGTAAAGATGCTACAGAAATTTAGTCTGCACGGCCCTATACACACACAGAAATATTTTTTAAAACAGCTTTATTGACTTCGGTGATTAGCGAATGGTAAATATGCAAAAATCATTTTCATCGTGGTGAACTACGAGTACACGAACAAACAACATTTACAAATAATTAAAATTTACTACAAAAATTCCAATTTAAAGTCGTAATTATCGTCCCAGTAGATAAGCAATTCATAGTGTAGTGAAAAAATTTGAGTCTAATATTCGCAGCTGGATGATCCCGTGCCATCCGTCTCAAACGAATCAAAACAGTCGATTTCAAGCCGTTCTCAAGAATTGGGCATCGCTCAGACCGCATAGTTTTGCGAATTTGCGAAAGAATCTTGGCTTGCACCCTTATAAGATCAAGTTAACACAAGAACTAAAGCCACGAGCGATGTACGTTCTCGGATTGGGCTCTGGAATTGTTGGAAGAAGATGACCAATTTCATCGCAAAATCCTCTTCGGTGATGAACAAACCGAATATGCGTTATTGGTCAGCTGAAAAGCCCCATGTGCTTCAAGAAACTCCACTTAATCCACAAAAATAACAGTTTTCATGCTGGTAGTGTCGTTGGACCGTTTTTTTTCGTTGATGAAAATTACGGCCTCATCATAGTCAATGGGGATCGCTACAGGAGACATGTTGCAACGTTATTTCTTTGGTCAATTGCATGAGCTTTTTTTATATATATTTATTTGGCTCTAGCTTCAAATTTAGTGCCATTTGGCCCAGTTTCAAATTACAATTTTTGTTTTACAATTTTTACAATTTTTTTTTTAATTTTTCAATCATTCACCTTTTACTCATCGATCCCCTTTCATACTTCTATCTAATTAATTCTAATAAATCATACACAAATTCCTTGCACTCAAGAGAACATTGAACATTTGTCTGCTCTGATTAACTGCAGAGCATTTTAAAATCAATTGTTCGATGTCCTTCACAACCAAGCAGCTGTCACATTCAATCAAATTGCGTTTCTTCAGGAATTCTTTCAAGTTACCATGATTCAGTCTCACTCGTTCCATTGTTCTTGTCGTCCTAGTATCACCCTGGAGTACCTTAAAGAAAGGTTTACTCAACGGAGAACTAACCAACTCAAAGTACTTCTTACCTTTCACCTGACGTTTTTCAACAAACTCTCTCTCCCATTTTCTCCACAGATTCACCTGAAACGTGCGAACTACATCTCTTGCATCCATGAATTCATATTAATTTACCTCCTCAACCAAACAACCCCATTTTGCAAGTATATCTCCTCTTGCATTACCTTCAATCTGTAGGTGTGAAGGTATCCATTGAAGAATGACCTCACTCCCACACGATTGAAGGTACTTATACAACATTTCGACATACACATTACCATGAGTTCCCCCACCCCTACTAATTAATTCCAATCCATTCCGGGAGTCGGAGAATAACACTACTCTCCTCCTCCGTTGTGTCATAGCCAACTAGATCCTTTCCATAATTCACTCGTAGTATTTTCTCTTTTCTTATTGACGGAATAAAAATTTCTATACCTACTCGAACATCGTTCACACTAGCATCTGTATACACTTCCACATGGGCAAAATAATTCATTCGCATTTTTAAAAACTCACTCTTAACCGACAACTCATTTATCGTCGCTTTTGTTGTATCACCAAACTTTAAACACACAATTAGATTACTCGGAGGGAATTTCGGACTTACAGGTCGAATTTTGGAAACTACATTAATACTTTCCAAAATCACCCGTGATCTTTGTGTAGTCCGTCCCTCTTTGCAATCTCTCTTTTATTTCATTCACCAATTTATTGTCTTTAGTCAACAGTCGTACCGTCTCTCGCAAGGTGATCCATTCCCTCTAATAATTAAGAGGTGAATCACCCAATCCAGACCCCAAAGTGTGTATTTTTATTGATTTAATCGCCCCCAATACCACCCTGGCACAGACATTCTTCAAATTTATCAACTTTTTAAACCCAACCTTGGACCCATCACCATATATACTCATTCCATACGCAATTTTTGTTAACACTAGTGCCTTTCGTAACAGATCAGTCACACCAGGATGAGCTCCAAATTTCGTTTTACACACTCTTTTGATTACATTCAATCTACTCTTGCAATTATCGGCTAATTTTTCGATATGCACTTTAAAACCCAATCGTTTATCAATTCAGATTCCCTAATACCTATTCAAATTTACACACCCAACTTGCACAACAACATTTTCTCGAATTTACATGCAAATTCGCAGACTCACACATTCTTGAGCACGACTTAAGGCCTCCTCGATAGTCCTCCCGTTACCCAGCAGAACAAAGTCATCTACAAATTACAGAATGACCTTGTCCGAGGAGTTAAACCTATGTATCGAGCTGGGGGAGGCCTATATTCAGCGCTCCCTCCAACCTGCACCCTATACCACACAAAAGTAATTTTCTTTCATTCAAATGAAGAATGAAAGTTTCCCCGGAACCACGTAGTCGTATGCCCTTTGTATATCCAAAAATACCGCCACAACATGCTTTTTTTCCTTTCACACTTCCCACTCAAACTTTTCTACACATTAATTAGCAAAGTGGTTGCGACGGAACCCAAAGGTAGTTTCCGGCAACAAATTACCCTCATTCACAAATTTGTCTATACGACCTTTCATCATACCATTCACAATTTTAACAAATACATTCAACATACATATTCCCTTGTAATTTGTTGCCAGATTTCTGTCCCGATCCCTTTTAGGAATAGGTGCCACTCTGCTTTCCTTACCAATACTGGATTTCTTTATTCCACCAACCATTCACCTTACATTCATTTCCTCTTACATGTATAGTGCACAATTCATTCACTCTCTCTATCGTTCATTATGAGAATCTCATTTATACCTTCGATCCATTTCTTACCATTCATAATGACTTTTCGGTGCATAACAACATTTATACCACCTACACACATCCTAATCAAATAACGATCACTACCCAAATTCTTATCCATAACATTCCAAGTGACTTGGGCCACCAACAACCCGTTAGATATTAATGTCCATCCTAGTTGACCCATCATCATCCAGGATTAGGAGATCGTAATCCAAAATAAGGTGAGTCAACAAGTTTCCCCAAGCAAAATATCTTTCACTCCTCCATACTCTCGAATGCGCATTCATATCACCCCCAGAATCACGTCACTTTTTCCTTCCACCCAGTCAAACAAAATTTGAAAATCTCTCAGGTTTTTTTCTCTATCACTCACTGATTCAATTGGAGTTGCATATATACATAATCGTACATAATCGTATATACATTGCATAATCACAAATAACAAATTTCTGTCCAGATTTTGAGTTTTGGCTGCTATGACTTCGATGCGCTCGAATGACGGTGTGTCGCACTGTACAATGCTTATATTGGTCTGTGCCAATACTTACCCTCACGCTCCCAAGTTTCACGCAAAAATTGCATGAGCTAGACATTAATGATATGTGGTTTTAACAAGAGGGTGCGACATGCGACACAGTGGGCCTAACAATCGACTTATTGAAAACTAATGTCGATGAACGTGTTATATCCAGAAATGATCCTGTCGATTGGTCGCCTAGATCGTGTCATTTAACACCTCTAGACTTTTTTTATGCGGCTTCGTTAAATCATTGGTCTATGCGTCGTTTCCGTCGAAAGGTGTGGCCAAGTCATCGAAAATTGGGTTCAACAAATCGACACCTGGAAACGTGCCCGTGGTTGATAAATGGACGATGTCGAATTCCATACATAAATGTTTTGTTTATACTCCAAGCCAATAATAAATAATTTTCGATTTGCCAAGTCCTTATTGGAAAACCTTTTAGCAAACTCAACCTGTGCATGACAATATTTAGGGGTGATTTTTAGTAATTTTTTAATTTTAAATATTTTTGTTAATTAATGTTTCTTCAGTTCGTCCCAAAATTTACACGTGCGAAAAAGTCCCTTCAGCACTCTTGAGACTCAGCACTCTCGCATTCAAAATATTTAGTATTTACCTTCCCACTAATTCCCCATATTATGGTAATTTAATACATACAATACAAAAAAATTATTTTTCACAAAACTATACAAAAAACACTTTGTAATTTGCATATAAATATATTTTGCTCTAGGTGTCAACTATACAAAAAGGATTACACAGCATTTTTATTACTCCACTCCACTTTACATTTGGATAATATTGAAGGGTGACAAAACGGTGTTGTACTCGTATTAAAATACACAAAAAGCAAAGCGACGCGCGAAGTAATCAAATTACCAAATAAGTATTAACTATAATATACACACACACAAAGTACAAAGGCGTTGAATATGTCTGTAAAATGCCGAATTCCTATAACAACAACAAAAAAAATTTGAGACAAGTCATCTAGATAAAATCATGTGACACTGTACCAAAAACCATATGGAGGATTTTCAAAACTTTTGTATAAAAAGGGGGTTCGTGTCGTTATTGCTTCAAATTAGATTATATATTTTCTTCTTTTTTATTTACCCTTTTAAGATGTCAAATTTATAAGGGTACAGAAATCCTGTGTATACGTATGTGGTGTTATCAAATCTTTTTTAACATACACTTTAAACGCTTCGGCACCGGAGACGACGACTCTGCGAAACTAAATTGATTCCTCATATAAATTTCCGATTTATTTTTTTACATCCACCCCTGCATCGTATTTTATCAAAAGCTTTTTGTGCAATTTTTTTTATATTTGATTCTTTTCGAAAAGTTAAAATAACCAATTGATTTTGGATTCAATGATTACATGTTCATGTGTGTATAGTTAAGGGTTGAGTGCCTGCTATATAAAAAATTATTTTCGACATCAATGATGCATCAAAAACTAAAGCGTTAGATAAAGCTTTGTATACTCGTATATTTCGATGCGTATCCCGAGTGTATTTGCTTCAGAAATCACAATCGTGGGCAACATCTCTTCTCGTTAAACACAAACAAAAAATTTTGCCTTCATAAATTAGTAAGCACTTGGAGTTGAACACGCGATACTTTCTTTAAGATCTCTAATAATATTTCTAAAATAATTATTAAATTTATTTGTAATTTGTATTTCCCACTTAGCCAAATATAAGAATTGGTGGTTATGGTGCATACCACCAAGTGTTACCATCTTAAGATCTCTGGTTCCGAGCTAAACCCGAGACAGTGAGAATGCCATTCGTGAAATCAACTCAATGACCGCTTTTATTTTAAAGTTAATGTTGAGAGTGAGCCGATTGCGACTAAGCGTCCAATACTGTCGGAAGCTTCGCGGGTTTTCGATCCATTGGGATTTATGGCTTCAACCGTCGTTCGAATTAAAATACTATTTCAAGTATATTTGAGGCTCCAAAAGTGGGGTTGGGATAATTAATTTCCAAGTGGTCTTGAGAAGGATTGGCTGTTACTTTACAATGAGCTGCCACATTTACAGAAGATCAAAATTTCACGATGGTTGTCAACCAGTCAAGAGCAAGCAATTGAGGTCCATGGTTTCGCAAACGCATCCGAGAATGGGTATGCTGCAGCAGTTTATTGAATGTGTGTTATTTCAAATAATACGATAAAAGTTTGTTTAATTTCCGATAAAACCAAAGTAGCACCATACTTGATAAAACCATAATCCCACGTTTAGAGTTTTACTAACGAGATTGATCAAAGCAGTTCGAGATGGGTTGGAATTAAAGATCAATATGTTGTATACTTAGTCTGATTCAAAAATAGCTTTGGACTTGCTCTCACGCTTGTCTACCTTTGTGACAAACAGGGCTGCAAAAATCAGAAGGATGTCACTCCATGGTGGTGATCGAAGGAAATAAATTATTGGTTAATACAACAGCCAGTAGTTATTTCAAGAAACCTCTACATATCGCAGGCTGGTAAGATACCTACCGTATTCAAGTTGGTAGAATTTTCTAAGGATATTTACCAAAATTAGGTGTTTCATAAGTTCATTGAGGGAAGCGAAAGAAGAAAGAAGGAGCAACCCAAGTAAACATTCCGATTTGATACGCAAATTAGCTGGTATTAAGTTATGCCGGTAAGCGGTCCTAAAACAAATTCAAGAAAACTATATTGTAGCGGAACTGTGTAATTTGAAATGCCGAAAACCGCAGTAACAGCAACCAACAAGCTGATATTCCGGAATCCCTTTGTCGGCGAGGATGGTAGACAACAAGTCTATCGGCTCAAATAATTTTAAATGACAACCGTAATAGTCAGTACACTCTAGTCAGTCTTCTCTAGGTTGTAGTCCTGAGAACAGACCAGATCTGATCTCTAATCGTCTTTAATTCAAAAGTTAAGGAACTTATTAATGACATTACTGTAAAGAATATCTTGGGTAGACGTGGACTTCCATCTTTGTCATTGATAACTCAAGGGTTATTCCTTACAATCCTTAGTTTTTGAACAAATTTCATCAACGGTGAAATTTGCGGCTCTGTACAGAGCGTAAAATATCTTTATAAATACGTGTATAAAGGACATGAGCTGGAAGCTTCAACGCACTGAAAATGTGATCTCACCTCAATCATTTCAACATAATGAGATTAAAGATTTTTTGGACTTGCGTTACGTTAGCGCTCCAGAAGCAATTTGGTAACTTAATGGTTACTTGATGCACGACAAGTCACACCAAAGGGCTGTAGAAAAGAAAACCGCACTAACAGCTTGGTTTAAACGAAATCAGAGAGATTTTAACTGCAGTATTTATATACGGAAATACCGCAATAATGTACCTCCCATACTGAACGTGGAGGAATAAACCATTGGGAACACCGTCAAAGGATGACACCCCTTATGACACAAAGCCATAACGTTCATTTAATTGACACTGAGCGATATTGCCGCTTGTTCTTCATATTAGAAAAGCACTAGATTGGGATGACATGTATAAAGATTCCGAAGACATAATTTGTCCTATATTCAAAGATAATTGCAAACGCAGACATTTATACTTGCAGATGACAAAGAGTGGGATGCCACTCTTACAGAAGCGAATTTTATGCCGTTTCCTAAGCACATGAGACTACTCTTTGCATCGATTTGCATTTTTGGCAATTCACAAGATGCGGAAGTTTTCGTTCATGCAAGGTTGTCCGACCCAGAAAATCGAGCATTACATGACACACTCCGTTTACATGGAGCTGATTGGAGTTGGTTGAAATTGCAATTCATGTTGATATTCCATCTGAATGTGGCCCTGTTTCTCAAATGGACTTATGTTTTTGTCTAAGCTGAATGTTAGACAAAAAGAAGGTCATGTACCATGCCATGAAAGCTGTTAATGATTCAAAAGAAAGAGTTAGATGTTTTTTTGGTTGATGAGCCTGCAGGAAGTGGAATTTTCCAGTACAATACACTTCTCGGTACATTAAAAGGTCGCAGTGACATTGTGTTACCGGTTGCTTCCACTGGAATCGCAGCCACTCTTCTTAAGGGAGGAAGAACTTACACTCCCAATTTAAGGTACTAGTCCCAACAAAAACGTACTCGGTATCTTACATAAAGCAGACGTATGACGGCGCTATCAAATTCAGGAATGCCAAACTTATCATTTGTGATGAAGCTCGAATGACTCCGCAAGGAAATCCCTCACAAGTGTTGGCAGACTTTTGACTTTAACATAAATCAAAAGGGCTCGGTAGACATTGCCAATTGTATTCGGTAGAGATCGAGTACAAATAGTGGAAGACGCTCTTAGGAGGTCTCCAATGTGGTGACATATTACTCAGATCAATTTTTTTAATTGCCAATGGCAATATTAGTGTTCACAATTTAACTTAGAACCTACTTACAAGCGTAACCTACACATTTCATGATTTTAAAGGTTCAATAGTCCGAGTGGATTTGCTCTTCTCAGTCGTCTAAATCGTGGTTGTTTTAGTATATACCGGGCCAATTCGTTGGGATGTCCCTGGATTTTTGAGTAGTATTTCGAACTGAATTCCTTGATTGTTTCTTTAACGGTTTTAATACCAAGGTCGTCGTGTATGTTAGTATTTCATATATACCATAACCTTCATATATACTGGATCCCCATAACTGAATACCATATGTCCATATTGGCTTGATTAATGCTTTGTATAGTAAGACCTTATTGTCTAATGATAACTTACATTTTCTTCCTATTAGCCTATACATTTTGGAAAATGTTATTTTTATTTGGTTGCGCAGGTGTAATCCTAGGTATTTGACCTTGGATTGTTGAGGAATATATACATACCGCTTAATTGTACTGGTGAGCAGGAGCGTTTGTTCAGCGTGAATGTGACATGAATTGATGATTTTTCGTTTACTTTTATACGCTAGATCTTGAGCCAATCCTCAAATTTTCTCAGATGACTTTGCACTTCTTTTGAGGCTATTTGCGGGTTTTCGTGTGATACCAGGATGGTTGCATAATCAGCAAATGTTGATATTATTACATTGTCGGTAACATGTAAGTCTGCCGTTTACAACAAGTATAAAATAGGTCCCAGAACACTTCCTTGTGGGACTGTTGCACCATTTTGTTGGACCATGTATTGCGTTTGGAGGAGATAGTTTGCCAGAACTGAGTGAATATTATTCGGCAGGAGCGCTTTAAGTTTATATATTAGTCCATCGTTCCAAACTTTGTCAAATGCTTGTGCTATATTCATGAAGAGAGCAGAACAGTATTGCTCTGCCTCAAAGGTCTGTCTGATTGCATTTAAAATTCTGTGCACTTGCTCTATGGTACCATGTTGGTTTCGGAACCCAAATTGATGGTCTGGAATGATTTGTCTTTCTTCTAATACTGGCTTCAGTTTTGTTATTAACATTTTGTCAAGCAGCTTTTAGATTGTGGGAAGCATGCTTATTGGACGATCTACGTTGTGATCAAAGATATCTTCCACATTTAAGAAATATGACTAGATCGCATTATTGCATTCAAAATGTAGGTTATTAGTTTTATGCATTTATCTGGTAATTGCCTTATAATTTTTCCAGTAATAAGGTCATGTTCTGGCGCCTTTTCGGGCTACTTCATCTGGTGAAGCAGCACTATATTATTAGTTCCTTCATATGGTGAAAACATCGCCTTTAGATGTGCAGGTAGTCTAATAGGTGTATTCGATTTTGTAGGCCTTTTAGATTTTTTGTTGCCTTCCACAAAGAATAATCAGTCTTCTCGGTTGCCGAGAGTTCACTTAAATAATTTTGTACAAATTGGTTTTCTTCTTCCTGCAGTGCAAGTTTCAGCGTTTTGATAGCTCGATTTAATTTGCATTTCAACAATGGCGATTTAGTTTGTTGTCATTGCCGTCGAATTTTCCGCTTTTCCTGGATTAGTGACTGGATATTATGTGATAATTTATTATATATATTAATTTTTACAGAATTGTTGATGATTGGTGAAGCCTCATCGGCTGATATTTTCAGTGCCTCTTTTGGATTTTCTGCAGCCACATCAATATCTGGTGGTGAGTTTAGCTGGATTTTGTTCGACTAGTCTCCCATATTGATTCCATTCAGTTCGTTTGTTTGTCAGACTTAAACTGACCAATAACTGTCTAATAAAATTCGCTTATTGATGCCTTCGAATTCTACAGTAGTTTGGGAAAGCAAAATTTTGAACGGAAAACGGTTCAATTGAACTACAATTCAACTCTTAAGGTTTTAATCAAATTTTAGCCCCAAACCCCTAACGGATTTTCCTGAAACTTTATACAGAGCTTAAACTAACCAATATCTATCTACAAATATTCGCTTATTGATGACTTCGAATTCTAAAGTAGTTTAGGAAAGCAAAATTATGAACGGAAAACGGTTCAATTGATCTACAATTCAACTCTTGAGGTTTTAATCAAGTTTTAGCCCCAAATCTCCAAGGGATTTTCCTGAAACTTTATACAGAGCTTAAACTGACCAATATCTATCTACAAATATTCGCTTATTGATGCCTTCGAATTCTAAAGTAGTTTAGGAAAGCAAAATTATGAACGGAAAACGGTTCAATTGATCTACAATTCAACTCTTGAGGTTTTAATCAAGTTTTAGCCCCAAATCTCCAAGCGATTTTCCTGAAACTTTATACAGAGCTTAAACTGACCAATCTCCATCTATAGATATTTGCTTATTAATGCCTTCGAATTCTAAATTAGTTTAGGAAAGCAAAATTATGAACGGAAAACGGTTCAATTGATCTACAATTCAACTCTTGAGGTTTTAATCAAGTTTTAGCCCCAAATCCCCAAGGGATTTTCTTGAAACTTTATACAGAGCTTAAACTGACCAATCTCTATCTACAAATATTCCCTTATTGATGACTTCGAATTCTAAAGTAGTTTAGGAAAACATAATTATGAACGGAAAACGATTCAATTGACCTACAATTCAACTTTTGAGGTTTTAATCAAGTTTTAGCCCCAAATCCCTAACGGATTTTCCTGAAACTTTATACAGAGCTTAAACTGACCAATATCTATCTACAAATATTCGCTTATTGATGCCTTCGAATTCTAAAGTAGTTTAGGAAAGCAAAATTATGAACGGAAAACGGTTCAATTGATCTACAATTCAACTCTTGAGGTTTTAATCAAGTTTTAGCCCCAAATCTACAAGGGATTTTCCTGAAACTTTATACAGAGCTTAAACTGACCAATATCTATCTATAAATATTCGCTTATTGATGACTTCGAATTCTAAAGTAGTTTGGGAAAGCAAAATTTTGAACGGAAAACGGTTCAAATGATCTACAATTCAACTCTGGAGATTTTAATCAAGTTTTAGCCCCAAATCCTCAACGGATTTTCTTGAAACTTTATACAGAGCTTAAACTGGCCAATAACTATCTACGAAAATGCGCTTATTGAAGCCTTCGAATTCTAAAGTAGTTTGGGAAAGCAAAATTATGAACGGAAAACGGTTCAATTGATCAACAATTCAACTCTTGAGGTTTTAATCAAATTTAGCCCCAAATTCCTAACGGATTTCCCTGAAACTTTATACAGAGCTTAAACTGACCAATAACTATCTACGAAAATTCGCTTATTGGTGTCTTCGAATTCTAAAGTAGTTTAGGAAAGCAAAATTATGAACGGAAAACGGTTCAATTGATCTACAATTCAACTCTTAATCAAGTTTTAGCCCCAAATCCTCAACGGATTTTCCTGAAACTTTATACAGAGCTTAAACTGACCAATATCTATCAACGAAATATCGCTTATTGATGCCTTCGAATTCTAAAGTAGTTTGGGAAAGCAAGATTTTGAACGGAAAACGGTTCAATTGATCTACAATTCAACTCTTAAGGTTTTAATCAAGTTTTAGCCCCAAACCCCTAACGGATTTTCCTGAAACTTTATACAGAGCTTAAACTAACCAATATCTATCTATAAATATTCGCTTATTGATGCCTTCGAATTCTACAGTAGTTTGGGAAAGCAAGATTTTGGACGGAAAACGGTTCAATTGATCTACAATTCAACTCTTGAGGTTTTAATCAAGTTTTAGCCCCAAATCTACAAGGGATTTTCCTGAAACTTTATACAGAGCTTAAACTAACCAATATCTATCTATAAATATTCGCTTATTGATGACTTCGAATTCTAAAGTAGTTTGGGAAAGCAAAATTTTGAACGGAAAACGGTTCAATTGATCTACAATTCAACTCTTGAGGTTTAATCAAGTTTTAGCCCCAAATCCCCAAGGGATTTTCCTGAAACTTTATACAGAGCTTAAACTGACCAATATATATCTACAAATGTTCCCTTATTGATGCCTTCGAAATCTAAAGTAGTTTAGGAAAGCAAAATTTTGAACGGAAAACGGTTCAATTGATCTACAATTCAACTCTTGAGCTTTTAATCAAGTTTTAGCCCCAAATCCTCAACGGATTTTCTTGAAACTTTATACAGAGCTTAAACTGACCAATATCTATCTATAGGTATTCGCTTATTGATGCCTTCGAATTCTAAAGTAGTTTGGGAAAGCAATATTATGAACGGAAAACGGTTCAATTGATCTACAATTCAACTCTTGAGGTTTTAATCAAGTTTTAGCCCCAAATCCCTAACGGATTTTCCTGAAACTTTATACAAAGCTTAAACTGACCAATATCTATCTACAAATTTTCCCTTATTGATGCCTTCGAATTCTAAAGTAGTTTAGGAAAACAAAATTTTTGTTAAATTGTTATTTAAGTTCTTCGGTGACGTTTTAGTTTGAACAATAATTTTAGAATAAAATTGATTAAGGTAATTTTTTGTTATTATTTTAATTATTTGGTTGTTCAAGATTTTTTAACAATGATTTTTTTTATTAAAGCTCTCGCTTGTTAATAATTATAACTATTAATTCTTTAATTGTTATTTTCAATTATTTTGTTGAATGCTATTATAAGCGATAATTGAAAGATTCACTAATACTAAAAACGATTTTAAATTTAGGAAGGTTTTAAGAAATTCTTCACTACCGTATATAGGCCTGTGAATTTTTTCCTAAACTATTCCTAATTTTTGTTTTTTATTTTCTAGGAATGCTTTAGGAAAAAGTTCACGCGCAGTATATGCCTCAATGTTGGACTGCTGAATTTTGGTTACTTTTAAAATTCCTCGTTTAACCCCGGAAATATAAAGTTACCCTCCGCTAAAGTGTCGATGGTTCTTGATAAATCTCTCTTTGATTCTTTCCTCAAACAGATTGGTGGTGGTCTCTCAGTTTCTGATGTGTTAGATTTTGGTACAGCATCTTCAGCAGCTTCATCCGCGTTTATTAAACTATAAAACCGGTTGCCTTGAGCCAATTCAACCGTGGCTAGCTTAGTGAATTTATTAACGCTCGTATTGGCAGCTGATCTAGGGCTCCTCTTTTGTTTGGGCTGCACAGTGCTATACCAATCTAGACCCTGACTCTAAACACTGACCTCCATAACTGTTGATCAATCACTTTTGATCAAAGTCTTGGTGAGGATACCATAGAAATACCTCAACAGTGTATTTGCAATGAATCATTAGTGGTTGCTATATTCTCTGATTCCTTTTCTCCGGCGGATGCAGAAACATATGCCTTGATCGCAATCCTGGGTCCTTTAACTGAGGACAGGATTGAGAAGACGCGAGGAGGCATGAGGAGTGGCGTTTGCCATGACTATTAATCAAGCTCAAGGACAGTCTCTTGAGAAAGTTGCAGCAGGGAAAACTAGTACCCAATTGTGACAAAGTGCTCACGCGAATAATCGTTTACACAGAAGTTCTTTAAATTTTAAAAAACATTGGGCCTGGTCCAGAACATCAGTGCCGGGTGAGTGGTGGGTGTTCATTAGACACAAAAACGTGTCAAATTTTTGCTTTAAAGAAATTCTTGGAGCGCCTTTTTTTATATTCCGTTCAAATAATATAAATTAGCCCTACACCCTAAGGATCAGTAAAATAAAGTAAAATGCAAGGGATGAAGTGTAACATAAAGACCGATAACATAACTAACTCCAAATAATACCATGGTTGTATACGAACCACTCATGAAAATTAATATCTAAGATTAGTAAGCTCGTATGAGTTATATGTGTGTAACAAAAAAATTTATTTTCACGCAACACTTTCGGTAATAAAATTACAAAATCAATACGCGGTTCATTTCTTCGCCTCGATAAATATATAAGACTGGATAAACCCCTTAAAAGATATCTTAATAATTCTTTAATTCGAAAGGTAATCTTGTTGTTATTCTAAAAGAATAACACGTTTTTTGTTATATACGAACGAGTAGCGTATTCTACTTTGTACTGCAAAGGCAATACATTTCCTATTTTTCCTTTAATTTTCACGTCGGTTCGATAAATTCGATTTTCCATTTACTTCATATCTATTTGCTTGTATGTAGTGAATCACAAATACATGTGTATTTGTGTTGCGGTTATAAACTTCCAGTTCCAGTATAAAGAGCTTTTGTACATTTGTACAAATATTGTTATTCTACATGTAAAAATCCTATTACTATTCATTCGCTGTAGCACCAGAACCACCGCACATAAGACGATGTACATATAAATACGAAGATGGAAAATTAAAAATTTACTTAAGAAAATTGTATTTTTCATTCATTTCATATCGCAAAGATCCACTCGTTCCAACTACATGTACATACAATATACATACACAAACATATACAGTAATTTTGACCATTTGTACCCATGTAGTACATGAAGCTGGTATTTAAAGATCAATAACCGGTAAAATAATTTTTATGTTCGTCGGTTCCATTGAATGGCATTTGGATTATCGTATACCGTCTACACGAAGCGTATTACTTTAAACTGGAATTTTTGTTGGTATTTTTCCCGTATCTCGTAAATGTATATACTCGTAATGCTACTACTGATGCTGCTCTACATTATGATTAAACCGTTGATCGAATATAGCGAAGATAAGTTTTTTTTTATCAGCAGAGCACCAATTCTCTTGGGAAATTTATCGAAGTTTTTGTGAACGGAATCATAAAAAAATGTTAAAATTATTATTTTATTTTATTCCTTGTAATAAAATATTTTTTGTTTTGCAATTATTACAATGAATATACCTGTCTACACGTAGCTGACGATGTAATATAATTCGCGATTCCTTTGGAATATTAAGTATTTAATTGTTAACATTCAAAGGCTGTATTGCGAGGATCTGTGAAGAATTCGTAATTATAAGATTAGTTGGCTAATCTTTAGTTTCGGCCATAAGTTAGGAAAACGAAAAAATCAGGATTTATTAACTACTATCTACTGACTATCTAACTAGACGTTGACACGATAATTTGAAACCTGAAGGCCGTCTTTTACCATGAAAGTAAAATCATTATTTTCATCTTGTTAAAAAGAGGAGAGCATGTTGTGGCCAACACCCGATTTTATTTTAACAGGAATGTACACAAAGGTCTGAAACACACCACACTATATTTTTACAACGAAAAATTAAACTTATCGGACTTTTGGTAAAAGCAGAGGGACTCAAAATCTCGTTTTTCAATATCCCGTATTTCAAAATCTCGTAAAACGTTAATAAAGGATAACCCTTGTTGGCTCAAAATTTAATCTTTCAATTTCTAAAAAAAATTAGTCTTTGTCGTTTTTCGTAAATGTTAATCTTTTCAACATCATTGCAAAAATTTTAAAGCACTAAATGATGCTGACATTTCCACAAAGTTAGCAATAATCTTGGCAAGAATGCATTTTTTAAAATCCTGGCGTGCGATGCCTTGGAATGGCGCTTGCAAATATCCTCAAAGCTTCATTCTTCGAGCCAAATTAATTAGATACAAACGTCCTAAGCACTAGCATGATGGCGGGAGGTGGCATTTACGATGGTACAATGCAATTATCCAAAACAACTAAACGATCCATAATTGTTGCAATCAATAAAATCAAAAATCGCAACAAATGGCTACCGGGAAGAGCTATGATGAAGTGTGCAACTTTGGAGTTATCAAAAATAATTTAAACCCGTTTAAGAAGCCATTCTTCAGTTTGTTAATGCTTCATCATTCTTCGGCTTCTACAAGATAGTCAAAATTCAAATAAAGGTACTGGAATCATACTAAAGAATGGACTTCCAAAATTATTTCGACAACACAATGCCGGCATCTTGGTATCAGTTTCAAAATCGTTTGCAGTCAAAAAGTACGCAGACAAATATTACATCAATGACTCTCATTTATGCGGCGGAAATAGGACGAGTGCTGGTTCTGGCGGAAAAACTTGTATGATTGAATTTAACTGAGTCTATGAACATTCACGAACCAATAAACTAACTTTACTCATCGAGTTAAAAGCACAATAGTTTCCCTGGTTTCATCTCTTTCCGGAAGACAAGACGTGATGTCATGGAAACGAATATCAATTTTTACGTCCTTTTGATACACGGAGGAAGGAAGAAATGGGCAAATCGAAGGCGTCGATTTAAATATGTGAACTATACGTAGATCAGTTACTTTGAGTTAATTGAGATACTTAACACCATTTGCTGCATTGGACCTCCCACATACTGCCTGACGTTCAGTTGCTATGATCTAAACTGGCCAGATAAAAAAAAGTTCATTTTAGTAGCTGATGGGCGACCCAACGAAGGTCTAAAAGTTCTCGAATTCATGTAGATGCTTTTGTGAACTATCTACAAAACAACGAATAAATTCTTGGTAAGTTAGCGACTTTTGGCGAAGAATCAAGTTCTAAAATCGCGGCCTCATGATTCACATCAGTTTGGCCATCTGGATCGCAAATCCCCTTATATTTTAAGGTTCACAAGGCATCCAAATGATCGATAAAGTGACAACCTGCAAAATGCAATTCGAAGACTCAGACCTGTATGATAAAGTGAACGACAGATTTGCCCAACCACCATATTAACAACCATTGCGTCCCAACCAATCAGTGGAGTGGAAACTTGACTACTAGACGTCGAGCTGGAGTTTAAGGTATTTAACTGTTTTGTCAACAAAACACGCGAGTAAAAGTAGAAGAGTTTGATTGGTATCATCTGTTTCCCTGTGGCAAGAATTATGTGAAAGAAGAGAGTCCCATCTAAATTTCACCACTTGATTACTATGAATCAAGAATATTGGGAAGTGACGTAAGATACCAAGGCAACAACTATATTTTCTACATTCGATGCAGGATAAATCAACTATACTATACTAAACTAACTCTATACTAAATCAACTATTTCAGTTACGTTCAGTTGCATCGATCTGAACTGACCAAATATGAGAAATGTCTTCTTAATTGCTAATGGACGACCCAACGAAGATCCACAAGATCTCAACAGCTACTCAATACCGGAGCACATCCTCGCTACTTCATGATTATGTAGATGCTTTTTGAACTTTCTACAAAACAACGTCCAAATTTATGGTAGAAAAGATAACGACTTTTGGTGGAGCAATCGCGGTGGTCCTCCCCTCCATTTGGTCGTCTGGATTGAAACTCCACCTACATTTAAAGGTCAACAAGGCACCCAAATATACGAACTCAGAGCTATACGATGAAGTGAATAAGAGTAAAGTTCATCTACATACAGCAACTTGTAAGAAAAACACAAGTGCACACTGATTCGCCTTTTGTTGTTAAGAATTCATCGAGAAGTACACGTTGATTATTCTTTTGACGTATTCATCCGAAGTGGTTGACGATTTTGTCTTCTGAAGAGGAGAAAAAAAATCGTTTGGTTTAATAATTAAAACACAACTCTTCTGAAATTATGTAGCGGAAAAAATGGACATTAAGCCATGTAGCTCAATAAAAGCAAATGCCTCTTAGTAGCTAAATCTATGTTTAAATTTGAGCCAGCAAATCTGGAGTCTGGCATTGCTAAAGCGAGTAGACAAATCCAGCGGATACAATCAAATATCTCTGTATATGATACAAAAGTTCGATAAGTGAACATATACTGTGCAAACTCGAGAGAGTGAGCTTCTGGGGAAAGAACTGTCATAGAAGCATCCAAAAGCAACAAGCCTCAGCTATAGACGATTCTTGAATACAAGGAGCAATGAGATTAGCTCAAACCCTCCTTTACTCGTGTGAATGCTGCTGAGAGTTTTAAAATTGGATCATTTGCACTTGAAGGGAATGAATCATAGCGGTGTGTCAAGCAACGAATGGTGATCAAAGAGTAACATTTGTCATTATATTAAATATCATTAATGAACAAATTACTGGTGATCCAACTCGGCTTAAGCTGTTCATCGCAGGCGGTGTTGGAAAGACTTTTCTGCTGAACATGATCAAAAATTTAATCGAAAAGTTTTTCCATGTCGACTACTCTTGGATTCAGGTTCCCAAGCATCTTTAATCACAGAAGTTTCCACAGGAAAGGCTATTTTAACGTTACAAACTAAGGTTAGCGGGCCAGCCCAGATGAATATCGATGTTCAAGTTTTACCAAAGAAAACTTACAAGCATCCTTTATACTTTATAATTAAAGGCGAAGTCGAATAATTCAATCTCAATAAAGTAGCTCTTGCAGATCTTGAATACTCTAAACTAAATAAAATCGATATACTCATTGGAGCTGATCCTTTTATTGAAATTATGCAAAAAGAACGGATGAAACACAAAGCTAGTAAAATTATGTTACAGAAAACATTGTTTGGTCGTAGCAGGACAGATTTCTAAGGGAGGTGACATCCATGATATACAAGCGTATTAACCACGAAACATTAAGAAAATTTTTGAAGCTCGGGGAAGTTAAACCAATATATAAATTTTCGAGCTGTAGGCCCGACTGTACAATCAACAATAAAACAAATTTGGCGAAGTCTTCACGGACGTGTCATAGCATTTATTGCTGACGTTGAGAAAACGTATCGTTAGTGTGTAGTGTTGTGGAAGCCACGAAGTTAAAGATGGATATCAGTGCTGCTCCATATTGGGGTTACATTGGAGGTTGGCAGAAGGCGCCTTTCATTTCTAAGTAAATATAAAAGCCTGTATCTAATTCTGTAATCACCAAAAAAAGGTTCTATCAAATGCAAACAGGATATTTCATCCTTTAGGCTTGCTGGCACCCATTGTGATAAAAGTCAAAATGATTATGCAACATCTCTGGGTTGCTAACTTATCTGGGTTGCTATAATATCACGTAGGAAAACGATATACCGGAATCTATAAGCGATGCAGGACTTAAAAATATCTCACTTCGCAAGGTGTATTCAGATACTAGGTGGACAGACTCGAAAATTGTGCTCGATTGGTTTTCGCCACAACCAAGTCAGTGTAAAACCTCGATGGGCATTCAAACATCGAACGAATTATTAGACCAATGTCAAAATCCAGCAGATTGTATCTCTCGTGGTTTATGTCCTAAATTATCTAAGCTTTGTAATTTTAGTGGAAAGATCCCTTTTGAATAAGTTTTGAAAACGATCCGTGATCAACATTTGGATGCAAGATTGAAGTACCGCCAGAACAATTGTGTCGTCAAACTTTCAATCGAGACTTAATCGATCGTCCAAACCTTATTGAAGAAACTGCTGAAAGGTTTTCGTCTTACTTAAAATTATTAAAAGTAATTGCTTGTACTCACAGATTTACCCCTAATTGTAAGTCATCAAAGCCGATGAAATCAACAACTAGAACATTCAGCAGAGATGAACTTTAGAAATCAAAGCATTCCACTGTAAAGGCTAACCAAACCAAATATTTTGATGAGAAACGTGAACAGTTGAACTGGCACAGTAGCATACAAAGTTAAAATCGTTGAATTCATTCATTGAAAAGCATAGAGTTTCACGCAAAAACCCCATTATACTGCAAATCGAAACCATGGTATTTTAGCGAATAGTATAAGAAGTTCATCTAGAATAAAAGCATTCTGGCTCGTCATTGTTACTCGCTGATTTGAGGAAAACTCAATACTTGGAGACTGGGACCCAATCAAATAATTAGAAAGATTATTTTAAATGTGTCACACGCACTAATATCCAAGCGAGAAAAGAGGAGCGCAGATCATGCAGATTTACCAGCTGAAACATATCAATTTATTCAGCCATTTTTCAAGGTTAGAGTTGGTTTCGCTGGTCTACTAACGAGTTGAATCGTCGAATCAAAGGAAGTGAAGGAACTGAATTGAGCAGCGAATTGTTTCTCGCAGCATTCCAGAGATTTGTTTCGAGTTATATCACGAAGGATAGAACAAACTTTTTTTTTCAACTCAGGAATTAATTCCTGAGTGATCTTTTACTTTAATAAATCTTTTATTTCTTTATTCACAACAAATTATAATTTACAAACTCTCTGATATTTAATTAACAACAAAAATTCAACGACTAAATATTTTGTTATTTAAAATTTCTTATTAATTTGAATTTTGCTAGTTTGGAGGTTTCCACAGATTGAATAGTTGGGTCGTTGCACCTTTGTTATGCGACTCAACTGACAATGTGTTTCGTGGCGTGTTTGTTGTTGTTTCTGGGGTAGATATCGGTATATTCATGGGATATGACTTTCGAGAAGGACCTTATCTACGTCCCACATTTACTCCGACAATAACTAACTTAACGAAAACTTTGCTATAAGTAACAATTTTAATGATTGTCATCATTTTCTTTCAAGCAACTTCATTTCGTAGCATTTTAATCCTTCAAGTGCGACAAATTTTGGTAGTATTTAGGTATCAGAGGTTCTTTAATGAAATATTGTGCCTAGTGGGCCACTTTTGGCAAGCAGAACTGGCGCTGTGGGATAAACCGAACGTTATGTTACGGCGCCAAATTTAATGACTCATTCAGGTACCATGAAAGGTGTTGCTTGCTTAAGACAGCAGGACGGTGGACATGGAAGTTGTAACCCGCTAAGGAGTGTGTGAGTTGTTACGAAGCAATTATTTCTTAAAATGAATGGCGCTCAAGTCATAATAAAATCAAGTCATATTGAGTAGGAAGATACAATGATATGCATTGAAGTGTTTGGTGTAAGCCTGCATGGTGCTGTCATTGACACAGATCTTGGTGATAGTAGCAAATAATCGAATGAGATCTCGGAGAACTGATGTGGGGAAGGGTTTCATGTGAACAGTGATTGATCACGGATTAGTCGGTCCTAAGCTCTACGCGAAAGCTGTAGTAAATTTGATTATTTTTTATTATTTAACCGAAAGATAATATTCATTCTGGAAACAGGAATTGCCATACAGACGCCGTCGGGATATACCGAAAGAGTTTTCTTTTCTGTTTTGTAGACATATTACTATGGAAGTCTAGAAGAGCATGGCATTTATTGTTGTGTCGGTATTCTCTCTTCAGACCTTGAAAATCTATGGAAAGGGTTATGCAAATTTTCAACAGACCGAACCGATACCCGCAGCTGGTCTCCAAGATAAAGAGTCTCTAGCCGATAGATTAATTTAAGGGAAGTCGGCAAGTTAGATACGTAACTTCGGGATAAGGATTTGATCTGAAAACTGAGATGGCTCGGGCTTGATTAGGCTGTAATAATATGACTAATAGTAGTTTTTTCATTTGAGTGGAGGTATTATTTGAACTATCCTCAGATTCAAAGGAATACGCCAAGTCGCCATTGCTAAATATGAGATTAAATTATTTTATTCTTAAACGACCATCATTTTACAATTAATTCAGAACTGGCACGGACCAGGGGAATCCGACTGTCTAATTAAAAAAAAGCATTGTGATGGCCCTAGCGGGTGATGACACAATGTGATTTCTGCCCAGTGCTCTGACTGTCAACGTGAAGAAATTCAAGCAAGCGCGAGTAAACGGCGGGAGTAGACTCTCTTCAGGTAGCCAAATGCCTCGCCAAAGGAAATGTTGACAACGATGAATGAATGTTCCTATCTACTATCTAGCGAAACCACAGTCAAGGGAACGGGCTTGGAAAAATAAGCGGAGACAGCAGACCCTGTTGAGATTGACTCGAGTATGGCACTGAACCTCTAAACCTAACCTACCTACTCACAAAATCTATTCACTTTTGTGATAGATGTGTTCACTACGTTTATAGATCCTAAATATCAATATGGATATAAAGTACTCGTATTTTGTATTCAGATATGATCCAATTCAAGGACACTGCCAAGTGGGGAGTTTGACTGGGGCAATACAACTTTAAAATAATAACGAAGGTGTCCCTAGGTCAGCTGAGTGCGGACAGAAACCACACATTGAGCAAACGGGTATATGCTGGCTTGATCTCGATGTTCAGTACACATAGAGACTGCTAATGCAGGCATTAATGAATTTTTAGCAAGAGGTGTCTGAAAAGTTACCACTGGGATAACTGGCTTGTGGCGGCCAAGCGTTCATAGCGACGTCGCTTTTTGATCCTTCGATGTCGGCTCTTCCTATCATTGTGAAGCAATATTCACCAAGCATTGGATTGTTCACCCATGCAAGGGAACGCGAGCCGGGGTTAGACCGTCCTTAGGTTATTTTTACCCTACTGATGAGTTGTTGTTGCGATAGCATTCCTGCGTAGTATGAGAGGAACCGCAGGTGGAATCCAAGCTAGTCTGCAATAATAGAAATGGGACATTAATTACATTGTTAGGCTTAAACTATTAATTAGATTTGTAGGTTTGTAGGCCACTGAAATTGTTTAATCAAAGACTTCTATTAGCTATTATTATGCTTATAGTTTTTATCAATTTGATTCAATTAAATTATTGGTATTAACAATTTTTGGCCCAGAATCAATTGCAAACGACATTGTTATCGGTGGAGGCGCTGTGAAGGGTAGAGCAGCCGTCATACTGCGATCCCTTTAGACTCATCCTCCAATCGAAGATTCGTTAAAACTTAAATATTAATTTAATAATATTAAAAATTTTGGAATATTTAACTCGATAATATATCGCTTGTCTCGCTTCTGGTGCAGATCAAAGCAGTACTTAGTTGGCGGCCTGTTTGAGTTCTGTCTTCGGACAATTTGTGTTTCTTAACACCATCGCTTAGTTCTCAAATGTTAAGGTTTTTGGCGTGATACTAATCAAAAAACACAATATGCCATTAACGGCCTGGAGGTTAGGAAAGATTGTGGCACTTCACCCAGGAAATGACAATATAGTTCGAGTCGCCGCACATTAAAAAACAAATCAGAATTTATGAAGCGGCCAATCAACAAAACCTGCGTAATTCCTGTTATATCGGATGATTCAAGGCTGGCGCTATATTTAGAGATGAATGCCGGTGCACCTAAGAATTTTTTTTTTTGAATAACTGTCGATCTGACTGACATCTATTGATGACAAACCCATCGATCTACTTATTGTGGAACATAATTTAATTATTTTAGTACATTTATAATCTGATTTGACAACAATATTTTTGTCATTTGTCATCAAACGATAAAATTGCTAATGTGAGATATAATACAAAATTTATAAACAATTAAATTGAGCTAATTAAAATTATAATAAACTAATTTACGTTCCATTTCAAATAACAGGCTAGTGCCAATATAAAATCAGCACAACCAATGTTTTATAACTGCGTCATTGTTTTATTTAAAATGGAACGTAAATTTGTTTTAATTACTTACCTGAAAATAAGCAACTCGAATTCAAGCTCAATTTAATTTCTAACCTGAATTAATTTTGTACTGTATCTTACATTAGCAATTTTATCGTTTGGTTACTTTATAATTAAAATGTCAATAATATTGCTGTCAAATCAGATTATAAATGTACTAAAATAATTAAATTATGTTCCACAATGAGTAGATCGAAAGGCTAGTCATCAATAGATGTCAGTCAGATTTTATGCATAAATATTTATTATAAAATATAATAGAGGTCTCATTGATCGTTAAGGTAACTTTTGACCAAATCTAAAATCTATAATTTATCAACTCTAGACTAGAGAAGGAGAGGAGAAGTTCACTAAACTAGAAAAGGTGTAGCTCTCAGCACGCGTGAATTTATATCAGATAGCCTTTTGTCCCAACAGTGCGAGTTTACAGAAAAAACAGCGTCAACTTGGAGACAACACATTTTTCAACATTGTGAATGCTGAAAGGATCTAGTGCATGTCTTCACTTTTGGGAAGAGTTTCCAATGAAGCCATCAGATAATTCGCATTGGGAAGGGATTTGCTTATTTACTAACAAATAAACAAGTACTCGATCATAACCAGGCAATGCTAGAAATGTTCCGAAAGCAATCAAATTTCGACTTGAATTTGAACTCAATAGATGTCGACAAAACTAGATTATATTCAAAATAACTAGAAATGCTGAGTTCAAACATTGATTGTCAAAAGACATGTGCAACGATACCATTGAATACATTACTAAAATAATTTGCCCTTTTTATCGTGATGCCCAAATAAATGTATCAAAAAGATACTCAATCAATGAAAGTTGACTTTCGAATGAATGGCATGCATGTGCTCAGCCCAAGAGCAGTCTTGTTTCTTGTAATGTACAGTTATGGAAAGGCTAAATTAAAAATGTTTCGTCTAGTGCTCTCATGGGCTTCAACAGTGCACAACTTAGTCACATGCAGTTATTGGATTGACTTTAAATCGAAGAGTTAGAATGGTTAGGCGGCTCGAAGCCGATTTGTAAAATTTCTAAAAACTTAGCTTTTTGAAACATAACCGAAAGTATTGGATACAAGTCAGAGTTTTTGTGAAATTGAACAGAAACTGAACAGAACTTATATGACCGATCGTAAAATTATAGCCTCAGCCTAAGTTATCAGAAAAACAACCGTACATATTGATTACCTTATTTGGCCGCAAAAAATCAAAATATTTCTAAGAGAATTCTAAACGATAATGTAGGAAGAAGAATTGTCAGAGTTCTCTCCAGCTCAAAATCTATTTTAATCGTGTAGAATGCACAGATACCCAATTTACATCTAAAAAATTTATTTCAATCTAAAATCAATGAGTAAAGTTTAGTCCAGAGCAGATCCTAGAATTTTTGTCCAAAACTCACTTTAGAATTAGTAACCAATACTACTAACCAAATTGCATCGTAATGCGTTAAGAAATGGCGGAAAGGCGGAACATTGTTAAATTTCAAAATTTCATATGCCGAGTTCCTTTACTTCGGAGATCAATCAATTTGTCATTTTAAGGAACACTTTTATTATTTTTAACAGAAAGTATATTTTGTGATAGTGCTGCCACTTGTGGCGAGTAGCGTATTATCTTAATTAATTCTGCTGACAATTTTCCGGTATCTTATACAGCATATTTCAAGGGATATTTCACTGTACAAAAGTCGAATCTACATATCTGCTTGTTTTATAATACTTCTTAGTCAATTTAGTACTGAATTTTTTTAGCGTTACCTTTAAAAAATGATTTTTACTTATACTTTATTTATTCTGATATCATAAAGCTACGTGTCGTTTGGAACGTCTTAGACATTGTTAGCAAAAAAATTTTTTTTAAATTAAACCTGAGTATTTATTGAAATAATTTTCAAAATTATCGAAATTATAAAATTGACCAAAATTTATATTTAATTAGGCAGCACATTTATGCAGTTCTTTTAATCGTGGAATAATATCTCGAATTGTTCCGGATAAATCTTTATTTGACATTGTGTCCGAATATGTAAGGAAACAATCTGATACCGAGCCAACATTTCTAAAATAATATAAAAATAAAAACCACGATTAACTCTACACTTGAAAACCTTGTTGTTAGCAAGTAACGTACGCGCAAAACATCTCAGTTAGGCTCAAGTCTAAGTGGTTAACCACACGGAAACATCTTTGAAACGTTTGAGCCGTTTTCGTATTTACTAGGAAATCTAGTCCATTATTAGCAGCAATTTCTAAAATAAAATAAATTATGTGACATTATATTCGTATCCATCGGTAAATTATTAGAAATTAAATTATCTCACTTAACAAAACTTCAGCATCATTGATACAAAAATACTCGATGGTGAACTTTATCATTTTCTCGGTGAATTGCTCATCTAGTGCGTGGATTGAAGTTTTCCGACACTCAGCTGTTATTGGAGCCTTCACAATGCAGTCTAAATAGTTATATCCAGCAACACAATAGCGATTCGATAATGAGTTTAACTCGTTTATGTCATTCTCGCTCCCCGTGAATATTTTTGACGTTGCGTTAATTTCGCGAAATAAATATTCAATACTAGGCATAACTGCATGGCACAAATGTTGTTGCTTTGGAAATAAATGCCCAGTACATGTTAAGATAAATCCTTGGTGGACAATTTTGCACACTCACCTTATATTGTTGTAAACATTCATCAATCTCAGTGGAATCGGTTTCCGTCGAACCGGTCACAAAGTTAATTATTACTATGAAAATACAGATTTGGTGAATTAATTTCATGGTTGCAAACTTTATACAAAATTCGTGTGCTTCCTCAAGTAAGACTAAATTTATTTTAAATAACATGTTTGAGCTGCGAATCTATTCTAGTTTGAAAGTTGACGAAGTTCAAAATGCTATCAATTCCAAGTATATTTAGCCCGTTAATCTCTTTAAATTTATGTGTAAATACAAAAATAATCTTTGGTTCCACACTACTTGTATACATATGAACTACATGTACTTTTCAGTAGGTTTTCTAAATCGGTATACAGTATCACGGAGTGAAACAAGTTCACGTGCGGACCAACGATATAAATGTACAGTATACAGTTTTTTATTGCACTAATTCAAAATATCGTAAACACATTTCAAATTTAACAAAAAATATGTATTGTTCAATGTAGGCACCTTTAGCGCGTATAATAGCTTCTGCAAGAATGTGGTCTGATGGCTTCCAAATTGGATCATATCTAAAAATGCATTGGGCTTAAGTCCGGGGAATATGGTGGCCATTGCTATCAACAAATGAAGCTGGGAACTTGGAAAAATCGACTTTATGGGATGCGGTGCCGAGATTTGTTGAAACGTCCACTGGTTTCTACCGAATTGTTTACGTGCCCAAGATAACAAAGCATCATTTAAAATCATTTCACAGTAGATTTGTTGATTTATCTTTACACCCTATTCAATGAAAACGAGTGGTGAAGGTCCTGTGGCAGTTACCGCGGCCCAAACCATCACTAATGCGCAGGCGCTTGCATTCGCAGAGTAATTCGCTAGTCTAAATTGTCTTTTGATTTGCACTTTAACCAACCACGATCGTTTTGTTCGTTTACATATTGCCGAACCGTAAAAATTGTTTCATCCGGAAAGACCAAATTATCAAGCTCGCTATGCTACGAGCGCACGAGATTTTTCGCCAATTTAAAAGCGCTTTATCGTGGATCACGTTGAATTCTGACCTTCGCATTCCAAACCATTTCTGGCGATGTTACTGTTTTTGGATGTCTACCTCCATGGCGTTTTTTTAAGCTACCATGTAAAGGTCGTAGCTCATTAACAATGTCTAGTTGTGATTTTCCAGCCAAATACAAAGCAATAACACTGTTACGTCCGGTTGCTACAGCAGCGTGAAATTAGTGACTCTTCGAGCGCCGACCCCTGTACAATAACAAAACGTTAATGTTCGTTATTAGAGACAATCGAGACAGTATTAGCTCCATTTGGTATGTACTCGTATAACATTAAAAAATTTGGGTTGACTAAGAAAATATTGTTCAAACACAAATTAGGTTGTTTGGTTCATTATGCCCCTTAATAGGGAAAACAAAATTTACGGAACTTCGGCAAAAGCATAGGATAATACTTTGGGTTTATAATAACCACCTTGAACGATAAATAAGGACGAAATTTGGATTAATTATCTAAGCACAATCTCGATCTAATTGCACTATACAAAAAACTTCAAAAGACACGAGAAGTAGGTTTCCTGATCAGCAATCATATACACAAATTCATAATGGAGTTTTGAGCCAAAAAACCCGGATCATCATCATCAACAAACGTCACTTCAACATCTCGTTTATCAACTTAAATGCCTCAACGGAGGTGAAATCAGAACATGCCATAAACACTTTCTGCAACCACCTCGAAATGGTTTTAAGCAAAATTTCCCAATACGATTTAAAGATTATTTTTGGTGACTTCAACGTACAAATCGACAATGCAGACAGAATTCATCGCGTTACTATTGGTTCAGACTCCCTAGCTCGGTATATAATCTAGTAGTATCGAATACATACTTCCCACCCATGCGAATCCATCAAAGCATGTGAAATTGTGTGTCCGTAATTTCATTATATTACACTAACAGATGTTGGTGGCATATCGAATTTAACAGTGCTATTTGCAGCTTCATCAACAACATATCAGCTGCCGGTGCAGCATTGTCGGTTATTGTTTTGAATAGCGGGGATGCAACCACTACCCTTGTCATTGGTGCCGAAATCAAGCGCCACTACAGTGAGTGGACGTGATGGTCCGATCAGTTCGTCGAGTTGTAGGGTAAGAAAGACACTCTGCGGATAAGCTTATGCTAACTCAATTCTTTAACAGGACTAAACCAACATTATTCTTGTACTCCATCCATTACGATTTGCATGCCTTATTTTACATCACCGTGAAATTCATACAGTAGTTTAATAAGCATAGGAAGTTAGCCTAGTTTTTCACCCAAGAAATAAAATAGAATTTCCTCAAACAATACTATTTCATCTCATCACAGTGTTCTATTTGAACCTGTATAAGACGGAATCATATACATTTTACTCAACAAGTAAAGTAGTTTTTCTCCAAGTAACATGATTTGTAGGTAACAATAGTTTGTTTTGATTAAAGAAAATGAATCAGTCATTCAAGAGGGTAGTACCAGTAGTATGGTAGGATTGGTGCCAATGGCCAAGTTACGTATGGCCCCATAGAAGAATATGAGAAAATCCTGCCAATCTCCTAGAAAAATTAGTTGACAATTAATTATTTTTATGTTGGACCACATGAAAGCTGGACGATTGTGCAAATCTTACTATACTGCTGGTACTGTTCAGCTGGCCAAAGTTAGTCCTTACCATAAGGTAATTCAAATCATAAATAATCATTTCCGGCAAATCGGATTTCTAAGAGAATTTCAGGCATTTGTCGTATTCGTATATGGTACCCATAATGTTGAGTCGTATTGACTATACCGCGTAGTAAATTAATATTCTACATGTGTAGACAATGTATGCATGTAGACTTTAAAAAATGGCGTCTGCAATGTAGAACATGTATAGAGAATGTCGAAAATTTTGTTGTAAAATTCAAAACGTGTTGTTTATTAAACGTGAAACGATTAAGTTTGAGGAAGAAGCTACTTCTTGGGTGCCCGTGTCAGGCATGGCAAATGTTTTTCCTGATGAAAGTACAAGTTCAAAGGTAGTAAAGAGGTAAAGTAAAAGGAAGTAAAAGGTATAATTGTATGCACAGTTAAATTTTTAAACCAAACACAGATTTATGAAAATGTCAAAATACTTAGTGCAATAGACCACATCACCTCCACGCAATAATATGGTAAAGCAAAAAAAAAATCAGACAAATGATGATCGTATCAGTTCATCCTAATAATGCCAATATGACCAAGTTAAAAATGTCAAACAAAAACAAGCGTCGATGTCAAAAACAAGCGTCGAGAAACAAGCCTGACCTGAACAAAACGGAAATCATTAAGGATTGTGAACATAAAGGTTACGCACACTTTACTCTTACCAGAACTGGAATAACGAATAATTTGGGGTAATTTGAATAATAAGTGCGTACACATTACTCGCATTACATCCATAAACGTATGCTTCCATTGAGCTCATCATGAAAAAATCCATCTTCATCAAAAATAAGGTATACGTAAGATAATGTGACATCCCCTCCCGTTCCCGTGCGTTCGCAATGAAAGCATTAAATGCATATATCAACCGTGTATAATAATAAAAGCGGAGGAAAAACAATTATATTTCCATTTGATAATCTTACGGAATCATAAAAAAAACATGTTACCCACTTTTGGGGTTGTCTTTTTATTTTTATTTTCCTACACACACAACCATACACATTTTTAAATTGAATTATAATAGAAAAAAAAAACTGTGAACCGGGAAAATCCGTCGTGTATGATTTTTTTAAGGGGGTGGTAGTGGTATAAAAGGGTGGTTGTCATACTAAGGAAACAATAATATCTTAAACAATTTCTTCAGTACCCAAATAAATAAAAAAAAAAAGTTTTACCTCCTTTACCCTGAAAACGAAAAATAAATGAAATTAATGTAAAGTGCGGAAGGAACCGAACGGGAGAATGGATGCGTATATAGTTAGGCACTCCAGATATTTTTGAGTATTTGACATTCAGCCTTTTATTGATGTTAACCGAAACGAAAACTTTTTTGTTTTCCTTACACATTTTTCCGTCTGTCTAAATAATCTCAAAATACAAGAAAAAAATGTTTTTATTTTTAAATGAATTATAAAATAGACGAAATACGAGAGTTTGTTGACTTTTTAAAAAATTAAATCAGTTCTGCGTATTTTTGTTTATGTTGTTGTTGTTTGATTAATGTAGAATCGAATTCGAACAAATTTGATGCGGAAGAATTGCTATGGGGGTCGTTTCTATTTGAAAAGTGATTTTTGATCTCAATTGCTTCATTTAGTTGGTAATATACTATGCTTGTGTATTGATTAGTGTAACAGGCGACGACACCGCGAGCTATTTTCGTTATAAAATGTTTTTGGTTAGGGTAGCTGCGGTCTCTGTTTGTGATGTCAGAGTTCTTAAAAAGAAGGAAGACCCCGACTATACGATAGGATCTCAGGATGACCCAAACGATGGATCGAGACGAATGGAGAACCACCTTGCAGTCGGTGTGACTCCCGTCATAGGGTGGCATAGCTAGAGAGAGAAAGAGAGAGAGAGAGTCTGCAAGAGAGTATCTTAACAGCTTCCAAATAAATCTGTAACGCTGAAAATCAGAACCTTCAAGTTCTCTTGAATTTTGAATATTAAAAGATTAGTAAAGTAAACCCCACGCTTTCGTAGCTGAGCTTTAGTCGATTATCAATAACCGCGCAAACCTCAAATATTTTGTCTATTAACGACCGCCGGTGTTCCGTTATATATTGCTGCTATAAATGTCGATAATATTAATACATTTCTACTGATCAATAGTGCAGTGATCGAACAGGCTCGATCGATTACCTTTGTTGTTGGCCATTGCGATTCATAACGGATTCGAGTTAAGAGTTGGAACATCATTCCTGGACATTAAATTTGCAAAATTATCTAACAATTCTCAAATTTCGAGTATAAATTAGCCATGTTTATGCTTTCTGGTATGGCTTTGTGGGTTTGAAATCTATCAAAAATGTATTTTCTCATAGTGTTTACCAAATTTTTTATTTTATTTAGGCAAGTTATGTTGTTTCCGCACTATAAGATAGTGTTATGAATGTACTAGTAAGTTATCCAGCCCCAAACATTTAATTTTGCTGAGGCCGAGTATGTTGAGTAGTAATCCATTTCTCTGCCAGCTTACGTACAAGTTCTAATATTTTTGTCCAGACGTTACACGTTTCAATTTTTGTCCAGGTACAAAACCAAAACGTCGATAACGATAAATCCGTTTGACTTGAGAGCCCATGTAGTGGTAATGTATTAAGGCAAACAACCCCACTTTGCACTGATGCTGTTATTTTATTGATTGGATGGAGCCAATGATCCGCCTGGAATGTATAGTGCCGTTGAGTATACCAAAATTCATTTTATCTATTATATCGTCTGATTTAATTAAGCTGTGGAGTGGAGAGTTCGCTCCCAGCTTTGAACAATTGACCAAATTTAATCGAAAACGGTTTGTTTTGTTAAGCCACTATAAAACCTGTCCTATGAATCCATCTGCTCTTGGGTGCACAATATATTCAATTTTTGTAATGCTATTGGAAATTAAATGTTATTACAGAAATTAAAAGAAAGTTTATTTGTTATCGATCTAAAGACGATTATTACATTTTAAATTTTTTACCCAGGAATCTGAGTCTGCTTGACGCTAGTCGGGGACAGATGCAAAGCAAATGAAGTACATTTTCTTTCTCATTTTCACATTCGCAACTAGGAGAATAATTACGTGAGGCGATAGACTAGTGTTGGTTACCTGCTTACCTCTGGATCTCTGCAGATCTTGTCTTGGCCAGACCTGCTTAGTTTGTTGTTAAGCCGAAGAACCTCCAACTATTTTGCGTACGTTCGATTTATGTAGAACCATCTGAGCATTACATCGCTCCATGATAGCTTACTCGTATAGTACTGAAGTTGAAGTTAGTGATCAGATGATGAAAACCTCTTTTTGCATCCTGCGGCGATCTGGATTCATCCTCGGTACCACCTGATCCAAACGTGTCATCGGCATTCGGCTCTTCAACTTTCTGGAATATTAAAATGTCCTGCCACCCACATCACATTGTTCTTGAACTAATCTGCCATCTCGTTAATAGTTGGGGGACGATATTAGGATACTATGGATGTAAGAAAACTGGATTTAGCGCTTTAATCGAAGCTTCGCCATCCCTAAAAGTGCAAATATCCCTATTAGATGTTTTATTATACCTCCACCAGTCTACCTCGTCTCTTCTCGCAATTGGTTCAACTTGGGACATCATGCAGAGTTCGGGGAGACGGAGGGAAAGGTTTAAGTTATATCTGTCATAGAACATCTTACCCTAAATCATACCGTCCATCTTTAAACCATCCGTGAAGAAGATAACACATTTAGGGTTCAGTCCAGCCTCTCTCACAGAGTGTTCTGGTGGTAATATCAGTTTGAAACCTCTCGTCAAAGGATGCTGATGAAATGAAGGTTGTGTCCCTATCTCCTATCTCCATGGATTCTGCGATGCATCTGAAAAGGCATATGAACCTCACACACATGAAAGAATCTCAAAACGAAACGAATAGTAGCATTCACAACAACGACAATGGCCGGTTGAGAGGTAATCAAATGTAAACAAAATAATCTACATCACACCCTATTAATGTTAGCCCAAAATGTTCAGCCTAAAAATATCGATAAAGTAGATTCGATAATTGTCGGTAACATGTTCATCGAAAACTCCAGCCGAAAAATGTCGATAATGCAGTTACATGTTTTATGTAAGAAATCAATTAATTATATTAGAAATTTCTATTTTGCTGTTCCTAAAAAAACAACTACTAAAATTAAAATCAGAATTTTTAATTCGAAACATTTAAAACAAATTAACCAAAGCAAATTTTTCTAAGTGTTTTACTAGATGTTTGGGGAGGTTAAATGAGAAATGCATATATAGTGACATGTCCAGATAATATTTCAAATGGAGTGCCTTCCATTGAATATCATTTTAAAAACGTCAAGTCAATTTTCAAGTTCCGGAAGTCCGGAAAAACTCGGTTGAATAAAACATATAAAATGGTTTCTTAAAATCCACAGAAATACCCAGCCGAAAAATGCCGATAATGCTGATTAAATTTAATTGAGATTAAATGACAGCCGAATAATGTCGATAATGCAGATACAAATAATTTTTTTCGACATGAAAATTGTCCTGAAAGATTTTTCAGGTATGAGCATCATAAAGACTTATCATTTGAATCTATTTCCAGCCATAACACTTTAAACGGTCAATTTTTAGAAATTTTCAAATTTCGTGTGCGCGATATATTCAATCGAGTTTTCCCGGACTCCCAACATGAAAATTGACCTGAAATTTTTGAGGTTTTGCTTCATATTTTTCTTCGAGTTGGCTCAGTAGTAAAATAGTTCAGAATTATAGTTTTAATGCATTTAATGCAACGAACTAAACATTTTGGGTTTCACAAGAAATTACTGTTTAACACCAAATGTATTTATGTGATTTAACGATATTTTGGGCTGGCTATATATTCAAATCTGTATTACCGACGTTTACTAGTGGAAAATCGTATTGTTTTATAATCTGCATTATCGACAGTTTCCGGTTGATTGCTTTAGTTGTTACATCCGGATCTGCATTAACGACATTTTTCGACTAGAGCGAGCCGGCTAACTTTAACAGTATCTACATCACGTGCTTCTGCAGTCGATTCAGAAACAGATGCTTAAAGAAGCAGGACTTGATTTTACTGCATTATCCGCAAAACAATTAGAACATTCCCGTAATGAATTAAATAGAATAATTCAATACGTGAAGTTTCGTGATGCAATAAAACAACTAAGCACCAAAAATATAGTCTCAGTAAAATGCAACACTCAACCCTTTTATCAATGAGCACGTGTAACTGCGAGTAGGCTTAATACCTTCAAAGCATCGTTTGATAAAGTTATTTATAGAAGAAGCATACCGCATAACTCTGGACGGTGGAAGCACAAGTAACCTTGTCACACCTAAGCAACAAATTTTGAATCACAAACGTTAAAAACAGTGTTCGACCGAGGTTCACCTACGCGTCCTTTAACCTATACCGTTGTGAATTATGCTGGATCTATCTCCGTTAGAGTATCGAAAGATTGTCGAACTAAATGGTACAAACGACACATAGCGCTGTTTGTATGTTTTGCTATCAAAGCTTTACACATAGAAATCGAAACGAATGAAACTGCTATGGCTTTCATCGCTGCCTTAAAAAGATTCATCTCAATAAGGGGGCTATTTCAACACATTTAAGTGATAACGGAACCAATTTTGTTGTAGCCCGGACACTGCTAGAAAAGGATCAACAAGAAGCTCTTCATCAAGCAACTATTAATATTTAACGGAATTAGCTGCCTTTGGAGGGACTTTGGGAAACAGCAGTGAAATCACTAAAATATCACTAAAATCGAGTAATTGGAGACACAACCCTTACTTATAAAGAGTTACGAACCGAAACATTGCAGATAGAGGCGTCTCAATTCAAGGCCAGTTAGACCAGTTATACCTGATCCAAATGCGTTGATACTATAACACCGGCACATTTTTAGTTGGTGATTCACAATAACTCCCAGCTTTGAACCTGCAGAATGATAACATTTATTGCTAACCATAGTAAAAGTCTTAGCTCTCAACTGTGAGAATGACTCAACTCAGCGAATGAATCCCGACCAACTTCACCCTATAATGATAGTCAACAACGAAACATCTACTGTTAGCGCAACTCCAAATATTTTAAAGCGAACTGCAGAATAAAAATTGTGTCTTTGGCAAGCCATTGCACAACATATACGTATTGCATTAGGTGACATTAAAAATACTCTAAAATTGACATCTAAAATCTTGTATGTACTTCTTCTAGTGCCCACCTTCAAACATATTCAACAAAATCAAACATCTTCATAGAAGATGGGTGCTCCGCTGAAGGGATTTAGTAGAAATGGAATAGCTGAGAACATGTATTGTTACCAAATAGATCCAAACCATAGGGAGGGCCGACCTCATCTGTCTGATGGATACTGCGGCCCAAATCTTGGAGATAATTGTATGTGACCGGCTACTAGAGTCTATAGTCAGAACTGGAAACCCGGCAGAGCATCTGTATTGCTTTCGAAAGGCGCTCTCAAGCAGGTGAGATTGGACGTGAAGGATTCGTTCAACACAGCCAACTGGAGCTGGATATTTAATGTACTTACCCGTCCCGACCTACTTTAATTAAAAGATCATGATGTATAGTGCTGACGAGGGCAAGTAAATTTACGAGATAACTAGTGGATTTCCTCAGTATTTTGAGTTTTTATATGAAGTGAAGCACGCGTGGTTAAGTTTGAGGAAGTCTTCGCGATTGTGGTAGTCGCAAAACACAGGTATGAGATTGTGAAGATTTGTAACAGGACGGTCAGACTGATCCAACAAATTGGAGCTGACCTTATTACTAGCATAAACTGAATGGAGAGCGTAACTTTAAAGATTGGTGTCCACCATATAGTTACTCAAGCATATATTTAGTACCTAGGGGTAATGATCGATTTGATATTCACTGTCATATAAGACGAATCTCATTACCTCAGTAGCACGAATAATGCTATGTACAAGAGGAGCGGGGATGAGCAAAAGAGTTCTGCTCACCAACGTCAATACATCTACCCTGATGTATGGGGCAGCAAGCGCGTACTGTAAAATAATTTATCGTAGCATTCCGCCATCGAACTTACTGATAGATCACAAAATTGTTGGTTGAAATCCTTTTATATTTTATCCTAAGTGTTGAACCTTTTAATACAACAGACAGATACAATTCAACAAACCCACAACAATTTCGTCAAGAGTCATATGCTTTCCGACAAACTAGTAGAAAGTGCTGCGGTTGAAATTTTTTTCATAGGGAACAGATTGATGTTTTATTTATTTCTTGTAGGTCCGGTCCAATGTCAAAAGCAATATAAATCGAAATGAATTATTTTAACCACAAATACTAACGCATCACATAGCACTACTATATACCAAGTTCCTTTGTACCGTACTCGTCTATATAGTACTAACACACATCCAGACGTTTATTTATGGTTTTGTATATTTACGTATTTATATCCCTGAAGTTGTTGGAAAAATTTGCTGATATTACCAGAATAAAAATAAAAACTCTTTTCATTTTATATTTTTGTGGTTTTTCCATTTTATTTTTATTTTCGTAAGCAGAATGTACAAAAAGCACTGTGCACATATAAAAAATGTGCTTTCACAAACAGCAACAACAAAACCAACGTTTCATAATTTTACATAAATATTGCAAAATTTATTATTTATTTAAGTTCATTTACGTTGACCAAAAATTAAATATTTTTTATTAAAATAAATAAATTAAAAAAAATTGTATTTAATGATATCATTGTGCTGCTCGAAATTAAAATATAAATTTATACAAGTACCTACTCGTTTTAAATGACAGTTTTCGCTGTATAATTATTAAATATTGTATTTAAAAAAAAAATTAAATTATACCATTTTAAATTAAAATTATGTTTTTTAAATTTATAATTTATTAATGATATTACAAATAAATTAAATGCACATACGATTATTTTATTTAGGATAACATTTTTATAATTAGCTGTTTGTGTATCGTTCTTGTTTGCTGTTTATGGATTTTTTGGCCGATAAAGCTGTACCCATAATATGTCATTATTTTTTAAATATAATCTGGGTCGCGCCAATGCGTGGCTCCTGGGAAAATATTTACGAAATTATACACAATTCGATTGTTTTTTGTTGCGATAAAATCACGAGGAGCGGATATGTTATGATGCCACCTTTCAAATGACGGAATTTACTGGATTTTGTAGTAAAATCTTCTGGTATTTCTAACAAAACTTGCTTTTATTGTTTTTGATTCCAGAATAGAAATGAAGCACAACACCACACAACTTTAATTCAACCCAAAAAAACTCGTGGAGTTCGAAAAACTCGTAGTGACTAACTTAATTTGATGGTTAAATGAGCTTCGTTGCTCAGAACGGGATGCTCTCGGGATTACAGAAAATATTCTGGATTCCAAAATCCGACTATTATAAAAGATCTTTAAAAGGTCACGCCTAAATGTCAGTAGTAAATAATTTCTAAACGCAGCCTTTTTATGTCATCTTTGACATTTGTGAAATAGATAAATCTACATCGATCTTTAAACAGAAAAAATTTAAGAAGACTGGTTCTGTCGGGGATCGAAAAAGTTGTGGCTGACGAAAAAGTGGACGTTCTAGTGAGAACTTTGCTGCTGTGGAGGAAAGTGTCGCGAAGGAACTTTCAACATCGATACCACGACGTTCTCAGGAATCAGGTATTCATCTATCGACTGTATGGAAAATTTTACATAAGGATTTGCATTTGCATCTTTACAAAGTACAATTAACACTAACATTAAAACAAACAGATCATTATCGACGCAGAACATAAACTGGTGACATAAACTGGCCACCTAGATCACGCGATTTAACGCCATTACCTTGAGCGGGTTCTTAAAAATTTCCTTATAGACAAATCCTCTAAGGCGGAAATCCGAATATTTTCCGCCTTAATAGATTTTTCCGTCTAGGAGGAATTTTGACAGATTAAAATTAATTGCAATAAAATAGATTGTTGCGTTACATAAGTACATACGTACATATGAATTATTTTGGAGTTCTGAGTGAACTAAGCCAATGAATTAAATCAACAAAAGTTATACATATTTCATGTACAAACGTAATAAAAAATTATAAATTTGTACGTATAATTTGTATTTCTTTACACTTAAATGCTAATCAATCACATAACTGAAGTACATTATCACATTATTTAAGATTTTAAATAATTAAACTAAAATCTAAAAAATTTGTCCAATGCAGACTGCCTCGTTTTTTTAGGTCTGTTCAATAATCCTAACATATTATTGTTAATTTCATCCACATTCTAAAGGATTTCTCAGCTCCCCATATTAAGCGCGTACGCCTTTATAATTCTAAGACTATCGAACACTTGGCTTGAAGTTAGTGGAGTTTCTTCTGCGTCACCTTTTGCATTTTCAGTTTCATCATCTGATGAAACACAAATTTTATCGATTAAGAAAGTTAATTAAATATCCATAAAATGCCAAAAAAGATTGTAGCAGGCCTTTGATTTTACAGGATGACCAAAAATTAAAACTACATAAATAACGTTACTTGTTAGAACTGGTTCACTTTAAAACCACAATAAGTCTAGCAGCCTTTGCTTTCTCCAGTTTCTCCTTAAAAATTATTTGTTCATGCTGATATTTTTTGAACGAAAAATTGAGTGCTTGGTTCCTATCCTGGGCCGCGTTGGTGTAATTTACTATAATTTATTTTAATCCACAAGCGTTGAAAAAAATGTTTGGATTGTCAAGTCTTTGACAAATGGGATAATAGGTATGAAGTTAGTAGTATTTCCGTCATAGTTAAGTTTTCTTTTATTTTTTGCACCAGAAAACACGATTCCATCCCTGCAAAGGAGTTTCCGCCATAAAGAGTACACAATGCAAGAAAATTGATCTGCGGGGTTTTTTTTATTAAACTTTACGGCAAAAAAAGGTTTTCGCAATATTGGAATTCCGCCTTAAAAGGTTTTTACTATATTGTTAACTCGCTTGAGCAGAAAATGTTAAACCTTTCGTCTTCAACAATGAAATACACTGAAATTAAGAACTGTTTAACACAGATTTGATTTAATTTCAAAAACATATCGTAAATAATAATTACAGAATAGTGAGATTTTGTAATTAGCATAAACAATTACACGGTTTAGCATATACAATATTAATCAAAACTCAAAGGATGAATTGTAACTAAGACTTATATTGTACACGTCATTACCATACGAAGTAAAGAAAAATTTGGCTGTTGTAATGTTTTTTTTCAAACATTTGATTTGTTTTATAGCTGTTTCTAACCGTATCTTGAGGTTAATATCAAATAACTCCGGACTCCGACTATTTTTCAATATGATTTTTGAAGCTATGTGTGACTCTAGATAGCTTAGATGTATGTGCAAGACTTTACGTTTCTAGAAATTGTACTTTTTGAGTTATTAAGGATATAAATTAATTAAAATTTCGTTTTGACGTTTAATGTTGTTTTGTTCGCTTGATGTCAATATTTTTATCGTAGTTAAAAAAAATGTTTATAGAATACGATTTAAAAATGCTAAGATAATTTATTGTATAAAATTTTCACCTGCAAAATTAGCCATACGACAACCCATGGGAACGGTAGTTATGGGTCCTCAAAGGCTAAATTTGAATCTACATAAATCATAAGAGTGTGTTAAGTTTTGACATTTATTTATGGTAACCGTTTTAAACTTTATCTTGGAGTGAGATTAGAGAATGCCAATATTGTAAAAAGGCAAAAAATTAGGGCAAAGGAACACTGAAATTAATTTCTATATTTTGTCATATATTTTATTTTCCCAATTAATTTAAATAGTTTTTTTTTATCTCAACTGTTTTTGGGATTTGCTTTGCAAATAGGGATCAATTCATGACGCTACGGCAGATTCTAAAATACAGTTAAATTCTCCTAATTTATAACATTTTCTAAATAAACAATTCTAAATTCAAATAATGACAGTTGTGGGAAATGTAAAGGACTGGAATTTACTGAATTCGGAAATAAGTACGATTCGTATCAAACCAACACAACCTTTGAATAGGCAAAATCCCGGTTTAGTTCTTTACTCTAGAACCACAATTTTATGTAGCAGAGACAAAGCAAGACAAAGGCGTAGAACCTTTACAGTCTTTAAATAAGTGCAAGTGGTTTTACCACTTCTAAAAACGATGTGACGCTTAACGTTTTTGCTGAGCGAGCTAACATGATGTTGCAGATGGTCTTACAAATTATATTAAATGCAGTTAACTCTGGTAATTCGTTTCGCCCATCATCATCTGGTAATCATTTTCAAAATTCATTAAACGGTGAAATTACATATTTAAGTATCGCCAGCTATACCATCAATATATTGTGGACATGTACGCTAAGGTCGAAAGCGAACGTTTGCTATATATTCGATTCAACCAAGCTAAATTGCGATCGGAGGAATACATCCACTTACGAGATACTATTATTGGAAACGTCGATGAAAATTTGATATCAACAACATCAGTATGCATTTATTCCACCTTCAAGCTGCATCGGTAGTTCACGACACATGCAGGAATACATACAAGATGCGAGGACTTATATACGCCATTATGGTCGTCCAAATTTATTTATTACATTTACATGTAATCCAAAATGGGAGGAAATACAAACTTTGCTATTACCAGGCCAACAAGCAAAAATTAAAATCAATGATGGATTTAATCGTAAAATACTCGATTTTCGGTAACACACGGTGCTGGATATATACTGTTGAGTGGCAAAAGCGAGGTTTATCTCATGCTCATATTTTGATTTGGCTTGAAGATAAAATCCGCCCAGAAGAAATTGACCAAATAATTTCGGCAGGAATTCCAGATCGATCAATTGACCAAATGAAAATGACGAAATATCACGATACTAAATGAGCAGACGAAACCCAAGTGTCGAGCACTGAAATTTCACTGAAGAAAATGTTTTCAAACGAGCATTCGAGCCACCAAAAACGACACTTAGCGAATTTTTCAAACTGTGCTAAAACCTGTTGTTTTCGGACAATTCGCAAAAACATTATTATATACCGACGTTCCACGCTCTTTTTCATAGAACAAGTCAGGTAAAAACTGGGTTTCACGTGGACGAGGCGAACCACATCCAACAATCGCAGGCGTATTCAAAGCCAATACATTGGGACGACTTTACACAGTGCATCCAAAAAAACGTGAATGTTTCGTTTTGCATTTCTTGTTGGCGCATTTTCCAGGACCAACGTCTTTCCAATTTTTGCGAACAGTCAATGGACAAGTGTTGCAATTTTATTAACGACATGTTATCCAACACAATCATCGGCTTTGTGGAAAAATACAAAAATTACATGGCTGAAGACATACGACACCGGGTTAGATACATTCAAACATTGATTACACGCCAGAAATGTTCATTGAAGCTTTAGTGTTGATCGAGGATTTGTGTATTTTAATTTCTAATTGGCCAATAAATAATTATGGTGTGCCATCGCCTGTTCGTCCTGCGGCCGAATTAGTTCACAGTGATGCGCAGCGAGAAGAACAGTATAACAATGTTGACTTAGCTACATTTATTGCGAACAATGAGCCATTAATGACTGCTGAACAAAAAAGTATTTATGATTGAATTATGCTCACTGTTTCTGCTAAGAATGCACCAGGCGGAACCGGCAAGACGTTTTTAATATCACTTATTCTTACAAAGATACGTTCGTAGCACAAAATCGCTTTGGCAATTGCATCGTCAGCATTGCTGCCGCACTTTGTTAGATGGTGGACGAACGGCACATTCCGCGCCCAAACTGCCATTAGACATTCATAACAATCCGAACGCAATGTGTAGCATTAAAAAAAACAGCGGAATAGCTGCAGTGTTGCAAACAAATTCGATCATTATCTGGGATGAATCTGCCATGGCTCATAAACATCAGTCGAAGCATTGCATAGAACTACAATGCACTACCGTTAATTCAAACTATGAATTAATTGAGAATGTCTTCCCGGACATTCTGAAAAATTACTTCAACCATAATTGGCTCAGTGAACGTGCTATTTTGTCAGCAAAAAATGTTGTTAAAAAATGTTGATGTTGACGAAATTAATTTTCAGATACAAGAGTCGTTGCCAGGTGAACTGATGTCTCTCAAATCAATTAACACTGTTGTTGATGAAAATGACGCAGTAAATTATCGGAATGAATTTTTAAATTCAATAGATATGCCAGGAATGCGACCACGCAATCTTAGATTAAAAATTGTTTCGCCGATAATTCTGCTTCGTAATTTAAACCCACCTAGATTATACAACGACACACGTTTGGTCATCAAGCGGATCACCGGAAATGTTATTGAAGCAACCATTTTGAACGGAAAGTTCAAGGGAGAAGTCGCTCTTTTGCCGTAAAATGTAAAAATGTATGAAATGTATAAAATGTCTAAAATGTATAAAATGTATAAAATGTATAAAATGTATAAATGTATACAATGTATAAAATGTATAAAATGTATAAAATGTATAAAATGTATAAAATGTATAAAATGTATAAAATGTATGAAATGTATCAAATGTATAAAATGAATAAAATGTATGAAATGTATGAAATGTATAAAATGTATAAAATGTGTAAAATGTATAAAATTTATGAAATGTATAAAATGTATGAAATGTAACAAATGTATAAAATGTATTAAATGTGCAAAATGAACAAAATGTATAAAATGTAAAAATGTATAAAATGTGTGAAATGTATAAAATGTATAAAATGTATAAAATGTATAAAATGTATAAAATGTATAAAATTTATAAAATGTATAAAATGTATAAAATGTATAAAATGTATAAATGTATAAATGTATACAATGTATAAAATGTATAAAATGTATAAAATGTATAAAATGTATGAAATGTATGAAATGTATCAAATGTATAAAATGTATTAAATGTGTATAATGTATAAAATGTATAAAATGTGTAAAATGTATAAAATGTATAAATTGTATAAAATGTATAAAATGTATAAAATGTATAAAATGTATAAAATGTATAAAATGTATAAAATGTAGAAAATTTATAAAATGTCTAAAATGTATAAAAGGTATAAAAGGTCTAAAATGTCTAAAATGTCTAAAATGTATAAAATGTATAAAATGTATAAAATGTATAAAATGTATAAAATGTATAAAATGTATAAAATGTAGAAAATTTATAAAATGTATAAAATGTATAAAACGTATAAAAGGTCTAAAAAGTCTAAAATGTCTAAAATGTCTAAAATGTCTAAAATGTATAAAATGTATAAAATGTATAAAATGTATAAAATGTATAAAATGTATAAAATGTATAAATGTATACAATGTATAAAATGTATAAAAGGTATAAAATGTATAAAATGTATAAAATGTATGAAATGTATCAAATGTATAAAATGTATTAAATGTGTATAATGTATAAAATGTATAAAATGTGTAAAATGTATAAAATGTATAAAATGTATAAATTGTCTAAAATGTCTAAAATGTATAAAATGTATAAAATGTATAAAATGTATAAAATGTAGAAAATTTATAAAATGTATAAAAGGTATAAAAGGTCTAAAATGTCTAAAATGTCTAAAATGTATAAAATGTATAAAATGTATAAAATGTATAAAATGTATAAATGTATACAATGTATAAAATGTATAAAATGTATAAAATGTATAAAATGTATAAAATGTATAAAATGTATAAAATGTATGAAATGTATCAAATGTATAAAATGAATAAAATGTATAAAATGTGTAAAATGTATAAAATTTATGAAATGTATAAAATGTATAAAATGTATAAAATGTATAAAATGTATAAAATGTATAAAATGTATAAAATGTATAAAATGTATAAAATGTATAAATGTATACAATGTATAAAATGTATAAAATGTATAAAATGTATAAAATGTATGAAATGTATGAAATGTATCAAATGTATAAAATGTATTAAATGTGTATAATGTATAAAATGTATAAAATGTGTAAAATGTATAAAATGTATAAATTGTCTAAAATGTATAAAATGTATAAAATATATAAAATGTAGAAAATTTATAAAATGTCTAAAATGTATAAAATGTATAAAATGTATAAAATGTATAAATGTATACAATGTATAAAATGTATAAAATGTATAAAATGTATAAAATGTATAAAATGTATGAAATGTATCAAATGTATAAAATGAATAAAATGTATGAAATGTATAAAATGTATAAAATGTGTAAAATGTATAAAATTTATGAAATGTATAAAATGTATAAAATGTATAAAATGTATAAAATGTATAAAATGTATAAAATGTATAAAATGTATAAAATGTATAAAATGTATAAAATGTATAAAATGTATAAAATGTATAAAATGTATAAAATGTATAAAATGTATAAAATGTATAAAATGTATAAAATGTATAAAATGTATAAAATGTATAAAATGTATAAAATGTATAAAATGTATAAATGTATACAATGTATAAAATGTATAAAATGTATAAAATGTATAAAATGTATAAAATGTATAAAATGTATGAAATGTATGAAATGTATCAAATGTATAAAATGTATTAAATGTGTATAATGTATAAAATGTATAAAATGTGTAAAATGTATAAAATGTATAAATTGTCTAAAATGTCTAAAATGTTTAAAATGTATAAAATGTATAAAATGTATAAAATGTATAAAATGTATAAAATGTATAAAATGTATAAAATGTATAAAATGTAGAAAATTTATAAAATGTATAAAATGTATAAAAGGTATAAAAGGTCTAAAATGTCTAAAATGTATAAAATGTATAAAATGTATGAAATGTATCAAATGTATAAAATGTATAAATGCATAAAATGTATAAAAGTATAAAGTGTATAAAATGTATAGGGTTTTCCAATAAGAAGTTTCATTTTGAATAGCCTACTATTTGGGCAGCTGTCAATTTTGAAATTGTCTTCTTTTGGCATTTCACAAATAAAAACTACGCCATTAAAAAAAATGGTACGATTTACGCTTCAACAACGCACTGAAATTGTTAAAATTCGCTACAAAAATGGTGAAAATTTTGCAGTCACAGTTCGCAAAACTAAAGCACTTTTGGGTCGTCGTGAAGCACATTCTCTGCCTGCAATAGTAAAACTTGTGAAAAAATTTGAGCTGTTGGGATAAATTAGTGACGTGAGGAATCGAAACCGTGTGCGTCGCTCAAAAATAACTGAGAATAGTGCTACTGTAGCCCGTAGTGTTGACGAAAACCCAGGTTTGTCGATTCCTCGTCGATCTTTGGAATTAGACATTCCGCAAAAGACATTTCACCGTATTTTGCATAAAGACTTAGGTCTTAAGGCTTTTAAAGTTCAGTTATCACAAGAACTCAAGCCGGTCGATCACCATAAACGTCGTATCTTTGCTGATTGGTTCCTTCAAATGCATCAAAATGTTCCGGATTTTCATCGAAAAATCATCTTCCATGATGAGGCCCATTTTCACCTCGGAGGCTACGTTAATAAGCAGAATTGTTGCATTCGGGCTCAGAAAATCCAAGAATGATTGTTAAAAAGCCTCTACATCCTCAACGTGTCACTGTTTGGTGCGGTTTTTGGGCTGGCGGTGTGATTGGACCTAACTTATTCGAAAATGAAGCTGGTGCAACTGTTACGGTGAATGGATTGCAGTATCGAGCTCTGATTAATGATTCTTTATGGCCGGAATTGGAAGATATGGATGTGGACGACGTTTATTTCCAGCAAGTCGGTGCTACGTACCATAAAAGCAACGAAACAATTGCAATTTTGCAAGAAAAGCTTCCTTATTTCTCGCAGAAGTGATTAGAGCTTTTTTCTTTAGGGCCACATGAAAGATAAGGTCTATGTAAATACACCACAATCAATTCAAGACCTTAAGATGGAATTCGTGAAGTTATCGAGGACATGTAGCCTTAAATGTGCGAATTGGTCATGGAAAATTGCATGAAAATGATATGGTGCTGCAAGCGTAGCCAAGGCGGCCATTTGGCTGATATCGTTTTCAAATTTTAATGGCATACCTTCCTCTTTACAATTAAATAAACATTCATTGGTTTCTCTTAAAAAAATACTCGTTTTGTCAAAATGAAACCTCTTATTGTAAAACCCATGGAAATGTATAAAATGTAAAAATGTATAAAATGTCTGAAATGTATAAATTGTATATAATATATACAATATATAAAATGTATAACATGTATAAAATGTATAAAATGCTAGGTACTCTCACTGTTGGATGCGTAAATTACACGATGTAAATTACATGGTTATTTACATGTAATTTACATAACTTATTTTTTACTTTATGTAAAGTAAATAATGACTTTTTCATGACAAGCGCGCTATCTATTATATAATTTAATAAATAATTATTATAAAATTGACTGTGTAACGTACATCCGTACCGTGATCCGTTTAATATATCGAATGATTTTTATTACCTGCCAAAATCAACAGAAACAGTCATAACACTCAAACTCGATGGACGAAGTTTAATTCAACATTCAACTCCGGTAGTTGAAAAGCGAGCCCCGTTTATTTCAACACCCATGAAACCCATTAAATTGAGAGCATTCCATCGTTCACTAATGACTCACCACCAATTCGCATGGGCTATTAGCATTCACTCGACCTCATCCTGTATTGCCGCTGCTAAAACATATTCAAAAGAAAAAGAAATCACGAAAGTTAGAAAGAATTGCGTCTGGTGGTGGAGATGTGTTCTTTATGAGATCTGACTGGTCGACATTGTGAAATAATTTTGGTTGAGTTTTGTGAAGAACATCCCCTTTTAATGAACCAAGTAGGAATGTGTTCGAAAATTATAATCATTATAAACAAAACTGGGAAAAAATTTGGGTCATCCAGAGTTTAAATATGGTGAAGTTGCGTTTGTTCACACAAGATCCTTCTTGGGCATACTTCATCCTGGACAATATACAGGCTGTTGAAAATAACGTATCGAGCATCTATTTATCCGCATCTAATTTTTCAATCAGATTTTATACTTCTCCGCACAAGAAGGGGCTACTATGTTCGGGAGATTGATGTGTTGTTTACAGCTGAGCAAGAAAGCCCTCTATAACAAGTTCCAGGACCAAATTCAAAACGAGTCAATAATTTTGTTTGAGATTTTTTACAAGTTTTACAGGAAATTACAGTTGCTCTTGGTCATGGTGAAAGATTAATAAATAAACCACTGGTCGTTCAACAACAACCACCTACTTCGACTGCACCTATTGGTAAATATTTTTAGGCCGATTTACTTATCTAACGTGCTAACCATCGTTTTTTTGGAAGGATTTTTCGTTGTTTTTTGGGTCTGCATATGTACAAACACCGTACTAAATGAGTCATATTTAACCGTATTGGCTTGGGTAAAGCCTAAACCAGTGGCACTATTCTGGCTTTTCCTGGGAAAAGGGAATTTGCCAAAATATTTTCATAACATTTTTGCCTAAATTGAATTTTTCCGGCCTATTTGGTAATAAGTTTGGTGTAAATATTTTCAAAACAAAGTTAAATGAGAAAATATTTTTTCCTACAAAAAATTTCTGGAAACACAGTTTCCCAATTAGCTTTGTTTTGAAAATGTTTGCACTATAGAGTATTGTTGTTATTGAAAATCATCAGAAATCATCGTAATTTCGGCATGTAATACACATCAATCGATATATTAAACGGATCACTGTATGGATTTTTTGGCGGTGGAAAAAAATTAACTTGCTGATATGTTGATGACAGTTACTCGATTGTTTGACCTCTAAAAAAGAAAGCGTGTAAAATACTACAATTTGATAATAGATGGCGCGTATTACACTATAAAAGTTAATATCTTTCCCATAGAACCTAAAGGTGTCAATAATCGTTTTTTAAAGCTTGTTTAAGACAAACACAGATGGCAGTGTTGGTACATAAGAAGAAATCTTGTGATTGTAGATAACTAAAAGTCTTAAATAATTATGATTGATTAGACATTAAACTGTTTGATTGATATTTATGATGTATATAACCCCTGATAAACAAAAATTTGTTACATTTATACAATATTTTCAGTTATTTTTCAGAGTTTTCACGTTATTTACATATTTTATGTAGATTACCCAAATTTTTATGTAATTTACGTTAGTTACATAAAAATGTAGACAACGGTTTTTACATATAAAATGCCCAACACTTGGGACTCCAGGGACTTTAGCCTTAATTGAGGAACATTGGTAAGATTGATACGGTTTTCCAGTTAAATTCAAATTTGCTTCATTTCTCTATACCTACCAAGTCCCAATCATTTTGTTCCCATTATTTGTTCATTTCCAGCGGAAGGTCAATTTGCGATATATCGTTCACCCATATCCGCACAAAACGCTTAACATGAAACAAAAACCCATTCGATCAGAATAAGATAAACAAAGCAGTAAACATGTTTACGATTTATATTACATTTTATAACTTCATTTTTATCACAACGAAAAATCATTTTCTTTTGTATGTATCCGTCTTAGATAAAACATAATAATACCATCATCCATATATTTACAACCCTATATAGCTGTATATATGTACATAGATACATTCCTTTGAGAATATATGGTAGCGTTTAAATAATTTAACATTTTAATAAGATCCAAAGTCATAAAAATGATCATAAAATATTAATTTCGGTGCTAGATGTCGACTCTATACATTGGCCTCGTAAACACGATATATGGATGTATCAAACGAACAAAAAGCTTTATGATGTATTATTCAATAATTTTATTTCAGCCTTTTTGTGTTAGACATTTTTTTAATATTTTATGTAATGTATGTATAATAATAATGTCACAGTTATGTGTCAAATAATTCATATACATAAAACGTTATTTGCAATAATAATATTCATAAAATTTTATTCGATTCGACTTTTCGATATAAAGGGAAATAAAATATAAATTTGCATAAATGGAAACGAAATAGTTGCGAGTGTATTCACGGAACTTTATTTTAATTGGCCTGTATAACTGCTCACTTTATTTTCAACGCAGATATTGCTATCGGGCACAAATAATGAACGTCATCTCAATTTTTCTACATTTTAAAATACAAATATAAAGTTTCAGTCGAAGTCAGTGATTCATTTTCAAAACTATACTACTTTACTTATTTAAAAAAAAAAAATCCCACTAACAAAACAACAATTTCGGGAAGTTGAGAAACGAAATCAAAAAGTTTTAATAAGTTTTTCTAATTAAAATTTGCTTCGGTAAAAATTTGTTACTCCTCTTATTTTATTAAGTATAAGGAACTTGGAAACATGTCAGATATCTTATTTTTTGCGTTTTGTGAAGACATTTTTTTCTATCGCCGCTCTCCGCTTTGCAAAATTAATTATGTTGAAAAAATACGAAACTTTTCTTGGAATAAAAATAAAAAAATTATAAAGAATTATAATTTATGTTGTTGTTTTTGAAAAATTTTAAAATTTATAATTGACTGGAAATTGTCTTATTAGATAATGAAAACTATTAAATTGTTTTTTAATTTATTGTTTTGTTGTGAATGTTAAATGGCTTTCTCAGTATAATGACACAGCGTTATTCGGTAAATTAAGTTTGTAACAAAAGTTTTTTTATAATGTGGCAGAGATTTTTTCATTTAAGTTTGTTGTTACGAATTCTTTTGGATGTTAAGATAGAGTAGAGGGCAGAAGGAGCACTTTTCTTTGCAATAAAATAATGTAAAAAAACCTCCCCCAAATCATGTTTATTTGGAATAAAATTCGACATTTTCAATCCAAGCTGACATAAAATACCTTAGAATACCAATATTACTACTCATTTGTATTACACGTCAGCAGTGCTAGTAACGTCACCTATTGGGAAAGATCGGAGTCATATTCACACATGCCCAGCAGTGGCCGAAAAAGCTCCAGGCGAAAGTAAAAATTTTCGATAATGTAGAAAATGTCTTAGATTTTTCAACCGGAAGTAATCAAAGCCAATCCGTTGATTAATGTTCATCTAATAAAACATATCAGCTGAAATTTTTCAGCCGAAAAAATATTTACATTTAACAAAGAATACTAAACAATTTTAATATTCTGCTAACATGGTGTCTCTGGTCGATGTCCGATTCGATAAAAAATTAAATTTAATGTGATATGAATTAGCGGGAAAAATAATAAATGGTAGCGTTTACAATTGTCAAATTAATTAATTAGATTTACACGGTTGAAAAAATTATTTCTTCTAACCTGCTGGCCCATTTATGTGGTTTTGAATTTTTAGAGTAAAGAAGGAACCAGTTTAAAATATCTGACAGATTATACTCTAATTTGACATAGCTTGATATTTAAAGATATTATAGCGGGTGTTACCGTGTTTATTATATAAATGATTAAAACACTCACAATATTTTATTATTTTGTACAAATTTCATTTTTATTTAAATTATTAATTTCCATATAAGTCCACAACTTAAAATGGTGGACGATTGTTCGGCACTTTGGTTTTCACTTTTAAATTCACCCGACTGTCCTTTTCCGTTTCTTATTTCTTTTCCCGTGTGCATATTTTAATTCTCGATATTTATCGATTATCGATAACTATCGAGATTCGGGAATGTAGGTGGCGAAATAGCTCTATTCAGCAAAACGAGCTATGCCTCGTAATTAAGCGGCGCGGTGTATAAATAGTTTTGCTACGAGGAGTGCCACGACGTGAAAAAGATTTTTGAACCGCTACATCACTCCCCTCCTGGATCGAAAACCGTAGTGGTTTAAATTAAATCTAACCGTTTTTCGAACACTACGTTTTTCGACTTGGTTTACCACAAGTATTCCGTATGCTGGCTTAAGCCTGTCCATGCCAATTGTTGTTGATTTTCCATCTATATCCACAACAAAGAATTTGCGCAATTTGCGGGTTACTGGATACGGCCCAGAATAGGGTGTACTCAAAGGACCTCTGACTCTATTCACACGCACGAATACGTGTGAACATGTTTCCAGATTTTTAGGAATGCACTTTGCCTGTTCGTTTGGATGTCGTGTGTCCGTAGGAACTAAGGCTCTCATGGTGATACGAAGCTGCTTTACGAAATCCGAAGTATCTGTGTTTGGGTTCGAATTTTGATCGTTGATGAAGAATTCACCGGGAACCTGGATGTTTTGACCATATACTAGCTCTGCTGGTGTGCAGTCTAGGTCTTCCTTGACAGAGGTTCGAATACCCCATAGGATAGTTGGAAGTTCTAGATAGTTGGTAGTTTTAATTGCCTGTGGAACCGTTCGACAAGACCATTCGTTTTCGGGTTGTATGCAGTTGTTCTAATGCGATGGGAACCTAGGAGCTTCGTGAGCTCGGTGAACAACGTTGATTCGAATTGTGTTCCTTGGTCTGTCGTGATGAAGAGTGGGACACCATATCTACAGATATACTCATTGTGGAAGATCTTACTTACGGTTTTAGCGGCCATTTCTCGGATTGGATAAGCTTCTGGCCAACGGGTAAATGGGTCGACTATCGTTAAAATATAATGATAGCCATTCGATTGGGGCAGTGGACCAACCAGGTCCATGTTGATGTGTTCAAATTTGCCATTTGGTAGCTCGAATTTAACAAGCGCTGATTTTGTGTGGCGGTGAACTTTGGACTTTTGGCATGGGATACAAGATTTAGCCCAATTGCTTGTATCAGTATTCAATCTTGGCCAGAAGTATTTTGAAGCTATCAGTTTTCGCGCAGCACGGATGCCGGGATGTGATAAGCCATGTAGACTATCGAAGATTGTCCGTCGCATGTTAAGAGGAACGTAGGGTCGATTTTTACCTGTAGAAGTTTCACACCAAATGTGCTGCTTGTCTGGTAAGTCGATCCGTTGCAGGTTTACGCTTGATTTCGGTGTGCGTGCTGAAATCAATTTCTGCAATTCGTCCTCGCATTGTTGCTGTACAAGTAATTCCTTCGTGTCGAAGGAGAATACGCTGAGTTCTGTGAGAAGTGTTTCACCAGAACGAGACAAACAGTCGCTCACCACATTGTGTTTACCTTTGCTGTGATGGATGTCGGTAGTGAACTAGGCAATGTAATCGAGATGTCGTAATTGCCGGGGACTACGTTCTGCCTTTGATGCAATAGCTGTAGTAAGTGGTTTATGGTCGGTAAATATAGAGAAATTTCGTCCTTCGACGAAATGGCGAAAGTGTTTGATTGCTAAATACATAGCAAGAAGTTCTCTATCGAAAGTAGAGTATTTAATTTCCGCAGGAGACAGCTTCTTTGAAAAGAACGCTAATGGTTGCCAACATCCTTTGTTACGTTGTTGTAAGACAGCTCCAATTGCTACATTGGAAGCGTCAGTAGTTATGTTGAACTGCGCGTCGTTCAGCGGATGTGCCAAAAGAGTGACAGCGGCAAGAGAACGCTTGACCGTTTCGAAAGCTTCTGTGCAATCTTCAGGCCAAGTGAAGTTTCTTCTGGTTTTGCCTTCCTTGAGTAAGGTGGCCAAATTCCTGTGAATAGGCGATAACAGTTCGGCTAATCTTGGTATAAAGCGATGGTAATAGTTCACCATACACAGAAAAAAATAACTTAGTAAAATTGATAAAATATTAGTAATATTGATAAAAAACGCAACCCATAAGCAAAATTGACAAAATTGATAATTTTTTTCATCGGTTTAAGGGGAAATACAAATGTGATAGAAAGTATGAACAGTTTATAGTGTTTATAAGAAAATTATGAATATGATAAATAGTTTTTTTAAAATAAGTACTAGTGGTTCATCACTTTGATAAATCGATTTATGCGAATGTTACTAATGTTTTCAACGTGAAGTTCAGTTTCAGTAATCTATAATAATCCTGTTTGCTTATGATGCAAAATTAATCATTTTACAGAAACTCCTTATTGATACGATAACCTGATTTCATGAAAACTATATCTTTCGTTTTCTAGTTTACAAAAAATGTATTGTCAATATACAAACCTCTTTCGATTTAATAACTCAATCTTAATGAAAATATAGAATTTTTATTTAATTTTATGAATTTATTTTTTATAATGAACTTAGATTTTTTTTCAAACAAACATAATTAATAATTGCAACAATTTACGCTAGATTTCCAGGAGCACCTCTTGTAATGAAAAATTCTGCCGGCACAAGTTTCCAAAAACCTGAAAAGTGAATTGATTGAACTATTATCGCAAACTAATAATTATTTTCCAGTAAACTCACCAGTTGGTTGCGGCATTTTCGAGTGTTGAGTGGGTTGATAAGCATCGTACAGGTATACACTGGATGCTCCAATCTATTTTTGACCAAATGGATCGGGTTGCTCTAATTAGCGATTTTACATGACCCTCATTATTCTCGGGTATTTATCTGCATCACCATCTGTAAGTGATAATTCGAATGAATATATTAAAATATCTCGAAGTTATCGCCGATGTTTATTTTACCTGAATATTTAACCTCCAGTATGGCGAAGACAACAACTTCAATTTTGCATTTGTTTATAGAAGAACCAGCCATTTTTTTCACTTTTTGGCGTCAGCAAAAAGTTTTTGTTCACTTATCACATTTTTCACTTAACACTTTAAAAACTACTAGAATCACACAATATTTTTTCAAAAACTTTATAATTTATAATAATTATAATTAATAAATAAAACACAAACTTAGTTAGTGACATCCTGCAGGCATAAGATTTCGATACTGAATACTAGAATAAATGTGCTTTTGTAAACGCCAATATTTCGGTTTTCTGATTTTTACAAAATGTATGAAAATGATAACTTATTTTTGAAAGCCATAACTCGATGACATAAAAAAATGTAAGTCATAAATTCCTAAGTCAAGTTCATAACTCGACTTATGATTATTAATATTTTTACCAATGGTTTTATAATTTATGAACGATTTTAATAAAATGAAAACGAGTCGTATAGTTTATGAAAAAAAGAGGAACTCATTAATGCACGGTTAAATGATACACTATTTAAGAAAACGATCAAAGTGGGTGAATGCTAACTCTGACTCAATTTCTTCTAACTAATTCTAAACAAAAATCTATTTTCTAACCCGTAATTTGGAACCCCGAACAAATACTTATAAGACTATCAAAGCAAAACTGTAAGATGAAATAGTGATCCGTCGTCGAATTACTTTGCAGAAGTTTGTACTTTGTATCTGTTTACTGAGTCCGAGTCTCTTAAGCCAGTCAAATTTGGTTTTAAAGGGTTATTTGTGTGCCTTTAATCCCCGGAAGAAAGTATAGCTAAACATACCTGATGGTTTTTTGTTAGCTAATTTTTTTTAAGAATTGATCTTATGATTGAGTGCTTAACAGTTTTGCAATGTCTTGAAAAAAATTATAAATTTTTCGCAGTAACTACAGAAAAAACTATGAATTTTTTAAAGTAGTTCATACAACGATAACTCTTAAATTTTCTCATGTGAGCCTCAAGTGTGAACTATAAAAAATTTGGAATTCTGATATTATATAAATGATGTCACTGAAATTAAAATTTTCTAGGAGCAATGAGGTATTAAAACCGTATATAAAAAAATATAAATTATTTTTCAAGCCAGTACGAAAATTTTATAGACATAACAGCAAATTTATACATTTCTTACTTTTTGTATAAAATGGCTAATTTGAAAACCATATTTTGCACATTTCTATTTAATTTGTCAAATAAGAAACTTTAATTAAAGACAAATGCTTTTTATACAAATAGTTATTGCAAGCATGACGAATTTTATCAAATATATAAAAAAAATTAAACAAAATTGAAAACCAGTAATTTATCAACTTAACAAAATTTATTTTTTTCTGTGTACCGACGAACTGCTGTATTTGGCGGATTGATGTTGGTTCTGGAAAGTTTATGAAATGGAAATGGAAATGGAATTGGATATGGAAATTAATAATTTAAATAAAAATTATTAATTTCCATATAAGTCCACAACTTAAAATGGTGGACGATTGTTCGGCACTTTGGTTTTCACTTTTAAATTCACTCGCGCGTGTATGGATGTGAGACTGTGTCTCTTGAAATTCAAAACCCGACTGTCCTTTTTCGTTTCTTATTTCTTTTCCCATGTGAATATTTTAATTCTCGATATTTATCGATAATCGATAAATATCGAGATTCGAGAATGTAGGTGGCGAAATAGCACTATTCAGCAAAACGAGCTATGCCTCGTAATTAAGCGGCGCGGTGTATAAATAGTTTTGCTACGACAAGTGTCAAATTAGATTGAATGGCCTGTCGCTCGAAATTACCGTGCTTTGTCATTGATTCCACCATGGTTATTTGAGAGGCCATAATGTTTGTCAACTTCGCCTGATCGTGGAGAAAATCTGGTGGGGATGCAGAGGTGTAATTTTGCAAAATTCCGCAAAATTTCGGTTGCATATTGTCTACCATTCATAAACAACTGCAATCAAGGAAATTGTAATAAAGATTGGCTAACCGGTAATGAGCTTAAGACAGCAGAAATAACAATTATAAAAATAATTCAGGAGATTTCGAAGCAGAAATCGCCCGCATAAGAAGGACAGAAGGCTAGAAAATGACAGTAAGCTAGTTTCATTAAACCCCTTCTTAGACGGCGAAGGTCTACTCTGTATGATGGGACGTCTCCAAAACTCCAATCTAACAACCACCAACAAACAGCCTGAAATTCTAAGCAAAAACAACATAATTACTTAACGGATAATCGAGGAAACCCACCAAAGCACATTACATGGTGGCACACAGCTTACCCTTACAATTCTGAGACAAAAATATTGGATCGTCGATGAGAGACGAACCGTAAGACAAGTGATACAAAATGCATAACCGGCTTTCGCTACAAACAAAAACACATGGAACAACTAATGGGTAGTTTACCATCAGCAAGAGTGAGCCCATTCAACTAAGAACCACCAAGGGTCGGGGTAACAAATCGTACAAGGGATACATTGCCTTATTCGTATGCATGACAACCAAAGCCATACACATCGAGATAGTGAGCAACCTAACAAGAGGGGCATGCATAGCGGCCTACAAAAGATTCGTTTCCACGCGATGGCTTTGTTCTGATGTAATCTCTGACAACGGCACCTATTTTGTGGGTGCCAATTCCGTAATGAAGAAGACGTCCAGTTCAGCTATGGCCACACTATCTGACGACGTAGCAGCTATGCTAGCCAGTGATGAAATGACATGCCACTTCATACCACCTCATACCACACTTACACCAGCGCTAACACCAGGGCACATTCTCATTGGAGATGCTCTTAAGGCGGTGCCTGAAGCGACTACCAGCAACATAGGATTAAGAACGAGATGGCACACGGTCGAATAAATAAAGCAAGGCTTTTGGAAGCGATAATCTTCTGAATACATCACCAACTTCAACGACGGAGCAAGTGGAAAACCTTCCAGCTAAATTTGGCAATAAACGATCTGGTATTGGTGAAGGATAATCAACTACCTGGCACTTACCTTCAAGAAATTACCTTCCATCATCAGAGTGCTCATCATATCCACCAATACGCAACGATTCACATTTTATTTTGGACTGCTGTAGTGATAGGAGTCATCTGGGTTGCAAACAAGTTAAGAGGAAGATGCATTGCAAACCACCGGCTACCGTGGCCACCCAATGAAAGCATAGTTTAACTGATGTGCGAGATTTATAAAGACCGGGAATATGTTGAAACAATATCAACATGTGGAATATTACAATTTTCAAAACGGTCAATGACACATTAACGACACATGTGGAATATTGTATATTGAAGCGTATTCCACAATTTAAGTTTTTTTTGTATATAACAGTCTTACCGGTGTAAAGTACTACAATAATAGGTTATTACCTTCTTTATAAAAAATAATAATTTTCAAGTTTTTTTAATAAAGAAAATCTTCAGAACAATGAGTGCCGAGTGTGGAATTAAGTGTTCTCAACTTGGCGAGTGTGGAATTTAGTGTTCTCAACATGACATCGTATCCAAACACTAAATTCTACACTCGGCACTCATTGTTCCGATGATCTTTCGAATTATTAAAGAATTAAGCGAATTTAGCCCAAAAGGCACTTTCACGCGTAGCGCCATATCGCCAATCACAACAAGCAAATTGTCTTGAAATATTTTGTACAAATTTCAGACACCAAATCAAGTTGAGAACACTAAATTCCGCACTCGGCACTCATTGTTCCGATGATCTTTCGAATTATTAAAGAATTAAGTGAATTGGACCCCAAAGGCACTTCCACATGTAGAGCCATATAGCCAATCACAACGTCCAAATTGTCTTGAAATATTTTCTACGAATCTCAGACACCAATCCAAGTTGAGAACACTAAATTCTACACTCGGCACTCATTGTTCCGATGGTGTTTCGAATTATTAAAGCGTTAAGCGAATTTGGCTCCAAAGGCACTTCCACGAGTAGCGCCATATCGACAATCACAACATGCAAATTGTCTTGAAATCTTTTGTACAAATTTCAGACACCAAACGAAGTTGAGAACACTAAATTCCACACTCGGCACTCATTGTTCCGATGATTTTTCGAATTATTAAAGAATTAAGCGAATTTGGCCCCAAACGCACTTCCACATGTAGAGCCATATAGCCAATCACAACATGCAAATTGTCTTGAAATATTTTGTACAAATCTCAGACAACAAACCAAGTTGAAAACACTTAATTCTACACTCGGCACTCATTGTTCCGATGGTGTTTCGAATTATTAAAGAATTAAGCGAATTTGGCCCCAAACGCACTTCCACGTGTAGAGCCATATCGCCAATCACAACATGCAAATTGTCTTGAAATCTTTTGTACAAATTTCAGACACCAAATCAATTTGAGAGCACTAAGTTCCACACTCGGCACTGATTGTTCCGATGGTCTTTTCCAATTATTAAAGAATTAAGCGAATTTAGCCCAAAAGGCACTTCCACGCGTAGCGCCATATCGCCAATCACAACATGCAAATTGTCTTAAAATGTTTTGCACAAATTTCAGACACCAAACCAAGTTGAGAACACTAAATTCCACACTCGGCACTCATTGTTCCGATGGCCTTTTCCAATTATTAAATAATTAAGCGAATTTGGTCCCAAAGGCATTTCCACGTGTAGCGCCATAACGCCAATCACAACCTGCAAATTGTCTTGAAATCTTTTGTACAAATTGCAGACACCAAACGAAGTTGAGAACACTAAATTCCGCACTCGGCACTCATTGTTCCGATGGCCTTTTCCAATTATTAAAGAATTAAGCGAATTTAGCCCAAAAGGCACTTCCACGTATAGAGCCATATCGCCAATCACAACATGCAAATTGTCTTGAAATCTTTTGTACAAATTTCAGACACCAAATCAAGTTGAGAACACTAAATTCCGCACTCGGCACTCATTGTTCCGATGATTTTTTGAATCATTTCAGTTGTTACATTTTTAATAATTTTAATTAAACCACGTATTTCGGATTTCAAACTTTTTTTTGCTGCTACACTTTTTGCTAATTTGTGTATCTACACTTTTTGAATCTACACTTTTCGTTAAAATGTGTAGCTACACTTTTCATTAACGTTCGTACTTCATACCGATAACATTCTTAAGTTTATGAGTAAGAAATTTTTATGTATAAAAACCCAATTTATTGATGTAATAAAATAGAATTAAAAACGAAATTTGGGTTGTTCTGGTTGATAGCCAGATATTGACAAGCCAAATTTCTTAAAGAAATCGCATGTATGCGTTAAATACAATAAAAATCGAGGTTACGAAGGAGTTGGTCACTCTGATAATAGAGCTCACCAGTGGTAAACCAAATAATCACTTAAACATACAAAATCTAGGCAGAGGCCGGATTTTACACAATGCATTTTCGATATATCGAATTAGCGATGAATTAGCGAAATTGTGCTAAATTACACCCCTGCATCCCCATCAGAATTTCTCCACAATTAGGCCGAAGTTGACCAACATTATGACATAGCAAATGGCCATAGCGGCATTCCCACCAAACGTTGGGTTAATTTGAAGCAAAGATAACAATATTGCTTATCAAGTTATGATTGATTGATTTAAACAATTGCAATGCACAAGTTTAAATCGAATTCGTTTTTACAACAAACTTTGCCTAATAATACGTTCAAATTGGTTTCGGTTGATGTGTTGTTGAAATAAATTTGATAACTTTCGGCTGAAGAATGTTGATCAGCGATGACGTATTTGTTTACTTTCGGCTGAGAAAGCGAAGACACGGGGAGAACGAGGAAAACTGTAATGTAGCAACCACAAAAGTTATTATCTACATATATTGGAGATCTATGTACACGTTCGTCATAAAAGGGTATTAGCCACAAGATATTCACCCTGTAACGAATTTCGGTTTGGTGCCTCTTCCTTTTCCCGTACCCGATGCTGCCAGGTTGCACTACCCTTTATTCATTATAAACCGTATTTCACAAACTGGTTCAATTAGAAAGAGATGAATAGATATTTACCTACACCTTGATAACACATTGATCGAAACAAAATTAATCATAAAAAAATACGGGACATTGAAAAAAACATAAATAGAGGAAGAAAAGATTCGAGAGACGTACACGCGGTCAGACAAAGCAAAAGCTTAAAGCAATAGCTCTAAAAGTTGTATGGATCCAAATAAATATGTATCTTAAGCACAACTTATTAAAAATAATTGTGAAATTAATTTAGTGATGCAAATAAGAAAAAAAGGTTTTTCTTTGTGTACGGTGAATAATTGTTAGACAATAAATAAAGTGGTCAAAAAATTGTTATAAACTTAAAGTTTTTGTGCTACCCAAAAGAAAATATACAGTGCGTTAAAAATTCTCAGTCTAAGGAATGTGTTGTGTCATATTATCTCGAAAAGCACAATCATCGTGCTATAGCCGCTATGTCTATATATGCCCAGTAGCTGAAACTTGACTTTCTATATTACCATTGGTTCGCTTTCGTCGGTATAAAACTTACACCTTTCCGTATCCAGTCAAGCGGCTAAACAGGTATTGTAAAGTAAATTCATTCCTCGTGGGTGATATTTGGATGTTCATCTTTTATACGTGTCGATACAGTTCCGGATTTCAAAAAAATCAATCATCGAATCAACCGTAGAACAACAGATGTAAAGGACACCATCATCATCAGGTTATATAGGTGACGTAATTTATTAGTTTTCCTTATTTTTATATGAACAATATTTTTTTTTTAAATTAAATTTCATAGTTTAGTGCATGCATTAGGCCCGTTGCACACTTGAACCCTGTTTTTTAGCAAAGTGAGCTATGTTTTGGGATCACAGCTTCTCGGTTTACTTTGCAATGCCTAAATAAGTGAAAACAAATTCGTGAAGGTTAGCTCAAGCCACTCGTACCCCCTGAATTATTTAATTTCTTTACTTAAACCTGTGAGGTCAAAACATAGCTCACATCGTTCGTTTTCTTGGCGATGTGAGCTAATTAATTACGCCAAAGGCGAAAATAAAACATTTAAACATATTTATTTGCAGATTGGGTTGATCCTGAAATATATTTACAATGTTTCTCTTATTTGAGTTTTTGAAACCAAAACGATAAGCTGTAAAATAATAACATAGCTCACGAGCCTTAGGATTAGTAACTTTCAGTTTTTTTTTGTTCTTCCATTCATTCGTTTTTTTTTTACAACTTAATTCATAAATTATAAATTTCAAACACATACACCCTTTTTAAATTTGATCTATAATTCACAATAGAAGTAGAGTGTTCAAATTTTTAACTAATTTATTCATTTCCGTATTCCGATTTGTGAATGGAAATTTTTTGTACGTTCTTGCTTTGCGTTTTACAACTAACATTTCTTTCATTCATTATTGTGTATGGGCATGTACAGTCGGCGAAGTAAGTTAGTTTTTGCTCACATTTTTCAATACTTAGGTCTCTCGTTTTTTCTTCTTTTTATTGATTTCTTTTTATGATTCGCGTTAACATTTGATCATCATGATGGGTTAAAATTGCATCCCAATGGGATAGTGAATGATTTGGGTGAAATGTGTGTTTAAGCTCTAGGCCTTCCGTAGATATAAACAGACGTTTAAAGCACATTTATTTGTTAAATAGTTACGGCTAGACGCTATCCAATTAAAAAGTGTGCAACCACCTGCAAGTTCATGTACCCAAGCCATCGGGTTACAACCCCTCCATTTTTTCATAGTATCCATTATTGTTCCATTTACCCTAGTCATAAAAAACTTTGTATGCGTCTTTATATGACTTCGTGTAACACGAAAATCTAATTTATATGACTGTAGTAGTGAGTATGTAACAGTCATGTCTTTAGAGACATATTGTTGTAGGTATTTATTTTATAACTATACTTTATAATTATACAATACTAATTCAGAGCCGAATGAGTGGAGGGGTGAGCTTGTTTAGGGTTGAATCAGTCTGGCTATACCGCTAGTATGGAGCTAACAAAATGGAAAATAGAAACGATATACACAATTTAGGACACTAACGACTACGGTAATTAATTAACAGTTTGGCGGTATAAAATGGTAGCAGGTTTGAAAATGACAAAACTAGAAAACGAACTATTTCAAATAATGAATTCTGGCCGGGACGAAACTATTAAAACAAGAAGCTGAGACCAAGAATATATAATTAAATCACCAATATAGTAATAGCAGTTATACTGAAACTCTGCCTGGCATGACGGAACCTACCTTGGTCTCATTTTAATTTCGTTTACTGTCTCATAATAATTAAATGATAATGATAATAATTGGAATTATTGAGAAGAATATAAAATATTTTTTGTTTGGCACTAGCACCAAAAAGTTGGTGCCATATGGCCATCATAATTTAATTTTAATTTCTTTTCATACACCTAGCACACATCGATCCCCTTTCACACTTCTATCTGATTTGTTCTAATAAATTCATACACATTCATTCTCATTCGTAATAATTCAGTCAAACTACTTGCACTCAATAGAACATCGAACATTTGTCTGCTCTGGTTAAATGTTTATTCATATTCAATCAAATTGTGTTTCTTTCAGCATTCTTTCCAATTTCCATGGTTCAATCTCACTCTTTCCATACTTCGCAACATTCTAGTATCTCCTTTGAGCACCTTAAAGAACGGTTGCCTCAAAGGAGACCTAAAAAACTCAAAGTACTTCTTAAATTCACCTGACATTTTTCAACAAACTCTCACTCCCATTTTCTCCACAGATTCACCTGAAACATGCGAAGTACGTCTCTGGCATCCATGGATTCATATTCATTTACATCCTCAATCAAACAACCCCGTTTCGCAAGCATATCGGCTCTTTCATTGCCTTCAATCTGTAGGTGTGAAGGTATCCATTGAAGGATGACCTCCCTCCTACTAGATTGATGATACTTATAGTGCATTTCTACATATGCATTGCCATAAGTTCCCCCACCCTTACTAATTAATTCCAACCCACTCCGGGAGTCAGAGAATAATACTATTCTCCTTCTGCCTTGTGTCATTGCCAGCTTGATCCCTTCCATAATCCCTATCAATTCTGCATTCATTATACAGATCCTGTCATGCACTCTTATCATTTTCTCTTTCCTCATTGAAGGAATATAAATTCCCACACCTGCGCGATCATCATTTACACTTGCATCTGTATACACTTCCACATGTGCAACATAATTCATTCGCATTTTGCAAAATTCATTCTTAACCGATAACACATTCATCATTGTGTTTGTTGAGTCACCAAATTTCAACCGCACTATTAGATTGCTCGGAGGGACTTTCGGATTTGCCGGACGAAACCTGGAGAATATGTTAATATTTTCCAAGATTACCAGTGATCTTGTTGTCTTTTTGTAAGCCGTCCCTCTTTCCAATCTCTCTTTCATTTCATTCACCAATTTATTGTCCTTAGTTAACATTTGCACAGTCTCTCGCACGGTGATCCATTCCCTCTTATAATTAACCGGCGAATCACCCAATTCAGACCACAGAGTGTGTGCAATTGTAATGGTGTTATTGTGATTGTTCTGTATATTGGTATATTTCAGCACTCTCGAATTAAATTCACGAATCGTAGGAAATTCTTCCATTTAGCGTCACTATCTGTGTGACAAACGAATATGATAATCGACACTTACTTATACACAATCAACTTCCCAACCACCCCATACTTGCTTTCCTTTTAACGCCGGATCGCGGATAAATTTGAATTTTTGACTTATAGATGGCTAATGTGTAAGAATCAGAACAATCAGTTTCGAACAAATGAGACTATTGATTTGAAAAAATCAGTCTTCTCATCAGGTCGCGACGACTGATGTTGTATTACTACATTGGAATATTGTCTATATATATAGAACATACCATGTAGTTGTACTACTAGCGAATTACTGCATAGCGTACGAAATTTTTGATTCTTTCATATTTCCATCTATATTCAATTTTAACAATTAAGTTTTTTCGCATTTACGAATTTTATTATATATTTTACCTTTTGGTTTTTGCAATTGTAATGGTGTTATTGTGATTGTTCTGTATATTGGTATATTTCAGCACTCTCGAATTAAATTCACGAATCGTAGGAAATTCTTCCATTTAGCGTCACTATCTGTGTGACAAACGAATATGATAATCGACACTTACTTATACACAATCAACTTCCCAACCACCCCATACTTGCTTTCCTTTTAACGCCGGATCTTCTCTGATTCTTACACATTAGCCATCTATAAGTCAAAAATTCAAATTTATCCGCGATCCGGCGTTAAAAGGAAAGCAAGTATGGGGTGGTTGGGAAGTTGATTGTGTATAAGTAAGTGTCGATTATCATATTCGTTTGTCACACAGATAGTGACGCTAAATGGAAGAATTTCCTACGATTCGTGAATTTAATTCGAGAGTGCTGAAATATACCAATATACAGAACAATCACAATAACACCATTACAATTGCAAAAACCAAAAGGTAAAATATATAATAAAATTCGTAAATGCGAAAAAACTTAATTGTTAAAATTGAATATAGATGGAAATATGAAAGAATCAAAAATTTCGTACGCTATGCAGTAATTCGCTAGTAGTACAACTACATGGTATGTTCTATATATATAGACAATATTCCAATGTAGTAATACAACATCAGTCGTCGCGACCTGATGAGAAGACTGATTTTTTCAAATCAATAGTCTCATTTGTTCGAAACTGATTGTTGTGATTCTTACACATTAGCCATCTATAAGTCAAAAATTCAAAAAAAAAAAAAACACAGAGTGTGTATTGGTGTCGAATTAATCGCCCCCAATACCACTCTGGCACACGCATTCTCCACAAGCATCAACTTTTTAAACCCAACCTTAGACCCATCACCATATATACTCATTCCATACGCAATTTTTGACACTAGCACCTTTCGTAACATATCAGTCACACCCGGATGAGCTCCCCATTTTGGTTTGCTCAACTTTTTAATCACGTTCAATCTACTCTTACAATTATCGGCCAATTTTTCCATATGCACTTTGAAACTCATTCTTCTGTCAATCCAGATTCCCAAATACCTAGTCAATTTCACACACTCAATTCTCTCATTAAGTATACGCACATCAACCATCCGATTCGTTCTAAAAGCCATACAACAACATTTACTCGAATTTACCCTCAAATTCAATTCACTCAAACATTCGGTTACCTGATTCACACATTCTTGAGCCCACCTATGTATCGAGCTCGTGTACAGGTTGAAAAGGGTCGGTGAGATTTTACTGTCTTGTGGGAGGCCCATAGTCACGGCTCCTTCCAACTTATACCCTCTACCACATAAAACTAACTTTCTCTCATTCATGAACTAATACACCCATTTGCAAATTTTCCAAGGAAACCCCAAGTCCATAACGATCTCATAAAGTTCCCCTGGAACCACGTAACCATATGCCCTTTCTATATCCAAAAATACCGCCACAACATACTTATTTTCCTTTTGTACTTCCCACACAAACTTTTCTACACATTCATTAGCAGAGTGGTTGTGACGAAACCCAAAAGTGGTTTTCGGCAACAAATTTCCCTCATTCACAAATTTATCCATACGAACTTTCATCATACCATTCACAATTTTAACAAATGCATTCAACATACATATTCCCCTGTAATTTGTTGCCAGATTCCTATCCCGATCCCTTTTAGGAATAGGTACCACTCTGCTTTCCTTCCATTTTTCCGGTATCTGAATACTCGTCCATACTTCATTAAAAATTCGAAGCAAGGCCGCCTTGGCTTCGAATTCTAATCTACCAATCATTTTATAACTCACTCTGCTAGTTCCGGGGGTAGTAGATTTGGATATTTCTAAAACCCCTCGGAACTATTCCCATTCAAACTCCTTACACATATCATTCATAAATTTATTTTCATTATCAGGTAATAAAACTTCATACCTATCGCTCAAATTGTTACGTACGTCCCTAATCATTTGTAAAAAGACACCTCCATTCTCTCTGTCATCTAACACTGCATTTATGCATTGCGCTCTATATCCTCTCACTCTATTAAATTTATCCCATACATCCTTAGTTGTGGTTCTATGTGTCATTTTGGACACATAGTCCCGCCAACTTTTCCTTTTCGCTTCCATAATTTATTCTGCATTCATGACATATACATCTATAGGACTCTCTCAATGCTATCCATTTTCTTTCATACCAATACTGGAGTTTATTGTGCCACCAACCATTCACCTTGTATTCATTTCATCCTCAAGTGGGTTAACCTCATTTACTTCTTTCATTATGAGAGTCTCATTCATACGTTCCACCCATTTCTTACCATTCATAATGACCTTACGGTCTATGTCAACATTTATACCATCTAAGCATATCCTGATCAAATAATGATCATACCCAAATTCTCATCTGTGACATTCCAAGTAACTTGGCTCGCCAGCCCGCTAGATATTAAAGTTAAATCTATCGCGCTGGCTGTCAACCCCACTCTCGGCATTCTAGTCGACCCACCACCATTCAAGACTACGATATCGGAATCCAGAATGAAGCGGATCAACCAGTTACCTCTAGCATCAGATCTTCCACTCCCCCATATTCTCGACTGCGCATTCATATCACTCGCTATAATCATGTCACTTTTGCCTTCCACACATTCAAACAAAATATGAAAATCTCGTTGGCTTCTCTCTCTCTGTCAGACGTAGACAACACTGGAGTAACATAAATACTAACAAATAACAAGTTTCTTTCCAGATTCCGAGTTTTGGCTGCGATGACTTCAATGTGCTCGAAACGCGGTATGTCACAAAGGACCAGGCTGATATTGGCACGTGCCAATATCGCCACTCCGCCGAAGCCATCAGCCCTCGGTCTGGACAGATAATTGTATCCTTTCACTCGGAACGTCTTACCCTCACGCTCCCAAGTTTCACACAAAATCAGCAGGAAATTTAACGCTGTGGTGGGCAACGCGGCGTTACAAGTAGTCAACCCAGGGGCCGAATGTTGTTGTCTAAATTCCGAATTGACTAAGTTAAAGCTGATGTATAATAGAACATATTGATATAAATTTTCTGTTGCACTTTACTTTAGAAAAAATATTATTTTTTGTGTCTCACAATTTAAAATTCTTTCGGTTCTTAAAAATTTGGTACGATTTCGTCGTCGACTAACACATCGTTACTACAATAGCGTCGCGTAAATTTTTAAATTGCGTGTAATACGATCTAACGATTGTTGTTATTCGCAATAATCTCGATGATGATAAAAAAAATTTCAAAGTCCCATTACACAAGACCTTGTTGAAAATTGTTCCATATTAAAGTTTATCAAAAAAACAGGAAAAATCTTTTTATGTATATTTTCGCATAATTTTCCATTCCTTTTAATTCCATTTTTTCTTTGCCGAACAAATTTAATCTTTTGTTTTTCTAATTCGTGTACCAAAAGCAAGGTAGGTAGGTATAATTTGTAAACGTTACGTATACAATTTCTAACCCAAGGAAACGTAAACGAAAACACTGGAAAGAAAAACATTTTTCGTTATTTTCCTTTACAATACCCTTAAGCACTACATCCCTAATTCCTAAAAATATTTGAAATAAAATCATAATAATAATGTTCCAGGTAGATATGTTGCTTTGTGTGTGTATATATATGTGTGTGTGTGGGTGTGTGTTATTCCTATTAAAAAATAAATATTTCGAATATCATATTTCCCATTTTCAGAAAAACCTTCCAAAAGTTATATTGTTTATTTTCCATTTTCTTATGTTCGAATATGTAACGGTACAAAAGTACTGTGAAATAAAAGAAATCGAAAGTTTTATACTTTTCCATTTTCCATTTAATTTTTTATTTATTTATATTTCAACAAACAAACAAACAAAACAAAAAAAAAGAAATTAAAAATTTTCTAACTGTTAAACTTTAATAAGTACGAGTATACCGATACGTAGAGAGGAAAACATTTGTTATTCAAATTTTCCAAATAATAAAATGGAATCAAACATAAAAAAAAAAAGTTTTTCATTTTGTGTGCTATCTCGGGATACAAAAATAATTAGAAACATACGAAAAATTATCATTTGGGATAATTTTGATTTATGCACAGGTTGGGAGGAAAACCAAGGAAATAGATTTTTAGTGAAAATTTGTTATATTTTTTATGAATTTCCTTTGTTTTTGGCTTAATCTTTATAATCGTAGAACGGGCACGCAACAAAATTCTAAATCTCGTGTATGCTTTCATGTACCTTACATATAAACAAAAAGTTTTTCAGGGTGAAAATTATCTGGATGGAAGTAATGCAATCATTAAATATTTGATTAAGTTGAATAATACATTTTGCCTCTCGTTTCAAGTATTTTTTGATAAGTTAATTGATTTTATAATACGTATTTGAGTATTTAAAATTATCGGGTACCTGTAAATAGAAAGTAAAAAGTTTTTCTCGTTTTATCTTTCCCGGAGAACTGAACGAAAATGTGGAAAGCTTATTCTATTAGATGCTTATGAATAATGGATTGTGTATAAAATGTATATAGATGTAGGTAATATGTCTAAGTGTATTGAACTGGCAATTTATTAGCTTTGGTATTTTAGAAGTTAATGGTGTGAGGGTAACAAATTGTTTGTTTCGATACGAAATATTATAAACACCAGATACACAGCCGTACATAAATTATGTATATGAATACAAACGTAAAACTTCTGGAGGGGGGAATTAATAAAAAATATTTATTTAAATGGGTGATTTGGCTGAATTAATTTGAGTGAAATGGGATTTGTGTATTTAACAAAATACAGTAAAATCTCGTTGTAACGAATCCTAACGGACCGAGAAATTTCGTTAGAACGAAATTTTCAATTTTTCTTTAAAAAAATTATTTAAAAAAATAAATTAGTTGAGCAATACAGATCATCGATTTGCATCATACATTTTATTTCTAAAGCGATGAATTATTGAAAATTTGTCAGCAGTCATAAATAAATATAAAAAGTTCAGATTAAGTTTCAGAAATCATCGTATTCGTTGATGCGTACAGACGTGTTTTTTGTTACCTCGTTACATGTGGATAAAGCTATTGCTTTTAGTTATTAATCTGTGCTAATTAATATTGTATTTCTCACTTATGTGGGAAAATGTGATACAATGATTCATGTGTCCCATTCACCAAAAAAAATAACTATGCCAAATCTGCAGGGGGCAATGTCTTCAAGCGGATTAACAAACGCCAAGCACAATGTCAACATACTCCAAAAAAATCAAAATGTGAACGTGCAAAAAATTGATGTGCAAGCAAATTTGATCCAAACGGAATTAAAACTAAACGTTAATGAACCTAGTGAATTAATTGAAGAAGTCAAAAGTGCAACATCGTCAAATAACAAGATAATATAAACTCAAAGCGCATCGACAAAAAATGGTAATAAAATGATAGAGGTCAGTGTTTAGTGCAAACGGATTTAGACAGGTATATCACTGTGCAACCCAAACGAAAGAGGAGACCTAGATCAGCAGCCAATACGAGTTTGAATAAATTCACTAAGCTAGCCACGGTTGAATTGGCTCATGTCAACCGGTTTTCTAGTTTAATAAATGCAGATGAAGCTGCTGAAAAATTAAATCGAAATTTAGCAAGAACCATTTACCCTTTAACGGAGAGTAACTTTTATATTTCCGGGGTTAAACGAGGAAACATAAAAAAAACAAAATTAAGCCATCTAACATTGAGGCATAAAAGGCCTTGATAAATCATTTTGATGAAGTGGGAAAACACTACTATACTTACCAACTAAAGAGCCAAAAAGGGTTAGTTGTGATGTTAAGAGGAATTGAGAGCTTCGTTGACCCAAACGTTGAATTAGAACCAGATAAACAAAAAAACCAAGAGAGCATGAAATATATGATCTAAAATATCTGTTACATAGAAGAATTACTGTCGAAGAACCCAGAAAAAGAACTGGACCAGTACAGTGTGTTAAATGCCAAGAATACGGCCACACTACAGGTTATAGAACTTTGAGCGATGTTTGTGTAATCTGTGGTTATCTCCATAATTCGACGAAATGCGATAAAAATAAAACTCAAGCTTCTGGCAGAAAATGCAGTAACTGCGATGGAAACCACACAGCAAATTATAGAGATTGCCCAGTTTATATTGGTATTGAAAAGGAAAATTAATCCTAGACAGCGAGCTGAGCAACGATTGCTTAAATTACGTTCAGAAGCTAAAGTTCAAAATGGAAACCAGAATATAAATGTAAACAGTAGTGTGCATGTGCAATAGTGTGGTTTCGTACGCAAGTGTACTTAAGGATGCCGTTCCAAAAGTGGAGGCAAGTGAGGAAAGAAATATCTCATGGGCTTTAATCAAACTATCTGGTATGATGTGTTGACGGTATGTAAGGCGATGATGAAGAGAACTATAGTTCTAATGATGCAGAATATGAACACGCTGATGCAGATAGTTGTTGAAAATCAAAAATGACTCTCCTCAAACTTGCAATGTGGAATGCAAAAGGCCTAGCGCAGCATAGAGGACATAATGTTAATATCTGAAACGCGCATCACCAACAAGAACTACTTCAAAATAAATGGGTACTCTATTTATGACACTAAGCATCCGGATGACAAAGCACACGGTGGCACTGCTGTATTGATTAAGAGAAGACTAAAACATTATGAACTTATGAAATATGAGAAAAATCATATCCAATCAACGAGCATCTGTCTGCAGGAATGGTCTGGAAATTGTGTGATATCAGCAGTGTAATGCCCTCCAAAGCACGCTATAAATTGCAGTTTATTGATTATTTTGGTCAGCTGGGTAATAAATTTCTCGCGGGGGGGGGGTGATTACAACGCCAAACATACTCAATGGGGTTCAAAACTAACAACGCCTAAAGGCAAAGAACTTTATGAAGCTATAGAGCAACAGTCCCTGGATTTTTTATCCACCGGTCATCCTACTTACTGGCTCATGGATAAAAAGAAGTACCTGATCTAATTCATTTTCGCTTACGTATGTTATGGCATTGTGTTTACGTATGTTAAGGCCACCGATTGCTATGATCTGTCGTCAGATCATTCACCGATAATAGTAACAATGAGTACTGTTGTCTTAAAATTAGAAACGCCGAAACGACTGGCAAACAAACGAACTGATTGGAATCAATATAAGAGACTAGTCGAACAAAATCCAGCTAAACACACCACCAGATATTGATGTGGCTGCAGAAAATCCAAAAGAGGCACTGAAAATATCAGCCGATAAGGCTTCACCAATCATCAACAATTCTGAAAAAATTAATAAATTATCACATAATATCCAGTCACTAATCAAGGAAAAGCAGAAAATTTGACGGCAATGGCAACAAACAAAATCATCATTAATTGAAATTCAAATTAAATCGAGCTATCAAAACCCTGAAATTTGCACTGCAGGAAGAGGAAAACCAATGTGTCCAAAATTATTTAAGTGAACTATCGGCAACAGAGTAGACTGATTATTCTTTGTGGAAGGCAACAAAAATCCGAAAAAGGCCTACACTGTCAAATCCGCCGATTAGACCACCTGTACATCTAAAGGCGGTGTTTCCACCACACGAATGAAGTAATAATATCGTGCTGCCTCACCAGATGGACGATGATTCATCATTTAAACCTATAAAGTTTGAATGGAAGAAAGCTAAGGACACAACCAAAATTTGCATTAGCCCGAAAAAGGCGCCAGGATATTACCTTATTACCGGAAAAATGATAAGGGAATTACCAGACAAATGCATAAAATTAATAACCTACATATTCCTCAAATGTGGAAAATATCTTTGATCACAACGATACATAAGCCTGGAAAAAACTGAAATCTCGCCTTATCGTCCAATAAGCATGCATCTCACAATCTCAAAGCTGCTTGAAAAAATGTTAATAACAAAACTGAAACCAGTATTATAAGAAAGTCAAATCATTCCAGACCATCAATTTGGGTTCCGAAACCAACATGGTACCATAGGGCAAGTTCATACAACTGTAAATACAATCAGACAGACCTTTGCAGCAAAGTAATACTGTTCTGCTGTCTTCATAAATATAGCACAAGCATTTGACAATGTTGGGCACGATGGACTAATATACAAACTTAAAGCGCTCCTGCCGAAGAATATTCACTCAGTTCTGGAAAACTATCTCCTCCAAACGCAATACATGGTCCAACAAAATGGTGCAACAACTTCCATAAATGATATAAGCGCAGGAGTCCCACAAGGAAGCGTTCTGGGACCTATTTCATACTTGTATAGCACACGGCACACTTACCTGTTATCGACAATGTAATAATATCAACATTTTCTGATGATACAGGCATCCTGATATTACACGAAAACCCGAAAACAGCCTCAAGAGAAGAGCAAGGTCAACTAGCAAAATTGGGGATTGGCCCAAGATCTGGCGAATAAAAGTAAACGAATAAAAATAAATTCATGTCACATTCACGCTCAATAAACGCTTCTGCTCACCAGTACAATTATACATTCCTCAACAAACCAAGATCAAATACCTAGGCTTACACTTGGATAGACTGCTAATGTGTAGAGAGAACATATTGAAGCAAAGCGCAACCATATAAGATTGAAAAAGGAAGAAAATCCAAGTAATCATTAGACAATAAGGTCTTGCTATACAAAACGTAATCAAGCCAATATGAACATATGGTATGGAGATCCACCAGTGTATCAAATATAAAACTCCTGCAACGAACTGAAGCGAAAATACTCCAATGTATCGCTAATGCTCTATGGTATATCCGAAATACTAACATACACGACGACCTTGGTATTAATACCGTTAAAAAAACAATCAAGGAATTCAATTCTCAATTCTCAACTAATTGGCCCGAGATATACTAAAACAAGATCCTTAAGCTAACTTAAAATTAGAACACTTCTTGTTACTTTCTCATTTAGAAAGCCAATCTCACCATAATAAAAACGAATGCTCATATTAATACTAAACCATACTAAACCCTACGTACTCGTAATACATTTGAAAGAGTAAAGAAAGCCATTATATAGGTTATCTCAATAGTTTTGTTCTTATAAAAGAACCATCGAGATGGAATGGGGTTTCAAGACCCACATCGTACACTGGTTTTACACTTCAATTGTTAAACCTATTTTATTATACGGGATTACTGTCGGCGAACGTACACAATTTAAGCGTGCTGCTGTCGTGTACATCATTGAATCTCTCAGGAGAACACCCACACAAGCAATGGAGTTTGTCTTTTATCTCACACCATATGGCCAACAAGACACCCATCTATTATAAAACACATTTAGAATATAATTCTTATTTCTTTTAATAAAGGCAGTGAGAATTTAAATTCTTGCCAAATTGATGTCACATTTTGTGGAAAAACTACGTCTTAGGAAAGACCAGCTCGCCAGAGCTCTTGCAACATTAGTTTTACGATTATAGTTATTCGTATTGCCAGCCTAATGTGTCGAAAATTTTAACACTTTCCGAAAGCAAGCATCGTTTTGTTGGCTTGTTGTCTGAGATTCATCGCGAGATGCAAAATATAAATGTGCGTCTGTAGCTTCTTTCCGGAGTTTTAGCGGTATCGTCAAGTTTAAATTCAAATAGATTGGTGGTACGGATGACAAAATGACCGCGTTGTTTGATGCCCATTTTCTTAAGGTAAATCCACCACTGTTTAATAGGTCAATGAATAGTTTTTGGATGAATATTGCTTCCTCCAGTGTGTTTTACCCATAAATCAGATCATCTACCTAGAAGTCATTTAAAACTACGTTAGACGCCATGGGAAGCTTTTGTTATTTATCAAAGGCAAGCTGTTATATTGACTCTCCTTTTCTCTAGCTTTCACATTCCGTGAATGGATTTTGCCTCCTGCACTATGGTCCTCCAACCATCTCGATACATCGCTCTTGTCCTCCAGTTCTAACATATCACGCCAGCTTGTGAACCACTGTATTAATACGTTCTGAAGGCTGTCTCCAAAAATGCGTGTGTACTGAATATTTTTTCGATGTAATCTGTATGGACTTACTTATGTTTCCGCCACCTTAACAATATTGATCATAGAGCCTGTTCAAGAGTAGGACCAGTTAACATTACATCGTTTAATGATATTCCAATTGTGGATTTGGCAGACCCATCGAAAACTACCATAAATATTGGTAGTTGTGTTCAATAAATCGTGATGGCTCCAATGATGGCTGCATGCGACTTAGATTTTTCTAGTTTTAGTTTGTTGCATGGCTCTTTGGTAGGCATGGCTCTTTGGTAGTGTTAAAATGTGATTTTACCAAAGTAGTTCCTAACAAGATGCAATTATTGTTACACATATGACCGAGTTGAGTTTTAACTATTTCCTTGGTGTTGTTGCAATGAAGAAGGCTGTTATGACCACCTTTGCACAAATCAAAGTTATTGTTACATGGATTTCAGTGCGTTGGAAGCAGTCAGCACCGACACAATGGTTGATGATAAATCACCTTAGTTCTTTCGATGTGAGTCAAGTTTAAAATATTTTTCGTTCCGGTAGATTATGTTCCTCGTAACAAAATCCTCTGCATTTATGTGGTTTTTTAGCTACTATGACGTGTGTGGCCTTGCGGACTGAAGTTTGTAGGAATTTCAGAAAGTTTTTGGCGGTTTGGATGATCTTTGAACTTTGGAGTGTTTGAAAGTTTATTAGTATGGCATGACAAGAATCTGAGTTTATTACTAGATTTTTTAGGAAATGCAGACATTCTAATACTATGTCATGCAACATTCTTAACTGGTTTGCAGATTTTGTTTGAATGTAATTCCATAATCTTGTTGATAAAAGTGTTTGCGATAAGTCGCTTGTCCTCGTATCTAGAGATTCATAAACTCCAGGAAGTGGAGTAATTTTCTTATGGCTGTTACTCTTCGAGTTCCTGACACCAAGTAGTACATCTTGTTCTCCTTGAAGATTTTTATCTTTGTGGCAGTGAATAATTTTGATGAATAAGTTTTGAAATCTGGCCAGTTGGTTACAGTCTCCATATAGGAGTGTGCTATTTCTATCCAAGGTAGGTTTACCTGGGTTGGGTTTTGTCAGTTCTCTCTTTGCCAATACTTTCAAGATGTTCTTGTAGATGGATGATCGGGAATACAATATTTCGTTGAAGGTTCTCATACGTTTTTTCACCAAAGTACTGGTTGTCAAGTTGGCTACGAGGTCCATTATGACGTTGATGTTAGTGAGTAGTAGATTCGCCTTAACCCTTTGAATTTTGTGTCGCCTTCGTTTTTTTTTTTGATCGGCGACATTAATAATGTTTTCTTCAGCTGATCCACATCGTTATCGTCTTCGAGAACATATGAAGAAGAATCCGTTTACATTTTATTCATCTACTCATTTATCACTTTTTCTCTTTATCGCTTCATCTTTACCAATTCATTATTGGCTAGTTTAGTCTTGTCCCGGATTGCGTTGAGGGTTGTTATAGGCTCTTCATATTCTTTTTACTTGATCGACGAATTTTGCGGCCAAGTACGGATGCTTTTTATCAAGTGTATGAACAAAATTAGTGGGTTTGAATAGTTTTCTTACGACTAGGTCTCTACTTACGTTCGTTAATTTTTTGTGTATTAATTGTCCAATTTGTGTTTTCGTACACAAAGCTTTGATTGTATCCATTTTCGTCGAAATATTGGTTTTGATATCTTTAAAAACCGCTGAGAGCTTAACCGCTGACTTCAAAGCAATATTCTGAAAATTTTCTGGACCAAGTGCTTTATTGTTATCCACTCTGGGAAGCGCCTTTAGAACCTGTTACTTAGTGACATCCTTCATCCATCATCCTTTTAGTTATCTCATTTGTTCACTACATAATCGTGTTGTTGCGGAAACAGATGACTCTGTATATCAAACAACATGACCAGGTATATGGGAACAGTGTGATCACTTTAGAATTTTTCATTAGCGATTAGTAAGGTCTGCCCCATGAATCGCGGTCGTTTACCTCCGATCTAAGCGAATCATTAAGCTCCGATCTATTGTAACCAGCACTCAACAATAGATCAGGTGCAGAGGATAACCAATATTATTGAGAAAACTTTAGAAAAGAAAAAAGTTTGTTAGCGGAATTTTCGGACATTGTGCACAGGCTTGTCATAAAGTTTGGCAAAAAGAATTTAATCATTAGTTAAAAACCATCCTAAACCAATATACTTTTGGAATATTAGAAGCATACATACAAGATAGAAATTTTAGAATAAATTTAGGCAATACCTGTACTGAACTGAACGAATCAAAACTGGTAAATCACAGGCCATTGTATTAGGACCAGTTTTATAAATAATTTATACCAATGATCCTCGTGCAAGTCAAGAAATAACACCGCATACGAATGCAGCTAATTATCTACACAAGACTCTAGCTACAAAGTTTCGAGAACACGTTAAAACGGGTTGATAGGAAAAAAATCTACTTTATCGACGTCCAACAAGTTTATGCTTAACCCTTTGAGTGCCAAGAAGCGCGATCGCGCTACGAACTAATAAAACTCTATGTTTTTGGAATTGGGATTAGAGAGTAGGAGGTCCCCCACTCCTCGCGCCTGGTTAGTGCGCAACCAATTAGTGGCTCCACACGAGGCTTCTTCAGTCTGAAGCATTGTTTCTTGCTTCTAACTAAATCGTCAAAAAAATATTTTTTGTTCTCGCATAGTTCGCATCGCATGCAATAGAGTTAATCGAAAATAACATAGAAATGACTTTTAGTGACTTAAAGGAAATCCCGAAAATTTCAAGAGGAGAGCTTGAGACTCAAGACATACGTTAACATTGAGGCATCTCACCTCACAAAATAATTCAATATTGATTCGCAGATTCCAAATAACTAAACGTTTAGAGCTCGTGTAGTCCATGACAGTAGTTTAGTACCAATTTTAGAATAGGTTTAAACAATAGTTAGAAACAAACATAGTTAGATGGTAATATACAATGAATTCAATTTAAATAAATACTTCTAATAAAATTTTAAACTGCAATCATTCGTATATAAATCGCCGTTTTCCCTAATCACAAATACTTAGTCAACGGATAGCACGCAGACAGCTCTACGCGGAGGGAGCCTATCAAAGTAATCAAACAATGGCATGATTTCTGTTAAATACACATCCCAGCATACTGTTTCGAATAAAGTCTAGAATTTATTTTTTGCGTGTGTACTACAACGCAGACAGTCGTACAACAAAAAACGATGTTTTGCTAAACGGAAAATGCTCAAATGAATAAATGAATTGAAACGATAAATTTTACAGAGCGAAAAAATAAAATGAAATTACCTAATTTTATGCTTATCTTAACATTTTTTTGGTGTATTTTTTTGTAAGAAGAGCACATTATCATTTTTTTGTGGTAATTTGTATTTATGGACGTACACATAAATAAATTGCAAGCGATGTAAAGAATTCACTTAAAATGATTTGGCGCCGTTCTATTTCGAAGGCATCATTACCGTGATTAAGTTTCCAATTCGATAGTTTTATAACTGTTGTGTGTCATCTAAATTCTGGAATAAAAAATAATTTGTATTCTTTGGAAAATCATCAATATATTTAAAAAATACGATGCCAATATTTTTGTAATAGTGTTCGCTCTCCGTAACAAAAATTCACTGAAAGTGATCAAAGCTACCGATTATAGTGTAAACCAACATTACTAATAGTTAGTAGGAAGTAGTAGCTTACTAGAAATGTATACAGCGTAAGTGATAATGGAATCTCGCTCACATCGCAGGATTCCCAAACTTACTGTGCTGCCTACGTTGCATTAACACACTGCGAGAGATTTATTCAATCACACGTCGAATGAAGGCAAGTGAGAAAAATAACCCAAATCTCGAATTTCAGCTCAACGCATTCTTATTTAGTTATCAGAACACACCACATACTAACGGGCAAAGCTCCTGCTGTATTAATTTTAGGGCGACGACTGGTAAAGAATCTTCGATAACATTAAGTCTCTACGCAATACTAACTGATCGTGGTAACCTGAAACAAAGACACTTTAATCCAGAAAATGTCGTATGGGATCGAACAAACAATGATCCGAAATTGAAGTCGGGAGCAAACGGTCACAAAGTGTTAGTTTTCCGAATCAAACTGTAGCATGTAGACGCGCAGATGAAACTTCGTGTGCGACCAACCAACATAATATCAGTTCTCAAAGTAGACAGGTTTCTAAGCCCGCATCCGTACCAACAGCAACTGTAGCAGTTACAACAGCATCACAACAATGGCAGTCGCTTACTTTAAATGGTTTTCGACGAAGTGTACGTGACGAAGTTGTTTTCTTTCCGCCACCATCATTTGTAAAAGACCCCAATCATAACACCGATTCATTAAAAAAGAAACAAGTAAAAAATGGTCAACAAATCCCTGAACAACGTTAACGGCGTCTATGTCGTGAAAGACAAAATCGTTATCGACGCGCCCCGGAATAGCGACAATTGATAGTGGCCTCAGAATCTAAGATGGTTGCAGTAAAAGCAGTAAGGACTAATCCGTCAGAACAAGAGTACCAAGAATACTTAAGCCAATGTCGTAGTCACGGCAAGAAACACGAGAACGATTCAATAAGGCTGTCCAAAAAGATGCTTAGAATTTCGACGAAGCAAGCTTAAATCAACGCGCAGTTGAAATGCAATGAACGCCATTTATAAGTTTTGCAGGTCCTGATGACTTACTCATACAGAGCTGCCGCAAAGAAGGAGTGGTTAAACTTCTAAAGTCAACTGATACTAACGGCAGCGAATTTGCATATGCTTACTTTATGCAAGATGTTATTAGTAATCCAACGAATTCTCACTTTAGTAAGTTTCGTGGTCAAATCCGATCAATTACCAGTGCAATTTGTGGATGACTCTAAGTATACGCATTCAGCATTCAGTAACCGTCATTAGCCCTCAGATCAATTTTGGATCAGACCGACCGCTTCTTTCGACAAAATGTTCGATTCAGGACGATTTATGGCGTGATACACGCACTTTGGGGATGTGCGAATGTTACAGTAGCTGCAGTAAATCTTCCTGTTCCTCAGCTCAGTTTAATCTAAAGACGATGGTGTTTGTCAATGAAAATGGCGAGCAGTAAGTACAAATCAACATCCTTAGCCATAATCTCGACTACATGACGTATAATCTGTTATGTCCGTATGTTGAACCAGCCTGGAAGCCCAATTGTGAGTTTTATTCAGGTATGCTAGAAAAAAGCCCCTTGTCCATTTATACGGGAAGGTTATCTAAAAAGTGGTTTGTCGACTCCTACCTACAAGTTCAGGCCAACAATTTGAACTTCCCTCGCTTTATGCGAAAGTTAATGGATAACTTTTAAGTGTTTGCTTAACAAGGATCACCGATTTATTTATAACATTCATGGCGAATCCAGGTTGGCACGAAATCATTAGAATGCCCAAAGGTCAGACTTGGTTGCCAGAGTCACCAAAATTATGATTGATTCTTTACTGGATCATGTCATGAAACATAGATGTCAAAGGCAAGTGCATAATGTAAAATTCCGCAAGAGATCACATCGGTGCCGGTGCACCAGCTCCAATGAAGCTGACTCGCGTGTCTTTGGTTTCCAAATTTCTGAACAGAACCCAGCAGTCATACATTTAGCCGTCCATATTGAAAACGGCCAGCGCGTATTTTTCTCCAACGAGACAGCAATGCACCAAATGCACCAAAAAGTACACTCACGGAATTTTACGAATGGTGTAATCGTGCGGATACTTTCGGTGTCTTTGCACGAACACTACTCTATTCCGAAGTACCACGTTTCGTATTTCACATAGAATCAAACAAAAAAATAGATGTCCTACAAGCAAGGCACACCAATTGATGCGTGTCCCGGCCTATTCAAAGCAAACACTGTGGGCCGAATATATACAATCACGCCAAGGCAGATTGAGCGCTTCCATCTGCGACTGTTATTGGTTGATTTAACCGGCCCATTGTCATTTCAAGAAATACGCAAAGTGAATGGACAACAGTATCCAACATATAAAGAGCATGCCTTGCACTCGGCTTGCTCGAATACGATAACCACAGCAACACAAATTCGTCTAATATTCGCTATAGTGTTGATTACTTGTTTCCCGGGACGAGCAGACACGTTGTGGGATAAGCACAAAGATTCAATGATCTAACGATCACATTGATCGACGCTATGTACAATGAAGCATTGATTGTTATCGAGGATCTTTGCGTTTGCCAATTTACCAAGTCGAGTTCACCAAATCGAAGTGCATCTGATTTAAAGGACACCTAAATGAGTCGTGAACTGCGGTACGATACTGCAGAAATGACAGCGATTGTTACTCGCAATGCCCCACTACTGACTCATGAACAAAAAATCATTTACGACCGCATTATGGTGGCTGTTTCGGCGCGACAAGATGGGTTCTTTTTTTTGTTGCACCAGGTGGAAATCACAAAACATTTCTCATTTCGCTAATTCGCGCAGAAATACGATCAAATAAAGGCATCGCATTGGGCGTTGCAGCAATTTTATTGGATGGAGGCAGAATAGCTCATTCAGCATTTAAGCTGCAAAATCATTATCTGGGATGAACGCACTATAGCACACAAATATTATCTTGAGGCGTTGCACGGAACACTCAAAGATATAAAAAGTGGGCACGTGTTCATAACTAGATGAATCGAACAAAATCAACAAGGAGAGAACAAACGGTTGTTGCTGTATATAAAAGTAGAAACCAAATTATCGCAAATTTTGGAAAAAGAGAGAATTTTATAAGAATAGCAGTAAATTATATATTCACGGAGGGTTCAGCACCTAGAATTAAGTTTTAGCCAGTAGAAACAATTTTTAGAAACAAACAACTTTAATTCTGTGACTAGTCTTCCATATATTAAGAGAAAGTGTTAATCACAGATCGTATATAAAAACAATCAGTTTAAACAGTTCGTATTAAAATGTCACTGTATATCAACATCAACCCGGGATGTCAATTTTTGATGTGGGTTGCGTAATTCCCACATGGGAATCAAACTATTCTTTTTCACATACAAAATTCATGCTCATTAATTTTCTCATTAAAATTACGAGGAAAATTACTAACGACAGTAATGACATTTTATGTTACCGTAATTTTAATTTTATTTGAATGTTTATAGCTAGCTACTCGTATATACACATAAAAATCTCAATAATACGAGCTACCCGTACTTCGTATAACATGAAACCGGGTAAATTCCTACAAAAAATCATTACCAAATAACAAAAATTTTCCGTTAAATTACGACTCATAATGATTAATTATATTAGAGAAATAAAATAACCTTACTTTGTAATTCAAAAACCACCTTGACCTAAATTTCCAAGAAAATGTTGTTTTACCCCCGAACCGAACGGAATGTACTCGTGTATACACTTCTTTCCATTTACTTAATTTTTACTTTTTTTTCATACCATAATTTCCTCACTTTGATAATAGACAGCAAAGAAAACCAGAAAAAAGGATTAAATTAAGAAAGGCTATGAACAAAAAAAAAAATTTAATTGGGTAAATTTAACTTTATCGTATATACGGAGAGAAGATTTTTCCTATTTTTGTTGTTGCTGTTTTTGGGAAAAATAATATTTTCCCAAGTGAAAATTAATCTGTGCCAGTTATTCTAAAATTAAAAACAAATATCACTTAATTGAAAATATTGAACCCTTTTCTGTTTATAAGGATATTTTCTCCTGGTATTATATTATAGCGGCTCTACACCCAACCCGTTAAAGCAAAATATTTTTTTTTTCCGGAGGCAAGGTCCTTTTTTACAAACATATGTAAGCCTCCAAATATCCTTTTTTCTTTGTCGTCAACATATACTGCTGAGGCAACACTTTAATTTAACACTTTGAGCTCCGATCGAGTGGGCAGGTGTTATACTAATTCAACTCCGGCTTTATCCTTTATCACACCCAAAAACATTTGTTATCGTTTTTAGATTGTGTTTGAAAGACGTGTGTGCCTTTCACACTTCTATACAACGTGGAAAGTTACTTAACTCCTTAGTGTGTTAATAACTGTTATGTCATTTGATGGGCTAATTATAATATTTTTAATGATCAAGACAACCCAAAAAGGATGAAATCTTATTATGTTATTGTTAATTTTTTATTTTAAATTTTTTTGGAAAAATGTTTATAAAATTTAATTACGATCCCGGAATAGCAAAGAAATGTTGTAATAATATCTATCTAGAAGAATAAAAGTTAAGGAAACAAATTTTCTTAAGGCAATTAATTTATATTTTCTTTCGTTTTTATGTACACTGTAATTTGAAAAGTAAATATAAAATAGGAAAATGCCGAAACTTTGAATGCCGCATTAGATTAAATTTTTTTCTGGTAAGGAAAACATTAATTAGGATAGAAATGATATTATGGATATAGCACCAATTTAATGCTTTGATGTGTTTTAAGAAGATGTACCCGAAAAGGGTTTCATCTCGCTTTTTTGGTCTATAAAATTGGTGCCAAAAAAGCGGAATAAAATATTTTGTTTACTTAATTTGATAAAAGCTCAGAGATTTTTTTTCTATTTGATGTATAAAAATGGATCGTGTTTTGTTCGGATGCTTAAAACTTAAAACGACTGGACCAAATAGGATACTTCGTTCGGCGGGTTTGTTCGTAAAGGTTTAGAAAAGATGAAAAATCGAAAAATTCTCAACAGGTGGCGCTTTTTAGTTCAATTCAATCACAGTTCAACGCTGTAGGCGGTCATTCCGTTTGACAGCTCAGCATACTGTTTGTTCTTTCTGATTTGATAGTTTGAGCTGTGCGGTCACGTTTAAACGACTTTCAGATATTTTTATCATTTTTCATTGATTTTTCGAGTGAAATAGTTTACATTTCTGAAATACATCATCGGCGAAAACTTAACCCCATTTCCATTAGAATAGATCAGTAATCGATTTGTTTAATTTTTCCAGTTGATTTCAAAAATTTTAATTGCATCTTTTTCGCTCGTTTCTTTATTTTGGCTATTTCAAAGGTAAATTATTGATTAGTGAAAACTTTATGTGCGATTACACAAAGTGATGATCATTTACAGTTCAATATTTGTTACGATGATGTCGCAACACGTCAAACGGAAGAGAAACGTGTTATTGGACGGGAATCAGCTCGAATCAGAATGTTTAAAAATCGACAAAGTGATGAAGGAAGATCACAACGTGCGACTATTAAACGACAACGTCGACAATAATATATTCCGGTGAACATTGAACGTGCAGCCTTTCGGTATGAGTCAAACATTCAATACAGTACGCACGTATCAGTTCAATTCGGTCAGATGTCGGTCGTTTGTCAGCATTGCAATGCAGTTAAATTTGGGAAAGAGCCACCTGTATTATGTTGTGCGGGCGGCAAGGTGAAATTTCCAGAGTTGCTTCCACCACCAGAGCCATTGCGCACGCTGCTTTACGGTGAAGCTCCTAATTCAAACCATTTCTTCAACACATCAAGATGTACAACGATTGTTTTCAAATGACGTCGTTTTTTGGAGAAATTGTAGATGAACGAAATTACAATCAAACATTCAAGGTAATTTCACAAACATCAGCAAAGACTGCTATTGCAAAATTACATAATTTGCCTCCAACTATACAGATTTATGGGCAAATTGTTCATCTTGCTGGATCGCTGTTGCCACATCCAGATCAAGAACACAAATATCTGCAAATATAGTTTCTTGGAGATTCACATGATGAAGTAAATAAGCGTTGTACTATCTTTAATACAACGAAAAGAGAAGTAGCCCAGCAATTGCAGCAAACTGTTTACGACTTCGTTGGAACAGATGCCATCCGATGATCACAGCATTGTCATAAAAGCGGACAAACGACCAGCAGGAACTCATGAACATAATGCATCTACAGTTAGAGAAATATCAATTGTTCTTGTTGGTGAAAATTAGGAATCGCGTGATACAATCATCATACGCAGAACATATGCTGAAGACGGATATCACTTGAGCTAAAATATAATAAATCCGGCCAATGGTTAGTACAAAATAAAACACTTTTGATTGTCACTTCATAAATTGTAATTTTTTAGGAGTCGAGACAAATAAAAAAGTCAGTTCAATGAACTTTTACACATATCGAATGATGACTCGCCAAAACATTGACAACCAGTTACTGAGATATCGCCGATTGTTTCAACAATACGCAGTTGATGTGTACGTTAAGGTTGAAGCATAACGACTCAATTACATTCGATTCAATCAGGCTAATTTGCGAATATATTCACTTGCGAGATGCGGTCAATAGCCACGCAAATATTACAGATGTTGGTTGAACTCACAATTTTGCCATCGATATACATTGGCAGTCCGAGACACATGCACGAGTACTCCTCGGACGCGATTACTTACGTGTGCGATTATGGACGTCCGGATTTGTTTGTGGCGTTTACATACAATTCAAAATGGCCAGAGATTACGCATTTTTTATATTCCGGTCAATCACCAAGCGATCGTCACGACGTACTGATCGATGCTGGATGTATTCATTTGAGTGGAAGAAAAGAGGTTTTCCGTATGCACACATTCTTCTTTGGATGGTAGACAAAATTACACCAGACCAAATTAATGACATTATTTCCACCGAAATTCCTGATCCTGAGATAGATCCAGAGTTGCACGGTTTGTATGTCCGACAATAAATGCACAAAACGCTATCCACGTACTTTTATTTCGAAAACTCAAACTGGAAACGGCGGATATCTCCTCTATTGGCGTCGCTCCCTAGATAACAATGGCAGAACATTCATCACTCAAATTAAAGGAGTAGATATCGTTGTTGACAACACATGGATCGTGCCATATTCGCCAATATTGTCTAAGGCATTTAAAACAGATATCAATGTTGAGTATTGCAGTTCGTATGTTTACAAATACCAAAGGAAGCGATATGGCGGTTATTGGCGTTGATCGAGATGAAATCAGCAAGTTTCAAATGGGCCGGTATGTGAACTGTAAAGAAGCACTCTGAAGAATATTTTCATTTGAGATTCAAGATTCTGGCAGTCCATTTGAAGAATGGCCAAAGAGTGTATTTCAACGCAGAAAACGCAGCACAGCGAGTGGACAGATCACCAGCAACAACATTAACGAGTTTGTTTTCAAATGATCAACTGATGCATTGGGACGAATTGACACAATCCTTCCAAAGAACGACGATTGCCTCTACCTTCGGTTGCTTTTGGTTAATGTGCGCGGTTCAACTTCATTTGAGTGATTGTGGACTGTGAATGGTACGGTGTGTGCAACATTTCGAAAAGCATGTCAACAGTTACAATTGCTTGAACACGATAATCACTGGAATCAAACGCTAGCTGCAATAGCTTCTTCGCCTGCCAATCAGTTCATACACTTTTCGCTACAATCATTTCGCAATTTCAGCCTTTAAACCTAAGTCAATTATGGGATACGTACATAGATGATATCGCAGAAGACATTTTGCATAGCTTTCGAGTCGCGACAAGGAATTTTACATTACAATTGAACGATGACATCTACAATGAAGCGTTAGTGCTGATTGAAGATTTGTATTTGCTTATGAGTGGCAAACTATTAACTGAAATTCATACGCCAGCGCCAAATCATCAAACTAGAGATGTATTGAATCGTGAATTTGAACGGGAGCATGCTTACGACATGACAGTCTTGCAACAAGTACAAACAAATGTTTCACTGTTGAATGAACAGCAAATGCGTATGATCAACTGCTGAATGCTGTCGATGATGAAAACGGTGGACTGTTTTTTCTTGATGCGCCCGGCGGAACTGGGAAAACGTTCCAGATATCAGTGAAATTAGCAGCAATACGTACTCAAAGTGACATTGCGTTAGCTCTAGCTTCTACCGGAATTGCTGCAACACTGTTGGAAGATGGAAGAACGGCACATTCAGCACTGAAGCTTCCATTAAACCTGCAAATCAACGAAAATCCTGTCTACAATATTACAAAGCAATCGGCAAAAGTGTTGAAAAATTGTAAATTGATCATATGGGATGAATGCACGATGGCGCATAAACAATCATTAGAAGCACTCGATCGAACATTGAAATATTTGCGCAACAATAATCATAGCTTTGGTGGCGTGGTGATACTGTTGGCGGGCAACTTCCGATAAATACTGCCCATGATTCCGAAATCAACAGCCGCGGATGAATTAAACGCATGTCTCAAGTCACCGCATTTGTGGCTATACGTGAAAACCATTCCATTGAGTATTGAATATGCGAGTGTTCCTGGAACAACAGGATCAGGTTTGCAGGAGTGTTCCTGCAAAGAACTGCTGAGAACCGGAAATGGACAAATTCCGGTAGATACTTCCAGTGGTTTAATATCGATTCCATCTGAAATTTGCCAATTTACTTCAAGGAAAATTGAAGGATCTTTTTAGACAAGTATAACTAACGCAATTGAAACACATATTTATACAAGAAAATATGAACACAAAATGCTTAATGTAAAACGTACGCCGGACAATGTAGATTAAAACTAGTCAACTGAAAATGACAGCCGATTATTGATGGTACTGGAGATAGTCGAAAAATTCTGCCGAAAAAATCTACGTTATCGACATATTCTATTTCAGGTTGGCGTACCAAAGTTTACAGGTAACATGGGCTGAGTGAAGTTAGACTTTCGTAAATCGCTGAATGCCATGTTTATAATTTGTCGTGTTAAGGCGTAATGCATTTTTATTGTGGCACTAACGGTGAACACCTATGTCAAAACTCAAAACATATTTTATGTAGCATCATAGTCAAGTAATTTAATAGCTTGTCACATGTTTAATGGTAATTTGTGCTGGGTTAAGGTAGAAAAATTCGTAATTTACTGTACAAACCAACAAAAATTAACCCTCGCTGAAAATTTAATTTGCAATGAAAAAACTTGAAAAGCTCCCAAGAAAGCTATTACTTCCGGTACACAGGTATCCACCACACTTCGCATGGATCTCCCAATTTATGAAAAAGCTTAAGTATGAAGTTTGATTCCGAATAGTGAAAACAGCTAATTTGTTTTGTTTTTGTCAAAACTCGTCATTTTCAGTCAAATTTTAGATCTTTAAATTTCTAAACTAGTTCTTGTTGAAGGTTAATTTACAATCTTTTTATTTTAACTGGTTTTTAGATAAATGCTATATACTTTTCAAAATATTTACAAAAAAAGAAAGCTCCTGAGGAAACGGCCACTTCCTGTATACCGATTTCGGCCAAAAATCATTTGAACCTCAATTAATGAAAAAGCTTTTTTATAAAGTTTCATTCCGGTCAGTCAATCCGGCTGGGCTGTCGAGAGGATAAAACATTTAGTGTACACGACTCCAAAACCGCACACACTGACACACACACACACACAAATTGATATTTTAAAAACCATTTTGTTCGCCTTGGGCTATATAGCGAAAAATAAATCTGCAAAGATCCAAAAAAATTTAAACTGCGTATCTTTCAACGGATGTGCTAGCCAAAAAAGTGGCAGCGGCAAGAGAACCCCCGTGCCATTATCAGGCCAAGAGAAGTTTCTTCTGTCCTTTTCCTTTCTTACATAACGTTGCCAAATACTTGTAAATATAGGATGGTTTACCAACATGGATGGTAAATGTCTGTGCATCGATGGTTTTTAGAGTTTAAACGTGGTCGTTCAAGCGTTAAAGATGAACCACGTAGTGGACGTCCAAGAAGTGCTACAACACCAGATAATCCAAATTGGACTAAGCGTTAGAACAAGTACTCCATATTTTACATGAAGAATTACGTTTACAGAATAAAACTGATTTTGTCCGATCCTAAACTGCAACGAGAACGTTTACAGCGGAACAATCAGCAAAAAAGATCATGGCATCAGTTTTTTGGGATGCAAAAGGGATTTTGTTAATTCTGAATATTTTTGCAACCTTTTGGGCCAGTTGAATAAAAAAATTCGTGAAAAAAGACCCGATTTACAAAAGGAAAAAATTATATTTCATCACGACAATGCACTTTTGACGATGGCTAAATTGAATGAAATAATGTACGAATTGCTTCAACACCCACTGTATTTACCAGTGATTACTATCTCTGCAGAAATCTGAGACAATTCCTTCGTTGAAAGCGTTTTTCGTATGAAGAAGCTATTGCAGCCGTGGGACAGTATTTTGCTGAGCAAATTATTATTTTATTTGGGCTTGTAATATATAAAATTAATTTATTATGTTAATGGTCTGCTACCATTTCTGCTAAAACTAATAATTCAAATAAAAAATGTGCTGTCCTGGTTAAAAATTACATTTAAGCGAGTTGGTCGACCAATTTAACATTCAATATCAGATGCTAGTGGAACCTAAGTAAAAATCTCGTTCGTTTAACATTTTCACTCAAACTCATAATTGAAATACAAAAATTCGTAGAAAATTTGCTGCCCTGTTTGAGGTGCTCACGGAAACTGAATCCAAATGTCTGGGAATGCGTGTTAATGGCCGTTTACCATTTTCACTCAAACTCAAAATAGAAATCCAGAAATTCTTAACAAATATGCTGCCTTGGATAGGAAGTACCGACCACGTTGGCTAGATGAACAATTAAGCAACCTGTTTAAGGTGTTCGTGGTACCTTAGTCAAAATCTCTGGAAATTCAAAATACAAACACAAGAGTTCGTAGGAAAGTTGCTGTCCTGGTGGTTAGGAAGTTCTAATCAGGCTGGTTTGATGAGCAATTTAGCAACCTATTTGAGATGCTCACGGAACCGAAATCTCAGCGAAGGCGTGTTAATGGCCGTTGACCATTTTCACTCAAACTCAAAATTGAAATACAAAAATGCATCATAAATTTGCTGTCCTTGGTAGGAAATTCCAGTTCTGACAGTAAAGTAAATTTCTATAAACAGTTTGAGCGAAAATGGTAAACATTCATTAACACGCCTTCGTAAGGACCTCAAATAGATTGCTAAATTGATCCAGTCAACCTTATTGGAACTTCTTAACCAGGACAGCAAATTTCCTACGAGTTTTGGTGAAAATGGTAAACGGCCATTAATACACCTCTCTAGAGATGTGGGCTCAAGTTCCAGGAACGCTTCAAATAAGTTGGTAAATTGCTCATCAATTCAACCTGATCAAAGCTTCCTTACCAGGATAGGTAATTTATTAAGAATTTTTGAATTTCAATTTTGAGTTTGAGTGAAAATGGGAAACGACTATTACCATACTTTCCCAGAGATTTGGGACCAGGTTGAGTAAAAGCCTCAAATAGGTTGTTAAATTACCCATCCAGCCAGCCTGATTGGAACCTTTAACTAGGGCAGCAAATGTGTTACGAATTTTTATTTTTATATTTTGAGTTTGAGTGAAAATGGTAAACGGTTTTTAACACGCCTTCGCAGAGATTTGGACTCAACTTTTGTAAGCACCTCAAATAGGTTTCTAAATTACTCATCCAGTCAACTTGATTGGAACTTCCTAACCGAACAGCAAATTTCCTACGAATTTGTTGTATTTGTATTTTTAGTTTGAGTGCAAATGGTAAACGGCCATGAACACGCCTCTAGAGATTTCAACTCAGGTTCCGCGAACACTTTAAATAAGTTACTAAATTTCTCATCAATTAAACCGTGTCGAAGCTTTTTAACCAGGACAGGATATTTGTTAAAAAAAATTAAATTTCTCTTTTGAGTTTGGGTGAAAATGGTAAATCATACTTTCCCAGAGATTTGGGATCAGGTTCCATAAAAGCCTCACATAGGTTTCAAAATTGTAGATGGGCCAGTCTGATTGGAATCTTTTAACTCGGACGCCAAATGTGTTAAGAATTTTTATATTTCTATTTTGGGTTTGAGCGCAAATGGTAAGCGGACATAAACACGCCTTTCTAGAGATTTGGACTCAGGTTCCATGAACACAATACCACCAGCCTTACTGAAACTTCCGAATCAGAACCACAAATTTGTTACGAATTTTCATATTTTAAATTTAATTGTGAGCGAAAATAGTCAATTATTTAATGGTCGTTCCGTAAACACCCCAGAGAGCTTGTTAAATTACTCATCCAGCAATTTTAATATAATCAGAAATCGCATGAGAACATTTATTAATTATTGTACTAAAGTGTTATAGGTTAGACTATCAATTAAAAGGTTTGCAATTTTAAAATAAAATTATATACGAGAATCTTATTTTAATATTTAATTCGTTAAAATTAATAAAAAATTAATTGAATTCAATCAAAATCTGATTGAAAAATAAATAATCCATTTCCATCCAATAATCCATCCATCCATAAAAAATACAAAATTGACATGCGCATCAACTCAGTCTTTCGGCCGTCAGCTACCATCTTCCTAAATTGTATGGCTCACGAAGTCGAATAACTTTACGCCGATAACGCATTTCGAAGCTGTAATATTACTTTCAAATGCGGAGGGACGTTTAAATACTAATTCAAGAAGTTCACCGAAATTTATAAATAAAATTAGACAAAGTCCACACTTCGTTAAGGAATCGCTGGAATGTCTGAGCTGAGTGGTGAAGACCATAAGGCATTCTGATAAACTCGAAAAACCTAAAAGTAATGGTTATTGCAATTTTATGAATATTCTCGAGAGGCATGGATATTTAATGATAGGCCCGAGCCAAATCTATTTTCGAGAAAATAGTGGCGCGGACGAGTTTCAACGAGAGACTGATTATGTGTGGATAGGATACCTATTTTATCTGTGACAGTGTTTCACTGTCCTTAGTCTCTACAAAGACGCCAGTCCTTTCTTTATTTGACACCATCTGTTATGGTGATTAGACTAGTTCTTGCAGCTTGTAGTTTCATTGCGTCGAGTTGTCACGGTAATGATCCGTGCGTGACGACGTAATGAACTAGGTTATGCTTCACTGGAAGATTGTAATTCGGAACCTTAGTGAGTATGTTTACCCGCAATATTCGTTATTGATGCTGGAATGTTGTGGGAATGGCGTATCATCCTTGAGCGATGGTTGCGTTTACAGCGAATAGGTAGTAAAAAATCAGAAAGTCGTATGTTCTTCAAATCGCTTGTGGATGGCTGGTTGACTGCAGCAATTGGTATAGGTGTTCGGATTGAGCGTTAATCTGAGGTAAACGCTTTATTCAGAGATTTTTAAGTAAATCTTTGTTTACTAATGAACTCACCTGCTTTATGTCGAAGTAAACGATAAAATTGGATGCCGCTGGTTGTTCGTTCCAGAAAAGGGGAACTTGTGGTAGCACATTATAAATACTAGTTGTGCCCAATGCGAATGTGCTAGCATTGTTTTCATCTTCAGCGGTTTGTTGTCACTTATGTTTGTGTCCACTTCACTCGCGATTAATGACGACGTAGCAGAAATATTTAAAAAGAATGTTTATATATTTGTTAACCAAAAGAAAGTTAACGTTCCCGGATAAACAAATTAGAAGTATATGTTCAACCTAAACACTGCAAAAACGGGAAGTTTGAAATTAAAAATTAAACCATTAAAATAATCCACTAGATTTGAAAAGTGAAGCGAGCGAAAATTACAGTCTCCATATAAAATATTTTCTTAGAATCCGTAACCTTACAGGACCATGACCACTAACGATTGTACAACATTATCTACATGTGAAAGGAAGGTCAATGCATCCATCTATAATCCAGTTAAGGTTGCGAACAATGAATATCGGATTCGAATGAATTCCGGAATCAAACGTCTCTTTAGAGAAAGTGACATTATCGGGTTCATTAAACCACGTTCGATGATTGGTTCACGTATTGGATGACTACCATTGCATCAAATAATAAGAGAAGTGTCGAAAGTAGACAGAGGGACGATAAACCAAGATAATTAAAGGACCAGCAAGCAGCCGGCAAAATACCTTCATGGGATGATTCACTGTCAGTTTATGTTGAACAATTTAGCGTGGAAACAATTTATAGTGGAATCATATTATTGTAGAAGAGTTTATCGTGAGGACAGTTTATCGTATATCACAATTAATGTCTTGAATTTGAAGTATCTTAAAACAGTGAACTTTTTTCATAATGTATTTTGTATAAGAATTCGGCCATTTCTTAACTATCGTGATGAAGTTGGCTATGTTGGATGGAAATGAGATTCTTAAATTATTTTTGGAAGAAGTTCTGGAATATGACCACATGGGAAGGAATTTGATCATTTATTAACCGATTATGATGATATTGGGTATGTTGGATGGAAATGGGATTCTTAAATGAGTTTTGGAAGAAGGTCTTAAATCTGGGACAGACTAGTGATAGTTGTTAAGGCATACATTCTTAGCAGAAACTTGGTTACATCGTGAGCCGAAGAAAGATGCCTGTTTACGTAGGCTCTAATCTGGAGAGCAGAAGATGATGAAGTATATATTAGTTTTGCGGCATCAATAACTTGCTCGGACATGTAGTTTCAATAACCAGAAGCATAATTTTGCTTGATTAGTTTTCAATAGACCACCTTATTCATTTAGAGTTACCTCTAGTTAGAGCGTATTAATCAAAGAATTTCCCCCTGACATTCAAATATAATGCGAAATGCAATGCGATTGCTATTAAACATTCTCATTTTTAATATAGTACGAAAACTTCGTAGCGAACAAAAAGTTGGGTTTTCTTTGAACAGAATACTGAGTTAAGTGATATATGAATTAAAGATGGATTTTCTAAAATGAAACAATCGAAACGGAAAGCTTCCACCTACATTTTGAACAATTATTTCAATAAAAACTTGATATGTTGGCACTAAAGGAAAAATTGACAATAGCTTCGTCGATTATAACCGGAAACTCGCATTTTGTGGCAGCAATAACGAACAAGCTCGAATTTGGAGTTGGGTTACTCATCACTAAAATCATTAATTCGTAATTAACTTCATACCTATTAGCCATCATATTTTCGTACTCAGGTTTCTTGGGCTTTATTTTAACATTTCGTTTGTCAATATCCAAGCCGCAAGTGAAGATAAACTCGATTAAATCAAGCATGCTTTCTACAAACAACATCATGGAATCGTGAGCAAAATACGGCGTTAAAATCTTACTGGATGATTTAAATGTTCAAATCAGAGGCGCTCACGATGTATATTGCGGCACCACCAGTTTGAACTCCGTACGTTCTGATTTAAACAACAAAGAGACGTGAACCATTCTTCTAGTTATGCTCTATAGTTCATTGATTGCATAGACACATGTTCCTATATAAACGCATTCAAGCACTTTGTCAAGTAGTTGCGGGAAACGGCTATCATTGACATATATACAACATACAATAAACCTTTCAGCATCATGTACGCTCAAACTGTCCGTTAGATTATTGAAGCACTTTATAATCATGTTAACTGCGAATATTTCAATAATACTAATTCAGCCATTTCTTGATTTCGTCGAAGATCAGTATTAAGGTGATCATATTCCAGAACTTCCCCCAAAAATCATTTAAAAATCCTATTTCCATCCAACGTACCTAATCCCATCTTAATTAGTTAAGAAATTACCGAGATCCGTCCCAGATGACCATATACAAGAACTTCTTCCAAAAATCATTTAAGAATCTCATATCCATTCAAAATACAAAATCCCATTAATATCGGTTAAGAAATGGCCGAGTGCCGTCTCAGGTGGCCATATACCAGAACTTCTTCCAAAAATCATTTAAGAATCAAATTTCCATCCCACTTACGCAGTCTCAACATAATCGGTTTAGAAACTACCGAGTTCCGTCCTAGGTAGCAATATTCCAGAACTTCTTCCAAAACCTGATTTAGAATCCCATTTCCATACAAAATAAAAAATTCCATCAAAATCATTAAGAAATTAACGAGATCCGTCCCAGGTCGCCATAATCCAGACATTCTAACAAAAATAATTCAAGAATCACATTTCCATTTATCATATCAAGTTTCAACATAATCGGTTAAGAAATTACCAAATTCCGACCCAGGTGGCCATATTCCAGAACTTCTTCCAAAAATCATGTCAGAATCCCATTTCCATCCAACATAATCAATCCCATTATAATTGCTTAAGAAATTACCAAATTCCGTTCCAGGCGGCCATATTCCAGAACTTTTTACAAAAATCATTTAAAAATCTCAATTCCTCCCAACATATTCAATCACATTTTAATCGATTAATAAAGGCCGATTTTAATTTAATTTTATAAACCGAAGACACTTTAATTTTTTGTTTACATAAAATTTTGTTATACGGTCAATTTTACAAACTACGAAAACTGACATACGATGAATTGTCCACACGATAAATGGTGTCCACGGTAAATTGTGTCCAAGGTAAACTGTTATACGGTAAAATGTTCACGTTAAATTCAAACACTGTAAATTGTTTACGATAAAACGACCGTCACCTTCATGAGATATGAATACTGGAGAGAGAGGGAGAGAGGCCGTGAGAGAGAGGGAGAGCGAGAGCGAGGGAGAGAGAAAAAAAGTGTAATATTATATTTTTTAGAAAATTACCACGACCCTCAAACGTACCCTCTAAGTACGATTTTTATAATTTTGATTCTCTCTGGTTTAGCACGCCTATATTGATCTATTTTATTTTGTAACTAAACTTAGTGTTGTAATTACAGCACGATCTAATTATTAAAAGTAATTGCATGTACTCACTGATTATTTGAAAGACAAATTATTTCTTGGAGATCTGTCTTGGTTTTTGAACGTTGAAGGGCTTGATTTAGGCTTCCTTTAACATTAAATTCCTGGAGAAGGAAACGTGGGGAGAGGATTTAAAACGTGAATTTACAAACTACAGCTTCTTCCACAAAGTTGCCTAATTATAGCCCTTTGATAACAAATTTAATTATTTATTATTCATTTCATTACAACGCAAACGGCAAAACCAACAAAAATCTCTAATTGAAAAATAAATTTTATTTTTATTAATAAAACAACATGAAAAGCTTTTATATATTTTCTTAATTTCACATCAGTTATTCTTGAGTAGAATACGTAATTCGTATAAAAATAAACGCGAAATAAATTCTTAAGACGTTTACAGCATGCGAGTATCGTACGTAGAAGGATACACAGAAACCATTCCTACACAAATATATATGAGTCTTAATAAATTCCTATAGAAATCTTATTTAATTAAATAAGTTATAATCGCAATTATTGTATTATTGTTTATCGCACGGAACAATATTGGAAGAAATAACGCGCGAGAAACTATTTAACGAATGGATTATTAATGATTGGTGCACAGCCACATACCTACCACATTCAGTAACGAAATTGCTTCATGATGATGGCGCACAATTTAAATAGGTTTAATACGATTTTATATATAAGTGGGTACTTAAAATTAATTTCTATTATTTAATTATTAATATTTAACTGGCACAATAAAATTTAATTTTCTCGTCAGTCATCTCATCTTCTCGTTTTATGGCAGAAATCTTTTCTTTTTTTTTATAGTTGCACCAGATTATTTCCATTTAATGTAGAAGAATGGTGATATCGTTGAAGAAGCGAAATCATTTATTTCAAATGCAGCAAACAGGTGGTGTATGCTCTTATTAAAATTTATTTATGTTACAGATAAAATGAAAATTTGCCAGAAACCACTATTTGGCATTGTGCCAGAATTATATATTTTGGTTTAAACGACATTGGTTTTAGTTTAAGTTTTCAGCAACCATAAACTGTCTTATTATGGTAATTGGTTAATAATTTAATCAATATGTGTAAATGAAGTTTGTTGTACCTTTCCTAAAAACAACAACAAATAATTAAAATATTTATAGTGGCATTACCATGATGTGGCTAGGAGGATGCTCCAAAGTAAAACCTAGTGTAAATAGTCATCGATGTATTTCTAACTTGTCATAACCAATTTCTTAAAATTTAACATGGTTTGACCATTGGGCTCATTCGAGAACCAACATATAATGGCTAGAAATTGTAATGTGCCAGTGTGGTGCAAATTGGCGTAAAAAAAATTGTTTACGATAAGTTACAATCAAAATTCTGAGGCGCTTCGCGCCCGTTTATTCCCAGCAAAATGTAGTTAAATACTTTTTAAATAGATCGCATGTAAGACTACAAAATCAAAAAAAACTGTAATTATTTGTACGAACAATATTTATTAAAAATTAAACTACAGGATTTCTTTAAAAAAATCATTTCGAGAAAATTGACGGACATCGTTGAGTAGCTTTCCCTGCTGTGGATTATCTTCGATTCTTATTTTCACTTGTTGATAATCTCTTGAGCGGGAAAGAGCGACATACAATTGCCCAAGGGAAAACACTGCCGTTTGAAGATCAATTCCCACGTTGTTAAAAGACTGGCATTGCGCCTTGTTTATGGTCATTGCGTATCCCGGAATTATTGGAAACTGTCCCCGTCGCAAAACAAACGGTAGATTGGTCTCAGAAGGTGCCAAATCTATTCGAGATATTAGAACCGTATACTGCCTTTGTTACACTCAGAAATTATTTTGGTCTCAATAAAGTTTTGCGATAGCTCTAATTAAACGCGTTCCGCGCACATACCTTTCTTAGGATTTATATTTCGTAGAAGCATTATGATAACTCCCTTTTTCAAAAGCAATACGTGAGGAGGATGCCGGATGGATAATCTCTTACTAACGAATCTACGCTGTAGTAAATGTCTGCATCACCATGAATCAAGTCGATTATTCTTCGATTCATCTCAAGCGTCTGAGCATTCGTTGGAGCAACGATAACTCTTTTTGAGAGTTCATCTGTTGACATTTGCTCAATATTATTAAAAATGTCACTGATTAGATCTTGACTTGTGATCATTTCGGTCGGAATTTGAATTGTGTTCTCCTCAAAAATGCCAGGTGTTGCAGGCAAAGCTCCTGATCCGACTTGCAGAAGCCATTCATTGTGCTCGTGTTTACCTTCGCTGCGCATGTTGGTGGTCAAAGAAAACTGTTCAAACTTGGTACATAGAGGGCTAGATTTAATGAAGCATTCGATGATTTTAGTGCGCATTCCTCTTTGAACGACTGGTAGCGTCTGACGAAAATCACCGTCAAGGACCAAAACTTTACCTCCGAAGCTAATGTCATTTCCCATCAATCCCATTCGATAACAATAAGAGCAGCCTCATGCAAAACTGCAGCTTCTGGTCACTGGAAATTTAAATCCACTATGAATCGTGCGTCCTCCCTTAAGTAAAAGTGGCTGCTATCCCGGTTATTGCAAAAGGCAGCTCAGTTTTTCCTTCACCTCGAAAGTTTGCCATTAAGGTTGTGTATAAGAAGGTCTTGCCTGAGCCACCGGGACCATCGATAAAAAAAACCTTGCATTGTGCGTGATTATTTTCACCTGCAATCATAATTTTGGTGTATGCTGCAAGTTGGACTTCATTCAGCTTTCCAATGTGTTCGACTGCCAATCGTGCTTCTTCTTCTTGACCATAAACTTGATCTACTTCGGGTGGGTTACCGCTTGGAACAGGCCAACCAACTGAACCACATGACATTCCATGCTGTTTGAGAATAAAATTGATATCATGAAGAGATTGATATTGATTCACTGTGTCGTCGCATGTAGTCGAGTATAAAATTTCCTAGATGATCCCGCCATAATTTGAGGGGTTGAGGGGGTTGGCAAAAAATACAAATGTAAGCGGACATCTGTCGCAATTGCTTCTGCATCAAGTATTTTCCACCGTCTGTCAAGTAGTCCTCTTGCCGTAACTGCCGCTTTAAATGTTTCGCATAAATTTCCATCTACCGTACGCAAAATCTCAAAACTTGTTGCACCAGGAACATGTAGTAGCAGTAATCGAAGATAGAAGCGTTCTTCATCCTTAATGCTTCATCCTTTATTGAACTTATAAACAAGAATCGTAGAGAAGTGGAGCATTCCACATTAATGTGAGCGTTATATTTCCAAGTTAGAAACGGATTATATGGCACCACATTACCACTATCCATTAAAACTCCTCGCACGCTTACGTGCTCTTCACTTCAACTTCGATACAAAGGATATCCATTTACGTTGCGTTGGGTTTGCTGATTAAAATCCTTAGGAAATTGTTTCGAACACTTCCCGTCCTTCATGCACGGTGCATTTGGGTGTCCACTGCCGTTCATGAAGCATGCATTTAAGTACAATTTCTCAAATCAATGAGATCATCTAACTTGATCCTACCTGCTCTCGGGATGAAGATCACCTTAGGCTCCAATCATTTCATCGGGATGTACTCCAGCTTCAAACACCCTTTGAAGATAACCTCCAGACAGGGAAGCAAGACCTCCGAGTTCTTCTAAATTTCTGCTGATACAATCCCATCTGGATAAGCTGACTTAAAGAGATTAAAAGTTTTAGTAGCCCATTTTATCTTCCGTGTATTCAGAATATCCTCTGTACACAATAAGTTGGAACCCGCAGACTTCCATAGACCCACAGTCATCCACCGCAAACGACGCATCCGATTTTCCATCAGAAGATTAACAGTATCTTCACTAGAAACCGTCCATTTAACATCCGGTTTAATCAGATAGCGTGGAACAGCTGGACTGGTAGAGAGAATCTTCCGAGACCCCTTCCATTCTATCACAGAAGAGCCTCCACGAATTCCTTTGCACCTCCCTTGTCTCTCTATTATAGTCTCTGAGGCGTTCCTTATAGAGGTTCCAGTCTTGGGTTTCTCTCGATCTTTTTGCCACCAAACAGGTTTCCGCTTTCCCCTCAGCTTTATTAATGGGAAGGCTTCCTTCATATAGGTATTGCAAGCCCTAGTAAGGATATCTACTATTGAATCCAGATTACTACCCGTGCTGGGGAGTCCCGGAACTCTAGATATAATACTACCCTCCAATATATATCTACATATATACGTGCCATATGTCCTCCTGGGATTTCTGAAACATACTAATTGTAATTTGGTGTTTAAGCTTAAACGTTAGATACTGATGGTCAGAGAAAGAATGCTCCTTCGCCACCCTCCATTCCCTGATCATAGGTGAGATAAAATTGAAGACCATAGTAACATCCAGAACTTCTTGCCTATTTCTAATAATAAAGTTGGGTTTCTGACCTATAATAACTACAAATAATGAGGTTAGTTTTTAGAAGAACTCCGACCGTCCTCTTTTTCATATTACAAACAAGTACCCCAAGTGGTCCATGTATGCGGCTGCAAGCCAGAATCTCCTGCCCTCCGTCTCTATCCAGACCGCAGTAATTCCACATTGCAATACTGCGGAAGTAGAAAAACATTTATATTAATCTTCATAAATAGTCCACCTTCTAGGGTTGCACGGTTCTCGGTTCCTGAACAACCCGAAACCGAAATTAATTATCTCTCAAGTTTTTAACAGGGGAGCCAAAGATTCCTGATTTACAATCTTCCAGTTCCTCGTCAGAAGATCCGGATTACAAACCTGATCAGTGCACACAGTGAGCTTTAGTCATTACTGACACCAACCTGCGCCCTTGCAAATTGGCTGGGTCCCCGGATGTTGTCCAAAGAATTTAAGAAGATGAGATTAAGTGCATTAAACACAAACCTCCATTTTTCTCCTGTGATACTCCCGTCCTTATGGCTCTCGTCCACGACGGCTAGCACCACCTATTCCTCCTTCACTATTTCGTTAAAAAGCTTATGCCCTTTTGGCGACTATCCCACATGAAGCGTGGCCCGTTTCCTCTCGGCATCCAAACCAACATGCTTCTCTTTGTTGGATATCTGTCTTTTAGACCCAAGATCCTCCTTGCGTACATTGCCTACATCGGCAATGCAGCTCTTACTCCAGTCGCCAAATTTCCTCTAGTCTTCAGTACAGTGATCCTCCGTGACTGTAGACAGACTGTCCAAGCCACGGAACGTAGAACGCCTAGTCCTGTATCTCCGAACCGACGAAGTAACAACTTTCTCTTTCCTGTTACCACCGCTAGTCTCTGGTTTCCTAGCTATAGTCCTAGCATCACTGACGACTGGAGTCACAGACGCCCTGCTTTACCAGCATTTGAGAAGTGCTGGCCACTTATTTAGATTTATTATTTTCAGATTCCATTTGATCCCCACGAATATCGGAGAAAATGATGGTCCACCCGTACAGAGATACGTGTGCACGGGTAAGGCAATTTACAACTGGAGGTCACTGGGTTTGGGAATCATGATAACCTCAGCCACTTTCCAAAATTTTGGCACATATTTTAACATTTGTCGATAGCTGCTTTATTATTTCTCCGGTAATCAGATCAGACTCTGGTGCCTTCTTTAAGTTTAAATTATTTTTAATTTCGTTTGTTACTTCAGTAGGCGATGTAGGTGTGATATCTTCGAGAATTTTCATTCAATGTTTCTCGTAATGGACATTCAAGAGGTTGAAATATATTTTCAAGATGATTAGCAAATGCTTCAGCTTTTTCTTTGTTTATCTTTGCCCATCTTCTATCCATTTTCCTAATAGGATGAATCGGCATTATTGGCCTTTTCAGAGTTTTAGTTGTTTGCCAAAGCGAATAATCCGTATTACTGTCATGCGTCAACTTACTTAAGTAAAAATTAACTGACTCTTTTTTAGTTTCTGATTTTCTCTTGTTAAGTGTTAATTGATTGTTTAGTCATTTTTTTGTCTTGTAGAGCTCTAGTTTGGTGCCACTTTTTCTGGATTTTCGTTTATCCCTAAGGAGATTTCTAATTTCTATTGAGTAGTTATTTCCTTTCAGCCTTGATTTGATTTCTGGAGTACTTTTCTATGCTGATAGTTGAATATCCGTAATGAACTTTTCTACTTCTTTGTCCAGTTGATTCATAGTTTTTAAGGAACTTTCAAAAGTATGCTTTGTTCACGGTTTGTTGGTTAGTACTAGATTATTCCCTTTTTAGACGATATACTCGCTTAGGGTTAGGACTATCGGAGAATGATCTGAGTTCATATCTTGGATTTTTTCGACTTTCATAAAATTATTAGAAATATTTTTGGTTATAAAAAAATCGATCAGGTCAGGTGTGTTTCCTTGGTCAGTTGGCCAATATGTTGGTTTTCCTGTTGAAATGGATAATCTAGAACTCTAGTGAGTATTCTTCGCATGGAAGTCGCCACCTATTATGAACCTTTTTCCCAGATGCTTGAAGAACTCTGAGTATTGTTTGTTTTTAATAGAATGTCTTGGTGCACAGTACAATCCGGCTACAACAATAGGAAAGTTGTTGGTTTTTATAAAAACCACTGTGGCCTGGATTTCTTCTTTTTCTTACTTTGCTTCTTCAAAATGTTGGATATTTTTTTATGATGACTGCACTTCCTCCTCTGGCTGAATTATCTGGATGAGTAGTGTGATATACGCAGTAGTCTTTAAATGTTATGTAGGATTGCTGAGTAAAATGTGTTTCCGAAATAAGACACACATCTATACCTTTTTTTCGCAACTGCTGTATATGATAGATCACAAACAATAACATGTCCAAGATTTTGAGGAAAATTCATGTAGTTGTGGACAAAGCCGCTGACAATTTGAACTTAAGGAAAATTGAATCGGAGGTGGCTGAAAACTGTAAATTAATCAACGCATTGACAAACAAACTCACTGATGATAATTTCAACCCGTCGTATCGACGTTGCCACAAGCTATTATAGCATCGGGGCCTCCCATAAACCCTATCGAACTGTCTCAGTGCCTGTCAAAAAATATGTATATATCGGTCGTATCGATCCATCCGTCTCAACCGATCAGATCGTTAGCCGTAAATTGTAGGCTAGTATTACCCAAAGACTCGTTTTGGACAGCTCACTAACGTTCGTTTCATTTAAAATTGGTTTGAAGGAGGCTGATTTTAACCTGCTTAACAATTCTGACGTTTCGCCTGCTGGTGCGTTAATCCGCCTATTTACAAATTATTCATGCATATCAAAAAACCGGAGTGTGCCCACGTTTAAATAGCCGGGTAACTACTGCGTTGACCAGTCAATTTAATTTATCTACGCCTATCTACTATCACAATGCATCCAGTATCCGAGGTAAAACCAGGGATTTCCGCTTAGACATACTTGACAATGATTTTGATGTCATAATAATCAGCGTGACCTGGCTTATCAGACTATGTCATTCATAGAAAGGACAGATATGATTTTGACACCAGTTGTAGAGGCGGCAGTGTTTTAATTGTTGTAAAGAATTCAGTCTCCAATGAAGTGATCGCCTGCCGTCCCTGACTTGATGTCAGTGCCGTCCGCATCAGACTGGCTTACAATACCTCAATTGTTACCGTCGCCATTTATATCTCTTACGGATCCGACCGGGATATCTACAACACGCTTATCAACTACATCGACTCAGCCGTTATACCTTCAGTTCGCTCTTGTGATCAAATTATCATTGTGGGTGACTTTAACTTACCCGGTATATCTTGGAACGATGTCGGCGGTGTGTTCTCTTCTTCCTCGACCGACGAGAAAGCATTGAATATCATCGATTACTTCGCTTCATATCAACAACGCAGCTTCCTGGACCTGTTATTTGCCAACGATGTCTTACATGCCGATGTTGTTCCGCGTTTGGACTTCACTAGACGTGAGACCATTTATCGCACACCAATTACGATAAATATTTTTTATACTAAATATACATACAACTAATTATTTTTCTAACGATTCTCACTTTAATTTTAGAATGGCCGACTACGCATCCTTGAATGAATTTCTCAGCACTGCCGATTGGGACTTTTTACAGCGCGGTGCGGATTTGAATGATACGGTGCACAGATTCAATGAGCTTCTCGGGAGTGGTATCGAGAGACACGTTCCGCAGTTTATCAATGGTATAATACCGAGTTGTTGCTGCTCGAGAAACGACGCAACAAGTTTCATTCCCCTTACAGGCTTTACGGCGTAGAATACTGTCCCGATTTCGTTAACGCCCGCAATGAATTTAAGACCCTTAATTGGTTCCTTTTCAATAATTACGTAGTGCAAATTGAGCAAGTTTTGCCATTCAATCCCAAAAAAATTTGGAACTTCATTAACAGCAAGAAAAAGGTATCTGGTTTTCCGTCGAATATGTCTTACCAGACCTCCACCGCTAGTCAGCCATCCGACATTTGCAATTTGTTCCCCAAATTCTTTGCATCGGTTTACAAGCCACTTCGGTCAACAGACACCGGGGCTCCTACTACTTCCACCTCCATCATATTCGATCATTTCAAATTTACCGAACAGGAGGTTCTGAACGAACTGTTCCTTCTCGACGTTAGTAAGGTAGCGGGTTAAGATGGTCTTCCACCGATCCTATTCAAACGTAGTGCTGTAAGTATGGCTTCTGCAGTTACCTTCTTGTTTAACGAAAGCCTTTGTCTTGGTATTTTTCCAGATCCCTGGAAAATCTCAAGTGTTCATCCAATTTTCAAGGCGGGCAATAGAAGTGAGGTAAGTAGTTATAGTGGGATCACCATCTTCTCTGTCTTACCCAAACTGCTCGAGCCCATGGGTCACAGAGTATTGCACTTCCATACCACGAGACTTATTTTTCCTTTCCAGCATGGATCTTATCCCGGAAGGTCTACCGTGTATAACTTGTACTCATTTTGTGGTCATCTATTTGACAGTCCAAACTCCAAGCAGCAGCTTGACATTGTCTACACAGACTTCGCAAAAGCTTTCGATGTGATTGATCACTCCATTCTTATTAGTAGGTTGTAGAGTCTCGACTGTGATTTCATTCCCATTGACTAGTTGCGTTCTTATCTCTCAGATCGTTGGCAATCCGTTAGGGTTCTGGATTCTTTCTTCCCATTATTTCGGGCGCCATCCGGCGTGCCTAAAATGTTTTAAGTTTGCCAACTGCTTCCTCTTCGCACACGACATAAAGATTTTCACCAAGGTCTCTAGCGTGTTAGACTGCGAAACGTTACGAGGTGACTTAAACCGCTTTTGCAGCTGGTCAATTAACAACTTGCTATGGCTTTAAACGTGAGTTAATGCAAAACTCTTTCTTTCTTCCGTATCCGTTCGCCCGTTTTTTATCAGTATCAACTGTACAACAAAACCATTGATCGGGTTGAGTTCATTTCGGATCTTGGTGTGATCTTTGAATCTGACGCTACATTTATCGGACATGTTAACACCTTGTTAAAGTTAGCCGAAAGTTTCCAACCGAAAGTGAAAAACTCGATAATGCAGATAGTGTCTGGACTACTTGAGCCGAAAGTTAAATAAATTATATATAAAATTGAAATATCGTAGTCGAAAGTGACTAATCTACTTAACCAGCCGCAAACATATGTATCGGGACAAATAACAAATACAATTTGCAATTTAAGCGATATTAACTTATAGTTTCATGTGTTTATTATAGCAGAATACGGCCAACGTTCAAAATTTTATTTTATATAGATGATATAGATTTAACCAGATAGACTAGGTAGATTTTGAATATAGGTTAGGGGTAAGTCTGATGGGGTTATAGGGGTGAAATTTTTATTTTTCCTTTAATTTGACGATAAAATCGTTCATCATTCCAGATTTAGGCACATGGACACCAATCTGACTATGCCGATTCGATAGCCAATGACCATAGGTAGATTTTGATTATAGGTTAGGGGTAAGTCTGATGAGGTTATAGTATCAAAATCTACCTATGATCATGGGCTATCGAATCGGCATAGTCATATTGGTGTCTATCTGGTTAAATCTAATCGTTCACTTAAATGAGACTTTTCCAAACTTTCGGCTGAAGTAGTCAAGATACTCTCGTATTATCGATTTTTTCATTTTCGGCTGGCAACTTTCGGCTTTTTTTCTATATATGTCTGTTATTGACATTTTTCTTTTAAAAAATTGATGTATTATTTGTTACTTTAAAATCTGTATTGGCGGGATTTTTCGATTGAATATTGAAGTTAAACACAATCTGCATTGTCGACATATTACGGCATTGCAATTTGGGGTGGAAATATCATAACTGCACTACCACCTTTCGGCTGGGTGATCAAAGACACTATCTGCATTACCATCTTTCGGCTGGAAAATCTCGGCTAACTTTAACAGTATCATGTTAATGCCATTATTTCAAAGTCGTGCATTATGCTTGGCCTCATTAAACGAAACTGCAAGAACTTTAGTGACCCGTTTACTTTGACAACATTATACGTATGCTTTGTTCGGTCCATGTTGGAGTATGCATTTTCTGTTTGGTCACTCTCCTGCCACTATCATTCTGAAAGGATTGAGAGTATCGAGAAATAGTTTATTATCTTCGCGCTATGACGTTTACCATGTTGTGGACTACGTTCTTTCATCTAATCAGAATCGATTTAATCTTTTCGACCAAGCGGTAACGAACTACGGTTTTTCTGATCTAATTCCGAGTATATTGCGGGTGTTCAACAAGGTCTACGAAGCTCTTGATTATCACTTGTGTTTTACCAATTGTTTTGTTGTGCCGATTGTAGGCACTGTAGGCACCTTTTATAAATAAATTAATAAAAATATTCTCAATAACGAGGAATGCCTGTAGTTCTTGTTGACGCCGGGCAGACCATTAGCATTCCATGACATAATTTTCATTGTGCTGTTCATTTCTGTGTGTATTTGGGTTTAGCTCCCAATGCGCTATCTTCCAATTTTTGTAGCCTCTCGTCAAATTTTGTTAGTTTCATCAGAATATCTTGTAATGTTTGACTGATGTCTACATTTTTCGATTGTTGCTGTGGTTAATTGACCACGCCTCTCATTGCTTCGGCATATGTTCACATGTTCCTTCAGTTCTTAGATGGCGACCAAATGGTTGCCTATTGTCTTGTTTTGTCTGCCCCTCGTATCAATTTGCCTGACCATATATTTCAGTTTTATCGCAAATAATAAACAAATAATTTTATATATTTGGCTCAATGAATTCCTTATTTTAACAGTGTAATAGAGATGTTTGAAATTCCAATAAGAATGTTTGAGTGATTTTTGCTCTTGTTTGTTAAATATTTCCTATTTCACAGTTTATTTTGAATCTGCATTACTAACATTTTCGACAAAAAAAATTATGTTCCTAAGCTGATTCTGCATTATCGACAATATTTGGCTGGAAGATTTCGGCCAACGTTTCTAATTCTACAATTATTCAAAATGGCCAATTTGTTGCTTTTGCTAGGGAAGCTGATTCGTCAGCACTCCGCACTTTTTTTGACAAACAGAACGAGCTTTATATTTTTGTTTGTGGATTTCGACAGCTCGTAGATCTGAGTTTTTTCCCATTTTACAAGGTGAAAGGGATATTTATTTAGAAATAATTAGATGTTATGGTCGGTTACATTTTTAAATCCTTGAAAATTTTTAACTTTTTTGCAAAACATCTTTGAAAATGGTATCTGCCTTTTGTTTACTATAAATCTTTGCATATGAAAATTAAAAACCAACGACTTGTAATTGGGTTACAGTTCCCTGTATAAACACAGAGATAAACTCATAATACTGAATAAAAAATCTGCATCTTCAACGGAAAAACCACCAACAACTTGTTTCTCATTTGCACGGTAATTTAATGAAATTAACACTAAAAAACCAACTTTGTTCTTCATTCTTGCATAATGTTATGAATAACAACAACAAGATTGTTATTATTGCTGTTAGTGTACTTTTTATTTACAAACATTAAAATGCAAATATTTTCTTATTATTTTCAACGTAATATTTCTTTTTGGTTGTCTTATTAATTAAAAATAAATTAAATTTTAAAACTTTCATATTTCACATAATACGTAAACTGCAACCCTGCATCGCAGTCTAGCGCACTTTATTATCCTGGTATATAGATATTTGCATATTTTTGGGAGGCTGGGTGTTAAATTTCAAAATTGAATTATACATTTTGTGATAACTTTGGAAATAAAAATGTTTTATAATTTTAATTCTCAAGTCTTAAAAACGTATTATTACGATTATGTGCTGGCTGTATGTATGCGAAATAAAATTTATGTACATCTTCCTCATAATATACTGCTACATACAATATTATATGTAGAGTTGTTTTTGTTGTTGTTAAAATCAAATTAATTAGATGTAAGACTTTGTAAGACTTTTCCTTATGCCAAGTCTTTATGACAAAACCCAATTAAAATATACTTCATTCGTTGACTTCCATACAACTCTCGTTATTCGTATCCCATTTAATAAGCGCGCGAGTACGTCGAATAGGTCGCGTCTCCATCTCCATCTTGCTACACAAATAGTAAGAAGTAAAACATAAGAATTGTCATTTTATTTCTTTATTTGTTTAATTTACGAAATTTTAATTTTAAAATTTATGTAATCTCGGTACGACAGTTGTAGGTTTAGCGCATTTTAATTGCGAATGGGAAATTGTATAGGTGGATTGTCTTGGATATGGGAGATAATTCAAGGATAAGTTAATTTATAATTTACTGTGGATTTTGATTTCACGACTTTCCTAGGATTATTTTTAATGACGAGGATCATTATTGTGGTTTGGGTTAAGGTGTCGCAAACGACAAAATTTTACTACATTTCATTTTACGGCAGATTAGTTCTAATAAATATAGAAATAACTATTAAGGAGTATTACTGAACTATAATACCTATGTAATATCTGTAGTAACTTATACTTCAAGTGATAAAAATTATGTGACACAGATTTGCAAATATTGGAACAAATAAAAACTGTTTTTTTTTATTCTGATATTGGAGAACAACTGTCAACAACGGAACACCAAGGTTACCAAAAATAGGTAGGTATGTCAGAGGATAGAGGGAATATTAGAACATAACTGCAGCTAACCGTAATAAAACCCTCAAACAGTATGTGAAACGGGGCCGGGGTTCGATCTTCGTCCGCGTGGACTAGACCAAATATTATAACTACAAGATCTTCACGCCTCAATATAAAATTTTTCTTCATCATAGCAGTGACGAATGCAGCACAATTAGCGCAACTAGAATCATGAAAGAATTACATTGTCATTGTGCAATATTACAATATGTGATCGGATTTCAAAAGGCGAAACTTCCAATAACCGCGCTTTCCAGATGTAAATTACCGTTGGTTTATAGATGAATATGTTATCCTCATTACCTAGCATCAATTTGAACCGGAAGTTCAACAATAAAATGTTATCAATTTTTTTGCGAAAATCCCTGATGGTTAGCGTTACTGATTTTTATCGGATAAAATTTATTGTCACAGATTCGGTAAGTATCGGTTATTATGGATCAATTAGAGAATTTTGAGTTGAGCTGCGTTTAAGTTGTCGCAATATGTTGTCTGGTTCGCCTGCCATCAAGGTTCGATTACGACAAGTGACCGGATTTCAAAACGCGAAACTTCCAATAACCGTGATTTCCAGATGTAAATTACCGTTGGTTTATAGATGAATACGTTGCCCGGATTACCTAGAATCATTTTGAACCGGAAGTTCAACAATAAAATGTTATCAATTTTTTGCGAAAATCCCTGATGGTTAGCCTTACTGATTTTTATCGGATAAAATTTATTGTCACAGATTCGGTAAGTATCGGTTATTATGGATCAATTAGAGAATTTTGAGTTGAGCTGCGTTTAAGTTGTCGCAATATGTTGTCTGGTTCGCCTGCCATCAAGGTTCGATTACGACAAGTGACCGGATTTCAAAACGCGAAACTTCCAATAACCGTGATTTCCAGATGTAAATTACCGTTGGTTTATAGATGAATACGTTACCCGGATTACCTAGAATCATTTTGAACCGGAAGTTCAACAACAAAATGTTATCAATTTTTTGCGAAAATCCCTGATGGTTAGTTAGCCTTACTGATTTTTATCGGATAAAATTTATTGTCACAGATTCGGTAAGTATCGGTTATTATGGATCAATTAAAGAATTTTGAGTTGAGCTGCGTTTAAGTTGTCGCAATATGTTGTCTGGTTCGCCTGCCGTCAAGGTTCGATTACAACAAGTGACCGGATTTCAAAACGCGAAAGTTCCAATAACCGCGCTTTCCAGACGTAAATTACCGTTGGTTTATAGATGAATACGTTACCCGGATTACCTAGAATCATTTTGAACCGGAAGTTCAACAATAAAATGTTATCAATTTTTTGCGAAAATCCCTGATGGTTAGCCTTACTGATTTTTATCGGATAAAATTTATTGTCACAGATTCTGTAAGTATCGGTTATTATGGATCAATTAGAGAATTTTGAGTTGAGCTGCGTTTAAGTTGTCGCAATATGTTGTCTGGTTCGCCTGCCATCAAGGTTCGATTACTTCATGTGACCGGATTTCAAAACACGAAACTTCCAATAACCGCGCTTTCCAGATGTAAATTACCGTTGGTTTATAGATGAATACGTTACCCGGATTACCTAGAATCATTTTGAACCGGAAGTTCAACAATAAAATGTTATCAATTTTTTTGCGAAAATCCCTGATGGTTAGCCTTACTGATTTTTATCGGATAAAATTTATTGTCACAGATTCGGTAAGTATCGGTTATTATGGATCAATTAGAGAATTTTGAGTTGAGCTGCGTTTAAGTTGTCGCAATATGTTGTCTGGTTCGCCTGCCATTAAGGTTCGATTACGACAAGTGACCGGATTTCAACACGCGAAACTTCCAATAACCGCGCTTTCCAGATGTAAATTACCGTTGGTTTATAGATGAATACGTTACCCGGATTACCTAGAATCATTTTGAACCGGAAGTTCAACAATAAAATGTTATCAATTTTTTTGCGAAAATCCCTGATGGTTAGCCTTACTGATTTTTATCGGATAAAATTTATTGTCACAGATTCGGTAAGTATCGGTTATTATGGATCAATTAGAGAATTTTGAGTTGAGCTGCGTTTAAGTTGTCGCAATATGTTGTCTGGTTCGCCTGCCATCAAGGTTCGATTACGACAAGTGACCGGATTTCAAAACGCGAAAGTTCCAGATGTAAATTACCGTTGGTTTATAGATGAATACGTTACCCGGATTACCTAGAATCATTTTGAACTGGAAGTTCAACAACAAAATGTTATCAATTTTTTGCGAAAATCCCTGATGGTTAGCCTTACTGATTTTTATCGGATAAAATTTATTGTCACAGATTCGGTAAGTATCGGTTATTATGGATCAATTAGAGAATTTTGAGTCGAGCTGCGTTTAAGTTGTCGCAATATGTTGTCTGGTTCGCCTGCCATCAAGGTTCGATTACGACAAGTGACCGGATTTCAAAACGCGAAACTTCCAATAACCGCGCTTTCCAGATGTAAATTACCGTTGGTTTATAGATGAATACGTTACCCGGATTACCTAGAATCATTTTGAACCGGAAGTTCAACAATAAAATGTTATCAATTTTTTTGCGAAAATCCCTGATGTTAGTCTTACTGATTTTTATCGGATAAAATTTATTGTCACAGATTCGGTAAGTATCGGTTATTATGGATCAATTAGAGAATTTTGAGTTGAGCTGCGTTTAAGTTGTCGCAATATGTTGTCTGGTTCGCCTGCCATGAAGGTTCGATTACGACAAGTGACCGGATTTCAAAACGCGAAACTTCCAATAACCGCGCTTTCCAGATGTAAATTACCGTTGGTTTATAGATGAATACGTTACCCGGATTACCTAGAATCATTTTGAACCGGAAGTTCAACAATAAAATGTTATCAATTTTTTTGCGAAAATCCCTGATGGTTAGCCTTACTGATTTTTATCGGATAAAATTTATTGTCACAGATTCGGTAAGTATCGGTTATTATGGATCAATTAGAGAATTTTGAGTTGAGCTGCGTTTAAGTTGTCGCAATATGTTGTCTGGTTCGCCTGCCATCAAGGTTCGATTACGACAAGTGACCGGATTTCAAAACGCGAAACTTCCAATAACCGCGCTTTCCAGATGTAAATTACCGTTGGTTTATAGATGAATACGTTACCCGGATTACCTAGAATCATTTTGAACCGGAAGTTCAACAATAAAATGTTATCAATTTTTTTGCGAAAATCCCTGATGGTTAGCCTTACTGATTTTTATCGGATAAAATTTATTGTCACAGATTCGGTAAGTATCGGTTATTATGGATCAATTAGAGAATTTTGAGTTGAGCTGCGTTTAAGTTGTCGCAATATGTTGTCTGGTTCGCCTGCCATCAAGGTTCGATTACGACAAGTGACCGGATTTCAAAACGCGTAACTCCCAATAACCGCGCTTTCCAGATGTAAATTACCGTTGGTTTATAGATGAATACGTTACCCGGATTACCTAGAATCATTTTGAACCGGAAGTTCAACAATAAAATGTTATCAATTTTTTTGCGAAAATCCCTGATGGTTAGCCTTACTGATTTTTATCGGATAAAATTTATTGTCACAGATTCGGTAAGTATCGGTTATTATGGATCAATTAGAGAATTTTGAGTTGAGCTGCGTTTAAGTTGTCGCAATATGTTGTCTGGTTCGCCTGCCATCAAGGTTCGATTACGACAAGTGACCGGATTTCAAAACGCGAAACTTCCAATAACCGCGCTTTCCAGATGTAAATTACCGTTGGTTTATAGATGAATACGTTACCCGGATTACCTAGAATCATTTTGAACCGGAAGTTCAACAATAAAATGTTATCAATTTTTTTGCGAAAATCCCTGATGGTTAGCCTTACTGATTTTTATCGGATAAAATTTATTGTCACAGATTCGGTAAGTATCGGTTATTATGGATCAATTAGAGAATTTTGAGTTGAGCTGCGTTTAAGTTGTCGCAATATGTTGTCTGGTTCGCCTGCCATCAAGGTTCGATTACGACAAGTGACCGGATTTCAAAACGCGAAACTTCCAATAACCGCGCTTTCCAGATGTAAATTACCGTTGGTTTATAGATGAATACGTTACCCGGATTACCTAGAATCATTTTGAACCGGAAGTTCAACAATAAAATGTTATCAATTTTTTTGCGAAAATCCCTGATGGTTAGCCTTACTGATTTTATCGGATAAAATTTATTGTCACAGATTCGGTAAGTATCGGTTATTATGGATCAATTAGAGAATTTTGAGTTGAGCTGCGTTTAAGTTGTCGCAATATGTTGTCTGGTTCGCCTGCCATCAAGGTTCGATTACGACAAGTGACCGGATTTCAAAACGCGAAACTTCCAATAACCGCGCTTTCCAGACGTAAATTACCGTTTGTTTATAGATGAATACGTTACCCGAATTACCTAGAATCATTTTGAACCGGAAGTTCAACAATAAAATGTTATCAATTTTTTTGCGAAAATCCCTGATGGTTAGCCTTACTGATTTTTATCGGATAAAATTTATTGTCACAGATTCGGTAAGTATCGGTTATTATGGATCAATTATAGAATTTTGAGTTGAGCTGCGTTTAAGTTGTCGCAATATGTTGTCTGGTTCGCCTGCCATCAAGGTTCGATTACGACAAGTGACCGGATTTCAAAACGCGTAACTTCCAATAACCGCGCTTTCCAGATGTAAATTACCGTTGGTTTATAGATGAATACGTTACCCGGATTACCTAGAATCATTTTGAACCGGAAGTTCAACAATAAAATGTTATCAATTTTTTTGCGAAAATCCCTGATGGTTAGCCTTACTGATTTTTATCGGATAAAATTTATTGTCACAGATTCGGTAAGTATCGGTTATTATGGATCAATTAGAGAATTTTGAGTTGAGCTGCGTTTAAGTTGTCGCAATATGTTGTCTGGTTCGCCTGCCATGAAGGTTCGATTACGACAAGTGACCGGATTTCAAAACGCGAAACTTCCAATAACCGCGCTTTCCAGATGTAAATTACCGTTGGTTTATAGATGAATACGTTACCCGGATTACCTAGAATCATTTTGAACCGGAAGTTCAACAATAAAATGTTATCAATTTTTTTGCGAAAATCCCTGATGGTTAGCCTTACTGATTTTTATCGGATAAAATTTATTGTCACAGATTCGGTAAGTATCGGTTATTATGGATCAATTAGAGAATTTTGAGTTGAGCTGCGTTTAAGTTGACGCAATATGTTGTCTGGTTCGCCTGCCATCAAGGTTCGATTACGACTAGTGACCGGATTTCAAAACGCGAAACTTCCAATAACCGCGCTTTCCAGATGTAAATTACCGTTGGTTTATAGATGAACACGTTACCCGGATTACCTAGAATCATTTTGAACCGGAAGTTCAACAATAAAATGTTATCAATTTTTTTGCGAAAATCCCTGATGGTTAGCCTTACTGATTTTTATCGGATAAAATTTATTGTCACAGATTCTGTAAGTATCGGTTATTATGGATCAATTAGAGAATTTTGAGTTGAGCTGCGTTTAAGTTGTCGCAATATGTTGTCTGGTTCGCCTGCCATTAAGGTTCGATTACGATAAGTGACCGGATTTCAAAACGCGAAACTTCCAATAACCGCGCTTTCCAGATGTAAATTACCGTTGGTTTATAGATGAATACGTTACCCGGATTACCTAGAATCATTTTGAACCGGAAGTTCAACAATAAAATGTTATCAATTTTTTTGCGAAAATCCCTGATGGTTAGCCTTACTGATTTTTATCGGATAAAATTTATTGTCACAGATTCGGTAAGTATCGGTTATTATGGATCAATTAGAGAATTTTGAGTTGAGCTGCGTTTAAGTTGTCGCAATATGTTGTCTGGTTCGCCTGCTATCAAGGTTCGATTACGACAAGTGACCGGATTTCAAAACGCGAAACTTCCAATAACCGCGCTTTCCAGATGTAAATTACCGTTGGTTTATAGATGAATACGTTACCCGGATTACCTAGAATCATTTTGAACCGGAAGTTCAACAATAAAATGTTATCAATTTTTTTGCGAAAATCCCTGATGGTTAGCCTTACTGATTTTTATCGGATAAAATTTATTGTCACAGATTCTGTAAGTATCGGTTATTATGGATCAATTAGAGAATTTTGAGTTGAGCTGCGTTTAAGTTGTCGCAATATGTTGTCTGGTTCGCCTGCCATTAAGGTTCGATTACGATAAGTGACCGGATTTCAAAACGCGAAACTTCCAATAACCGCGCTTTCCAGATGTAAATTACCGTTGGTTTATAGATGAATACGTTACCCGGATTACCTAGAATCATTTTGAACCGGAAGTTCAACAATAAAATGTTATCAATTTTTTTGCGAAAATCCCTGATGGTTAGCCTTACTGATTTTTATCGGATAAAATTTATTGTCACAGATTCGGTAAGTATCGGTTATTATGGATCAATTAGAGAATTTTGAGTTGAGCTGCGTTTAAGTTGTCGCAATATGTTGTCTGGTTCGCCTGCCATGAAGGTTCGATTACGACAAGTGACCGGATTTCAAAACGCGAAACTTCCAATAACCGCGCTTTCCAGATGTAAATTACCGTTGGTTTAAGAATGAATACGTTACCCGGATTACCTAGAATCATTTTGAACCGGAAGTTCAACAATAAAATGTTATCAATTTTTTTGCGAAAATCCCTGATGGTTAGCCTTACTGATTTTTATCGGATAAAATTTATTGTCACAGATTCGGTAAGTATCGGTTATTATGGATCAATTAGAGAATTTTGAGTTGAGCTGCGTTTAAGTTGTCGCAATATGTTGTCTGGTTCGCCTGCCATCAAGGTTCGATTACGACAAGTGACCGGATTTCAAAACGTGAAACTTCCAATAACCGCGCTTTCCAGATGTAAATTACCGTTGGTTTATAGATGAATACGTTACCCGGATTACCTAGAATCATTTTGAACCGGAAGTTCAACAATAAAATGTTATAATTTGTTTGCGAAAATCCCTGATGGTTAGCCTTACTGATTTTTATCGGATAAAATTTATTGTCACAGATTCGGTAAGTATCGGTTATTATGGATCAATTAGGAAGTTTTGAGTAGAGCTGCGTTTAAGTTGTCGCAATATGTTGTCTGGTTCGCCTGCCGTCAAGGTTCGATTACTTCATGTGACCGGATTTCAAAACGCGAAACTTCCAATAACCGCGCTTTCCAGACGTAAATTACCGTTGGTTTATAGATGAATACGTTACCCGGATTACCTAGAATCATTTTGAACCGGAAGTTCAACAACAAAATGTTATCAATTTTTTGCGAAAATCCCTGATGGTCAGCCTAACTGTTTTTATCGGATAAAATTTATTGTCACAGATTCGGTAAGTATCGGTTATTATGGATCAATTAGAGAATTTTGAGTTGAGCTGCGTTTAAGTTGTCGCAATATGTTGTCTGGTTCGCCTGCCATCAAGGTTCGATTACGACAAGTGACCGGATTTCAAAACGCGAAACTTCCAATAACCGCGCTTTCCAGATGTAAATTACCGTTGGTTTATAGATGAATACGTTACCTGGATTACCTAGAATCATTTTGAACCGGAAGTTCAACAATAAAATGTTATCAATTTTTTGCGAAAATCCCTGATGGTTAGCCTTACTGATTTTTATCGGATAAAATTTATTGTCACAGATTCGGTAAGTATCGGTTATTATGGATCAATTAGAGAATTTTGAGTTGAGCTGCGTTTAAGTTGTCGCAATATGTTGTCTGGTTCGCCTGCCATCAAGGTTCGATTACTTCATGTGACCGGATTTCAAAACACGAAACTTCCAATAACCGCGCTTTCCAGATGTAAATTACCGTTGGTTTATAGATGAATACGTTACCCGGATTACCTAGAATCATTTTGAACCGGAAGTTCAACAATAAAACGTTATCAATTTTTTGCGAAAATCCCTGATGGTTAGCCTTACTGATTTTATCGGATAAAATTTATTGACACAGATTCGGTAAGTATCGGTTATTATGGATCAATTAGAGAATTTTGAGTTGAGCTGCGTTTAAGTTGTCGCAATATGTTGTCTGGTTCGCCTGCCATCAAGGTTCGATTAGTTCATGTGACCGGATTTCAAAACGCGAAACTTCCAATAACCGCGCTTTCCAGATGTAAATTACCGTTGGTTTATAGATGAATACGTTACCCGGATTACCTAGAATCATTTTGAACCGGAATTTCAACAATAAAATGTTATCAATTTTTTGCGAAAATCCCTGATGGTTAGCCTTACTGATTTTTATCGGATAAAATTTATTGTCACAGATTCGGTAAGTATCGGTTATTATGGATCAATTAGGAAGTTTTGAGTAGAGCTGCGTTTAAGTAGTCGCAATATGTTGTCTGGTTCGCCTGCCATCAAGGTTCGATTACGACAAGTGACCGGATTTCAAAACGCGAAACTTCCAATAACCGCGCTTTCCAGATGTAAATTACCGTTGGTTTATAGATGAATACGTTACCCGGATTACCTAGAATCATTTTGAACCGGAAGTTCAACAATAAAATGTTATAAATTTTTTGCGAAAATCCCTGATGGTTAGCCTTACTGATTTTTATCGGATAAAATTTATTGTCACAGATTCGGTAAGTATCGGTTATTATGGATCAATTAGAGAATTTTGAGTTGAGCTGCGTTTAAGTTGTCGCAATATGTTGTCTGGTTCGCCTGCCATCAAGGTTCGATTACTTCATGTAACCGGATTTCAAAACGCGAAACTTCCAATAACCGCGCTTTCCAGACGTAAATTACCGTTGGTTTATAGATGAATACGTTACCCGGATTACCTAGAATCATTTTGAACCGGAAGTTCAACAATAAAATGTTATAAATTTTTTGCGAAAATCCCTGATGGTTAGCCTTACTGATTTTTATCGGATAAAATTTATTGTCACAGATTCGGTAAGTATCGGTTATTATGGATCAATTAGAGAATTTTGAGTTGAGCTGCGTTTAAGTTGTCACAATATGTTGTCTGGTTCGCCTGCCATCAAGGTCCGATTACGACAAGTGACCGGATTTCAAAACGCGAAACTTCCAATAACCGCGCTTTCCAGATGTAAATTACCGTTGGTTTCTAGATGAATACGTTACCCGGATTACCTAGAATCATTTTGAACCGGAAGTTCAACAACAAAATGTTATCAATTTTTTGCGAAAATCCCTGATGGTTAGCCTTACTGATTTTTATCGGATAAAATTTATTGTCACAGATTCGGTAAGTATCGGTTATTATGGATCAATTAGAGAATTTTGAGTTGAGCTGCGTTTAAGTTGTCGCAATATGTTGTCTGGTTCGCCTGCCATCAAGGTTCGATTACGACAAGTGACCGGATTTCAAAACGCGAAACTTCCAATAACCGCGCTTTCCAGATGTAAATTACCGTTGGTTTATAGATGAATACGTTACCCGGATTACCTAGCATCATTTTGAACCGGAAGTTCAACAATATAATGTTATCAATTTTTTTGCGAAAATCCCTGATGGTTAGCCTTACTGATTTTTATCGGATAAAATTTATTGTGACAGATTCGGTAAGTATCGGTTATTATGGATCAATTAGAGAATTTTGAGTTGAGCTGCGTTTAAGTTGTCGCAATATATTGTCTGGTTCGCCTGCCATCAAGGTTCGATTACGACAAGTGACCGGATTTCAAAACGCGAAACTTCCAATAACCGCGCTTTCCAGATGTAAATTACCGTTGGTTTATAGATGAATACGTTACCCGGATTACCTAGAATCATTTTGAACCGGAAGTTCAACAATAAAATGCTATAAATTTTTTTGCGAAAATCCCTGATGGTTAGCCTTACTGATTTTTATCGGATAAAATTGATTGTCACAGATTCGGTAAGTATCGGTTATTATGGATCAATTATAGAATTTTGAGTTGAGCTGCGTTTAAGTTGTCGCAATATGTTGTCTGGTTCGCCTGCCATCAAGGTTCGATTACGACAAGTGATCGGATTTCAAAACGCGAAACTTCCAATAACCGCGCTTTCCAGATGTAAATTACCGTTGGTTTATAGATGAATACGTTACCCGGATTACCTAGAATCATTTTGAACCGGAAGTTCAACAATAAAATGTTATCAATTTTTTGCGAAAATCCCTGATGGTTAGCCTTACTGATTTTTATCGGATAAAATTTATTGTCACAGATTCTGTAAGTATCGGTTATTATGGATCAATTAGAGAATTTTGAGTTGAGCTGCGTTTAAGTTGTCGCAATATGTTGTCTGGTTCGCCTGCCATCAAGGTTCGATTACGACAAGTGACCGGATTTCAAAACGCGAAACTTCCAATAACCGCGCTTTCCAGATGTAAATTACCGTTGGTTTATAGATGAATACGTTACCCGGATTACCTAGAACCATTTTGAACCGGAAGTTCAACAATAAAATGCTATAAATTTGATTGCGAAAATCCCTGATGATTACCTAGCATCATTTTGAACCGGAAGTTCAACAATAAAATGTTATCAATTTTTTTGCGAAAATCCCTGGTTAGCCTTACTGATTTTTATCGGATAAAATTTATTGTCACAGATTCTGTAAGTATCGGTTATTATGGATCAATTAGAGAATTTTGAGTTGAGCTGCGTTTAAGTTGTCGCAATATGTTGTCTGGTTCGCCTGCCATCAAGGTTCGATTACGACAAGTGACCGGATTTCAAAACGCGAAACTTCCAATAACCGCGCTTTCCAGATGTAAATTACCGTTGGTTTATAGATGAATACGTTACCCGGATTACCTAGAATCATTTTGAACCGGAAGTTCAACAATAAAATGTTATCAATTTTTTTGCGAAAATCCCTGATGATTAGCCTTACTGATTTTTATCGGATAAAATTTATTGTCACAGATTCTGTAAGTATCGGTTATTATGGATCAATTAGAGAATTTTGAGTTGAGCTGCGTTTAAGTTGTCGCAATATGTTGTCTGGTTCGCCTGCCATCAAGGTTCGATTACAATAAGTGACCGGATTTCAAAACGCGAAAGTTCCAATAACCGTGATTTCCAGATGTAAATTACCGTTGGTTTATAGATGAATACGTTACCCGGATTACCTAGAATCATTTTGAACCGGAAGTTCAACAACAAAATGTTATCAATTTTTTGCGAAAATCCCTGATGGTTAGCCTTACTGATTTTTATCGGATAAAATTTATTGTCACAGATTCGGTAAGTATCGGTTATTATGGATCAATTAGAGAATTTTGAGTTGAGCTGCGTTTAAGTTGTCGCAATATGTTGTCTGGTTCGCCTGCCATCAAGGTTCGATTACGACAAGTGACCGGATTTCAAAACGCGAAAGTTCCAATAACCGCGCTTTCCAGATGTAAATTACCGTTGGTTTATAGATGAATACGTTACCCGGATTACCTAGAATCATTTTGAACCGGAAGTTCAACAATAAAATGTTATCAATTTTTTTGCGAAAATTCCTGATGGTTAGCCTTACTGATTTTTATCGGATAAAATTTATTGTCACAGATTCGGTAAGTATCGGTTATTATGGATCAATTAGAGAATTTTGAGATGAGCTGCGTTTGAGTTGTCGCAATATGTTGTCTGGTTCGCCTGCCATCAAGGTTCGATTACTTCATGTGACCGGAAAAAAAAATAAAAAATATAAATTACCGTTGGTTTATAGATGAATACGTTACCCGGATTACCTAGAATCATTTTGAACCGGAAGTTCAACAATAAAATGTTATCAATTTTTTTGCGAAAATCCCTGATGGTTAGCCTTACTGATTTTTATCGGATAAAATTTATTGTGACAGATTCGGTAAGTATCGGTTATTATGGATCAATTAGAGAATTTTGAGTTGAGCTGCGTTTAAGTTGTCGCAATATGTTGTCTGGTTCGCCTGCCATCAAGGTTCGATTACGACAAGTGACCGGATTTCAAAACGCGAAACTTCCAATAACCGCGCTTTCCAGATGTAAATTACCGTTGGTTTATAGATGAATACGTTACCCGGATTACCTAGCATCATTTTGAACCGGAAGTTCAACAATAAAATGTTATCAATTTTTTTGCGAAAATCCCTGATGGTTAGCCTTACTGATTTTTATCGGATAAAATTTATTGTCACAGATTCGGTAAGTATCGGTTATTATGGATCAATTAGAGAATTTTGAGTTGAGCTGCGTTTAAGTTGTCGCAATATGTTGTCTGGTTCGCCTGCCATCAAGGTTCGATTACGACAAGTGACCGGATTTCAAAACGCGAAACTTCCAATAACCGCGCTTTCCAGATGTAAATTACCGTTGGTTTATAGATGAATACGTTACCCGGATTACCTAGAATCATTTTGAACCGGAAGTTCAACAATAAAATGTTATCAATTTTTTTGCGAAAATCCCTGATGGTTAGCCTTACTGATTTTTATCGGATAAAATTTATTGTCACAGATTCTGTAAGTATCGGTTATTATGGATCAATTAGAGAATTTTGAGTTGAGCTGCGTTTAAGTTGTCGCAATATGTTGTCTGGTTCGCCTGCCATCAAGGTTCGATTACGACAAGTGACCGGATTTCAAAACGCGAAAGTTCCAATAACCGTGATTTCCAGATGTAAATTACCGTTGGTTTATAGATGAATACGTTACCCGGATTACCTAGAATCATTTTGAACCGGAAGTTCAACAACAAAATGTTATCAATTTTTTGCGAAAATCCCTGATGGTTAGCCTTACTGATTTTTATCGGATAAAATTTATTGTCACAGATTCGGTAAGTATCGGTTATTATGGATCAATTAGAGAATTTTGAGTTGAGCTGCGTTTAAGTTGTCGCAATATGTTGTCTGGTTCGCCTGCCATCAAGGTTCGATTACGACAAGTGACCGGATTTCAAAACGCGAAACTTTCAATAACCGCGCTTTCCAGATGTAAATTACCGTTGGTTTATAGATGAATACGTTACCCGGATTACCTAGAATCATTTTGAACCGGAAGTTCAACAATAAAATGTTATCAATTTTTTTGCGAAAATCCCTGATGGTTAGCCTTACTGATTTTTATCGGATAAAATTTATTGTCACAGATTCGGTAAGTATCGGTTATTATGGATCAATTAGAGAATTTTGAGTTGAGCTGCGTTTAAGTTGTCGCAATATGTTGTCTGGTTCGCCTGCCATCAAGGTTCGATTACGACAAGTGACCGGATTTCAAAACGCGAAACTTCCAATAACCGCGCTTTCCAGATGTAAATTACCGTTGGTTTATAGATGAATACGTTACCCGGATTACCTAGCATCATTTTGAACCGGAAGTTCAACAATAAAATGTTATCAATTTTTTTGCGAAAATCCCTGATGGTTAGCCTTACTGATTTTTATCGGATAAAATTTATTGTCACAGATTCTGTAAGTATCGGTTATTATGGATCAATTAGAGAATTTTGAGTTGAGCTGCGTTTAAGTTGTCGCAATATGTTGTCTGGTTCGCCTGCCATCAAGGTTCGATTACGACAAGTGACCGGATTTCAAAACGCGAAACTTCCAATAACCGCGCTTTCCAGATGTAAATTACCGTTGGTTTATAGATGAATACGTTACCCGGATTACCTAGAATCATTTTGAACCGGAAGTTCAACAATAAAATGTTATCAATTTTTTTGCGAAAATCCCTGATGGTTAGCCTTACTGATTTTTATCGAATAAAATTTATTGTCACAGATTCGGTAAGTATCGGTTATTATGGATCAATTAGAGAATTTTGAGTTGAGCTGCGTTTAAGTTGTCGCAATATGTTGTCTGGTTCGCCTGCCATCAAGGTTCGATTACGACAAGTGACCGGATTTCAAAACGCGAAACTTCCAATAACCGCGCTTTCCAGATGTAAATTACCGTTGGTTTATAGATGAATACGTTACCCGGATTACCTAGAATCATTTTGAACCGGAAGTTCAACAATAAAATGTTATCAATTTTTTGCGAAAATCCCTGATGGTTAGCCTTACTGATTTTTATCGGATAAAATTTATTGTCACAGATTCGGTAAGTATCGGTTATTATGGATCAATTAGAGAATTTTGAGTTGAGCTGCGTTTAAGTTGTCGCAATATGTTGTCTGGTTCGCCTGCCATCAAGGTTCGATTACGACAAGTGACCGGATTTCAAAACGCGAAACTTCCAATAACCGCGCTTTCCAGATGTAAATTACCGTTGGTTTATAGATGAATACGTTACCCGGATTACCTAGAATCATTTTGAACCGGAAGTTCAACAATAAAATGCTATAAATTTTTTTGCGAAAATCCCTGATGGTTAGCCTTACTGATTTTTATCGGATAAAATTTATTGTCACAGATTCGGTAAGTATCGGTTATTATGGATCAATTAGAGAATTTTGAGTTGAGCTGCGTTTAAGTTGTCGCAATTGGTTCGCCTGCCATCAAGGTTCGATTACGACAAGTGACCGGATTTCAAAACGCGAAACTTCCAATAACCGCGCTTTCCAGATGTAAATTACCGTTGGTTTATAGATGAATACGTTACCCGGATTACCTAGCATCATTTTGAACCGGAAGTTCAACAATATAATGTTATCAATTTTTTTGCGAAAATCCCTGATGGTTAGCCTTACTGATTTTTATCGGATAAAATTTATTGTGACAGATTCGGTAAGTATCGGTTATTATGGATCAATTAGAGAATTTTGAGTTGAGCTGCGTTTAAGTTGTCGCAATATATTGTCTGGTTCGCCTGCCATCAAGGTTCGATTACGACAAGTGACCGGATTTCAAAACGCGAAACTTCCAATAACCGCGCTTTCCAGATGTAAATTACCGTTGGTTTATAGATGAATACGTTACCCGGATTACCTAGAATCATTTTGAACCGGAAGTTCAACAATAAAATGCTATAAATTTTTTTGCGAAAATCCCTGATGGTTAGCCTTACTGATTTTTATCGGATAAAATTTATTGTCACAGATTCGGTAAGTATCGGTTATTATGGATCAATTAGAGAATTTTGAGTTGAGCTGCGTTTAAGTTGTCGCAATATGTTGTCTGGTTCGCCTGCCATCAAGGTTCGATTACGACAAGTGACCGAATTTAAAAACGCGAAACTTCCAATAACCGCTCTTTCCAGATGTAAATTACCGTTGGTTTATAGATGAATACGTTACCCGGATTACCTAGAATCATTTTGAACCGGAAGTTCAACAATAAAATGTTATCAATTTTTTGCGAAAATCCCTGATGGTTAGCCTTACTGATTTTTATCGGATAAAATTTATTGTCACAGATTCGGTAAGTATCGGTTATTATGGATCAATTAGAGAATTTTGAGTTGAGCTGCGTTTAAGTTGTCGCAATATGTTGTCTGGTTCGCCTGCCATCAAGGTTCGATTACGACAAGTGACCGGATTTCAAAACGCAAAACTTCCAATAACCGCACTTTCCAGATGTAAATTACCGTTGGTTTATAGATGAATACGTTACCCGGATTACCTAGAATCATTTTGAACCGGAAGTTCAACAATAAAATGCTATAAATTTTTTTGCGAAAATCCCTGATGATTACCTAGCATCATTTTGAACCGGAAGTTCAACAATAAAATGTTATCAATTTTTTTGCGAAAATCCCTGATGGTTAGCCTTACTGATTTTTATCGGATAAAATTTATTGTCACAGATTCGGTAAGTATCGGTTATTATGGATCAATTAGAGAATTTTGAGTTGAGCTGCGTTTAAGTTGTCGCAATATGTTGTCTGGTTCGCCTGCCATCAAGGTTCGATTACGACAAGTGACCGGATTTCAAAACGCGAAACTTCCAATAACCGCGCTTTCCAGATGTAAATTACCGTTGGTTTATAGATGAATACGTTACCCGGATTACCTAGAATCATTTTGAACCGGAAGTTCAACAATAAAATGTTATTAATTTTTTGCGAAAATCCCTGATGGTTAGCCTTACTGATTTTTATCGGATAAAATTTATTGTCACAGATTCGGTAAGTATCGGTTATTATGGATCAATTAGAGAATTTTGAGTTGAGCTGCGTTTAAGTTGTCGCAATATGTTGTCTGGTTTGCCTGCCATCAAGGTTCGATTACGACAAGTGACCGGATTTCAAAACCCGAAACTTCCAATAACCGCGCTTTCCAGATGTAAATTACCGTTGGTTTATAGATGAATACGTTACCCGGATTACCTAGAATCATTTTGAACCGGAAGTTCAACAATAAAATGTTATCAATTTTTTTGCGAAAATCCCTGATGGTTAGCCTTACTGATTTTTATCGGATAAAATTTATTGTCACAGATTCGGTAAGTATCGGTTATTATGGATCAATTAGAGAATTTTGAGTTGAGCTGCGTTTGAGTTGTCGCAATATGTTGTCTGGTTCGCCTGCCATCAAGGTTCGATTACGACAAGTGACCGGATTTCAAAACGCGAAACTTCCAATAACCACGCTTTCCAGATGTAAATTACCGTTGGTTTATAGATGAATACGTTACCCGGATTACCTAGAATCATTTTGAACCGGAAGTTCAACAATAAAATGTTATCAATTTTTTTGCGAAAATCCCTGATGGTTAGCCTTACTGATTTTTATCGGATAAAATTTATTGTCACAGATTCGGTAAGTATCGGTTATTATGGATCAATTAGAGAATTTTGAGTTGAGCTGCGTTTAAGTTGTCGCAATATGTTGTCTGGTTCGCCTGCCATCAAGGTTCGATTACGACAAGTGACCGGATTTCAAAACGCGAAACTTCCAATAACCGCGCTTTCCAGATGTAAATTACCGTTGGTTTATAGATGAATACGTTACCCGGATTACCTAGAATCATTTTGAACCGGAAGTTCAACAATAAAATGTTATAAATTTTTTGCGAAAATCCCTGATGGTTAGCCTTACTGATTTTTATCGGATAAAATTTATTGTCACAGATTCGGTAAGTATCGGTTATTATGGATCAATTAGAGAATTTTGAGTTGAGCTGCGTTTAAGTTGTCGCAATATGTTGTCTGGTTCGCCTGCCATCAAGGTTCGAATACGACAAGTGACCGGATTTCAAAACGCAAAACTTCCAATAACCGCGCTTTCCAGATGTAAATTACCGTTGGTTTATAGATGAATACGTTACCCGGATTACCTAGAATCATTTTGAACCGGAAGTTCAACAATAAAATGTTATCAATTTTTTTGCGAAAATCCCTGATGGTTAGCCTTACTGATTTTTATCGGATAAAATTTATTGTCACAGATTCGGTAAGTATCGGTTATTATGGATCAATTAGGAAGTTTTGAGTTGAGCTGCGTTTAAGTTATCGCAATATGTTGTCTGGTTCGCCTGCCGTCAAGGTTCGATTACTTCATGTGACCGGATTTCAAAACGCGAAACTTCCAATAAACGCGCTTTCCAGACGTAAATTACCGTTGGTTTATAGATGAATACGTTACCCGGATTACCTAGAATCATTTTGAACCGGAAGTTCAACAATAAAATGTTATCAATTTTTTGCGAAAATCCCTGATGGTTAGCCTTACTGATTTTTATCGGATAAAATTTATTGTCACAGATTCGGTAAGTATCGGTTATTATGGATCAATTAGACAATTTTGAGTTGAGCTGCGTTTAAGTTGTCGCAATATGTTGTCTGGTTCGCCTGCCATCAAGGTTCGATTACGACAAGTGACCGAATTTCAAAACGCGAAACTTCCAATAACCGCGCTTTCCAGATGTAAATTACCGTTGGTTTATAGATGAATACGTTACCCGGATTACCTAGAATCATTTTGAACCGGAAGTTCAACAATAAAATGTTATCAATTTTTTGCGAAAATCCCTGATGGTTAGCCTTACTGATTTTTATCGGATAAAATTTATTGTCACAGATTCGGTAAGTATCGGTTATTATGGATCAATTAGATAATTTTGAGTTGAGCTGCGTTTAAGTTGTCGCAATATGTTGTCTGGTTCGCCTGCCATCAAGGTTCGATTACGACAAGTGACCGGATTTCAAAACGCAAAACTTCCAATAACCGCGCTTTCCAGATGTAAATTACCGTTGGTTTATAGATGAATACGTTACCCGGATTACCTAGAATCATTTTGAACCGGAAGTTCAACAATAAAATGCTATAAATTTTTTTGCGAAAATCCCTGATGATTACCTAGCATCATTTTGAACCGGAAGTTCAACAATAAAATGTTATTAATTTTTTGCGAAAATCCCTGATGGTTAGCCTTACTGATTTTTATCGGATAAAATTTATTGTCACAGATTCGGTAAGTATCGGTTATTATGGATCAATTAGAGAATTTTGAGTTGAGCTGCGTTTAAGTTGTCGCAATATGTTGTCTGGTTTGCCTGCCATCAAGGTTCGATTACGACAAGTGACCGGATTTCAAAACCCGAAACTTCCAATAACCGCGCTTTCCAGATGTAAATTACCGTTGGTTTATAGATGAATACGTTACCCGGATTACCTAGAATCATTTTGAACCGGAAGTTCAACAATAAAATGTTATCAATTTTTTTGCGAAAATCCCTGATGGTTAGCCTTACTGATTTTTATCGGATAAAATTTATTGTCACAGATTCGGTAAGTATCGGTTATTATGGATCAATTAGAGAATTTTGAGTTGAGCTGCGTTTGAGTTGTCGCAATATGTTGTCTGGTTCGCCTGCCATCAAGGTTCGATTACGACAAGTGACCGGATTTCAAAACGCGAAACTTCCAATAACCACGCTTTCCAGATGTAAATTACCGTTGGTTTATAGATGAATACGTTACCCGGATTACCTAGAATCATTTTGAACCGGAAGTTCAACAATAAAATGTTATCAATTTTTTTGCGAAAATCCCTGATGGTTAGCCTTACTGATTTTTATCGGATAAAATTTATTGTCACAGATTCGGTAAGTATCGGTTATTATGGATCAATTAGAGAATTTTGAGTTGAGCTGCGTTTAAGTTGTCGCAATATGTTGTCTGGTTCGCCTGCCATCAAGGTTCGATTACGACAAGTGACCGGATTTCAAAACGCGAAACTTCCAATAACCGCGCTTTCCAGATGTAAATTACCGTTGGTTTATAGATGAATACGTTACCCGGATTACCTAGAATCATTTTGAACCGGAAGTTCAACAATAAAATGTTATAAATTTTTTGCGAAAATCCCTGATGGTTAGCCTTACTGATTTTTATCGGATAAAATTTATTGTCACAGATTCGGTAAGTATCGGTTATTATGGATCAATTAGAGAATTTTGAGTTGAGCTGCGTTTAAGTTGTCGCAATATGTTGTCTGGTTCGCCTGCCATCAAGGTTCGAATACGACAAGTGACCGGATTTCAAAACGCAAAACTTCCAATAACCGCGCTTTCCAGATGTAAATTACCGTTGGTTTATAGATGAATACGTTACCCGGATTACCTAGAATCATTTTGAACCGGAAGTTCAACAATAAAATGTTATCAATTTTTTTGCGAAAATCCCTGATGGTTAGCCTTACTGATTTTTATCGGATAAAATTTATTGTCACAGATTCGGTAAGTATCGGTTATTATGGATCAATTAGGAAGTTTTGAGTTGAGCTGCGTTTAAGTTATCGCAATATGTTGTCTGGTTCGCCTGCCGTCAAGGTTCGATTACTTCATGTGACCGGATTTCAAAACGCGAAACTTCCAATAAACGCGCTTTCCAGACGTAAATTACCGTTGGTTTATAGATGAATACGTTACCCGGATTACCTAGAATCATTTTGAACCGGAAGTTCAACAATAAAATGTTATAAATTTTTTGCGAAAATCCCTGATGGTTAGCCTTACTGATTTTTATCGGATAAAATTTATTGTCACAGATTCGGTAAGTATCGGTTATTATGGATCAATTAGACAATTTTGAGTTGAGCTGCGTTTAAGTTGTCGCAATATGTTGTCTGGTTCGCCTGCCATCAAGGTTCGATTACGACAAGTGACCGAATTTCAAAACGCGAAACTTCCAATAACCGCGCTTTCCAGATGTAAATTACCGTTGGTTTATAGATGAATACGTTACCCGGATTACCTAGAATCATTTTGAACCGGAAGTTCAACAATAAAATGTTATCAATTTTTTGCGAAAATCCCTGATGGTTAGCCTTACTGATTTTTATCGGATAAAATTTATTGTCACAGATTCGGTAAGTATCGGTTATTATGGATCAATTAGATAATTTTGAGTTGAGCTGCGTTTAAGTTGTCGCAATATGTTGTCTGGTTCGCCTGCCATCAAGGTTCGATTACGACAAGTGACCGGATTTCAAAACGCAAAACTTCCAATAACCGCGCTTTCCAGATGTAAATTACCGTTGGTTTATAGATGAATACGTTACCCGGATTACCTAGAATCATTTTGAACCGGAAGTTCAACAATAAAATGTTATCAATTTTTTGCGAAAATCCCTGATGGTTAGCCTTACTGATTTTTATCGGATAAAATTTATTGTCACAGATTCGGTAAGTATCGGTTATTATGGATCAATTAGATAATTTTGAGTTGAGCTGCGTTTAAGTTGTCGCAATATGTTGTCTGGTTCGCCTGCCATCAAGGTTCGATTACGACAAGTGACCGGATTTCAAAACGCGAAACTTCCAATAACCGCGCTTTCCAGATGTAAATTACCGTTGGTTTATAGATGAATACGTTACCCGGATTACCTAGAATCATTTTGAACCGGAAGTTCAACAATAAAATGTTATTAATTTTTTGCGAAAATCCCTGATGGTTAGCCTTACTGATTTTTATCGGATAAAATTTATTGTCACAGATTCGGTAAGTATCGGTTATTATGGATCAATTAGAGAATTTTGAGTTGAGCTGCGTTTAAGTTGTCGCAATTGGTTCGCCTGCCATCAAGGTTCGATTACGACAAGTGACCGGATTTCAAAACCCGAAACTTCCAATAACCGCGCTTTCCAGATGTAAATTACCGTTGGTTTATAGATGAATACGTTACCCGGATTACCTAGAATCATTTTGAACCGGAAGTTCAACAATAAAATGTTATCAATTTTTTTGCGAAAATCCCTGATGGTTAGCCTTACTGATTTTTATCGGATAAAATTTATTGTCACAGATTCGGTAAGTATCGGTTATTATGGATCAATTAGAGAATTTTGAGTTGAGCTGCGTTTGAGTTGTCGCAATATGTTGTCTGGTTCGCCTGCCATCAAGGTTCGATTACGACAAGTGACCGGATTTCAAAACGCGAAACTTCCAATAACCACGCTTTCCAGATGTAAATTACCGTTGGTTTATAGATGAATACGTTACCCGGATTACCTAGAATCATTTTGAACCGGAAGTTCAACAATAAAATGTTATCAATTTTTTTGCGAAAATCCCTGATGGTTAGCCTTACTGATTTTTATCGGATAAAATTTATTGTCACAGATTCGGTAAGTATCGGTTATTATGGATCAATTAGAGAATTTTGAGTTGAGCTGCGTTTGAGTTGTCGCAATATGTTGTCTGGTTCGCCTGCCATCAAGGTTCGATTACGACAAGTGACCGGATTTCAAAACGCGAAACTTCCAATAACCACGCTTTCCAGATGTAAATTACCGTTGGTTTATAGATGAATACGTTACCCGGATTACCTAGAATCATTTTGAACCGGAAGTTCAACAATAAAATGTTATCAATTTTTTTGCGAAAATCCCTGATGGTTAGCCTTACTGATTTTTATCGGATAAAATTTATTGTCACAGATTCGGTAAGTATCGGTTATTATGGATCAATTAGACAATTTTGAGTTGAGCTGCGTTTAAGTTGTCGCAATATGTTGTCTGGTTCGCCTGCCATCAAGGTTCGATTACGACAAGTGACCGAATTTCAAAACGCGAAACTTCCAATAACCGCGCTTTCCAGATGTAAATTACCGTTGGTTTATAGATGAATACGTTACCCGGATTACCTAGAATCATTTTGAACCGGAAGTTCAACAATAAAATGTTATCAATTTTTTGCGAAAATCCCTGATGGTTAGCCTTACTGATTTTTATCGGATAAAATTTATTGTCACAGATTCGGTAAGTATCGGTTATTATGGATCAATTAGATAATTTTGAGTTGAGCTGCGTTTAAGTTGTCGCAATATGTTGTCTGGTTCGCCTGCCATCAAGGTTCGATTACGACAAGTGACCGGATTTCAAAACGCAAAACTTCCAATAACCGCGCTTTCCAGATGTAAATTACCGTTGGTTTATAGATGAATACGTTACCCGGATTACCTAGAATCATTTTGAACCGGAAGTTCAACAATAAAATGTTATCAATTTTTTGCGAAAATCCCTGATGGTTAGCCTTACTGATTTTTATCGGATAAAATTTATTGTCACAGATTCGGTAAGTATCGGTTATTATGGATCAATTAGATAATTTTGAGTTGAGCTGCGTTTAAGTTGTCGCAATATGTTGTCTGGTTCGCCTGCCATCAAGGTTCGATTACGACAAGTGACCGGATTTCAAAACGCGAAACTTCCAATAACCGCGCTTTCCAGATGTAAATTACCGTTGGTTTATAGATGAATACGTTACCCGGATTACCTAGAATCATTTTGAACCGGAAGTTCAACAATAAAATGTTATTAATTTTTTGCGAAAATCCCTGATGGTTAGCCTTACTGATTTTTATCGGATAAAATTTATTGTCACAGATTCGGTAAGTATCGGTTATTATGGATCAATTAGAGAATTTTGAGTTGAGCTGCGTTTAAGTTGTCGCAATTGGTTCGCCTGCCATCAAGGTTCGATTACGACAAGTGACCGGATTTCAAAACCCGAAACTTCCAATAACCGCGCTTTCCAGATGTAAATTACCGTTGGTTTATAGATGAATACGTTACCCGGATTACCTAGAATCATTTTGAACCGGAAGTTCAACAATAAAATGTTATCAATTTTTTTGCGAAAATCCCTGATGGTTAGCCTTACTGATTTTTATCGGATAAAATTTATTGTCACAGATTCGGTAAGTATCGGTTATTATGGATCAATTAGAGAATTTTGAGTTGAGCTGCGTTTGAGTTGTCGCAATATGTTGTCTGGTTCGCCTGCCATCAAGGTTCGATTACGACAAGTGACCGGATTTCAAAACGCGAAACTTCCAATAACCACGCTTTCCAGATGTAAATTACCGTTGGTTTATAGATGAATACGTTACCCGGATTACCTAGAATCATTTTGAACCGGAAGTTCAACAATAAAATGTTATCAATTTTTTTGCGAAAATCCCTGATGGTTAGCCTTACTGATTTTTATCGGATAAAATTTATTGTCACAGATTCGGTAAGTATCGGTTATTATGGATCAATTAGATAATTTTGAGTTGAGCTGCGTTTAAGTTGTCGCAATATGTTGTCTGGTTCGCCTGCCATCAAGGTTCGATTACGACAAGTGACCGGATTTCAAAACGCAAAACTTCCAATAACCGCGCTTTCCAGATGTAAATTACCGTTGGTTTATAGATGAATACGTTACCCGGATTACCTAGAATCATTTTGAACCGGAAGTTCAACAATAAAATGTTATCAATTTTTTTGCGAAAATCCCTGATGGTTAGCCTTACTGATTTTTATCGGATAAAATTTATTGTCACAGATTCGGTAAGTATCGGTTATTATGGATCAATTAGAGAATTTTGAGTTGAGCTGCGTTTGAGTTGTCGCAATATGTTGTCTGGTTCGCCTGCCATCAAGGTTCGATTACGACAAGTGACCGGATTTCAAAACGCGAAACTTCCAATAACCACGCTTTCCAGATGTAAATTACCGTTGGTTTATAGATGAATACGTTACCCGGATTACCTAGAATCATTTTGAACCGGAAGTTCAACAATAAAATGTTATCAATTTTTTTGCGAAAATCCCTGATGGTTAGCCTTACTGATTTTTATCGGATAAAATTTATTGTCACAGATTCGGTAAGTATCGGTTATTATGGATCAATTAGAGAATTTTGAGTTGAGCTGCGTTTAAGTTGTCGCAATATGTTGTCTGGTTCGCCTGCCATCAAGGTTCGATTACGACAAGTGACCGGATTTCAAAACGCGAAACTTCCAATAACCGCGCTTTCCAGATGTAAATTACCGTTGGTTTATAGATGAATACGTTACCCGGATTACCTAGAATCATTTTGAACCGGAAGTTCAACAATAAAATGTTATAAATTTTTTGCGAAAATCCCTGATGGTTAGCCTTACTGATTTTTATCGGATAAAATTTATTGTCACAGATTCGGTAAGTATCGGTTATTATGGATCAATTAGAGAATTTTGAGTTGAGCTGCGTTTAAGTTGTCGCAATATGTTGTCTGGTTCGCCTGCCATCAAGGTTCGAATACGACAAGTGACCGGATTTCAAAACGCAAAACTTCCAATAACCGCGCTTTCCAGATGTAAATTACCGTTGGTTTATAGATGAATACGTTACCCGGATTACCTAGAATCATTTTGAACCGGAAGTTCAACAATAAAATGTTATCAATTTTTTTGCGAAAATCCCTGATGGTTAGCCTTACTGATTTTTATCGGATAAAATTTATTGTCACAGATTCGGTAAGTATCGGTTATTATGGATCAATTAGGAAGTTTTGAGTTGAGCTGCGTTTAAGTTATCGCAATATGTTGTCTGGTTCGCCTGCCGTCAAGGTTCGATTACTTCATGTGACCGGATTTCAAAACGCGAAACTTCCAATAAACGCGCTTTCCAGACGTAAATTACCGTTGGTTTATAGATGAATACGTTACCCGGATTACCTAGAATCATTTTGAACCGGAAGTTCAACAATAAAATGTTATAAATTTTTTGCGAAAATCCCTGATGGTTAGCCTTACTGATTTTTATCGGATAAAATTTATTGTCACAGATTCGGTAAGTATCGGTTATTATGGATCAATTAGACAATTTTGAGTTGAGCTGCGTTTAAGTTGTCGCAATATGTTGTCTGGTTCGCCTGCCATCAAGGTTCGATTACGACAAGTGACCGAATTTCAAAACGCGAAACTTCCAATAACCGCGCTTTCCAGATGTAAATTACCGTTGGTTTATAGATGAATACGTTACCCGGATTACCTAGAATCATTTTGAACCGGAAGTTCAACAATAAAATGTTATCAATTTTTTGCGAAAATCCCTGATGGTTAGCCTTACTGATTTTTATCGGATAAAATTTATTGTCACAGATTCGGTAAGTATCGGTTATTATGGATCAATTAGATAATTTTGAGTTGAGCTGCGTTTAAGTTGTCGCAATATGTTGTCTGGTTCGCCTGCCATCAAGGTTCGATTACGACAAGTGACCGGATTTCAAAACGCAAAACTTCCAATAACCGCGCTTTCCAGATGTAAATTACCGTTGGTTTATAGATGAATACGTTACCCGGATTACCTAGAATCATTTTGAACCGGAAGTTCAACAATAAAATGCTATAAATTTTTTTGCGAAAATCCCTGATGATTACCTAGCATCATTTTGAACCGGAAGTTCAACAATAAAATGTTATTAATTTTTTGCGAAAATCCCTGATGGTTAGCCTTACTGATTTTTATCGGATAAAATTTATTGTCACAGATTCGGTAAGTATCGGTTATTATGGATCAATTAGAGAATTTTGAGTTGAGCTGCGTTTAAGTTGTCGCAATATGTTGTCTGGTTTGCCTGCCATCAAGGTTCGATTACGACAAGTGACCGGATTTCAAAACCCGAAACTTCCAATAACCGCGCTTTCCAGATGTAAATTACCGTTGGTTTATAGATGAATACGTTACCCGGATTACCTAGAATCATTTTGAACCGGAAGTTCAACAATAAAATGTTATCAATTTTTTGCGAAAATCCCTGATGGTTAGCCTTACTGATTTTTATCGGATAAAATTTATTGTCACAGATTCGGTAAGTATCGGTTATTATGGATCAATTAGAGAATTTTGAGTTGAGCTGCGTTTGAGTTGTCGCAATATGTTGTCTGGTTCGCCTGCCATCAAGGTTCGATTACGACAAGTGACCGGATTTCAAAACGCGAAACTTCCAATAACCACGCTTTCCAGATGTAAATTACCGTTGGTTTATAGATGAATACGTTACCCGGATTACCTAGAATCATTTTGAACCGGAAGTTCAACAATAAAATGTTATCAATTTTTTTGCGAAAATCCCTGATGGTTAGCCTTACTGATTTTTATCGGATAAAATTTATTGTCACAGATTCGGTAAGTATCGGTTATTATGGATCAATTAGAGAATTTTGAGTTGAGCTGCGTTTAAGTTGTCGCAATATGTTGTCTGGTTCGCCTGCCATCAAGGTTCGATTACGACAAGTGACCGGATTTCAAAACGCGAAACTTCCAATAACCGCGCTTTCCAGATGTAAATTACCGTTGGTTTATAGATGAATACGTTACCCGGATTACCTAGAATCATTTTGAACCGGAAGTTCAACAATAAAATGTTATAAATTTTTTGCGAAAATCCCTGATGGTTAGCCTTACTGATTTTTATCGGATAAAATTTATTGTCACAGATTCGGTAAGTATCGGTTATTATGGATCAATTAGAGAATTTTGAGTTGAGCTGCGTTTAAGTTGTCGCAATATGTTGTCTGGTTCGCCTGCCATCAAGGTTCGAATACGACAAGTGACCGGATTTCAAAACGCAAAACTTCCAATAACCGCGCTTTCCAGATGTAAATTACCGTTGGTTTATAGATGAATACGTTACCCGGATTACCTAGAATCATTTTGAACCGGAAGTTCAACAATAAAATGTTATCAATTTTTTTGCGAAAATCCCTGATGGTTAGCCTTACTGATTTTTATCGGATAAAATTTATTGTCACAGATTCGGTAAGTATCGGTTATTATGGATCAATTAGGAAGTTTTGAGTTGAGCTGCGTTTAAGTTATCGCAATATGTTGTCTGGTTCGCCTGCCGTCAAGGTTCGATTACTTCATGTGACCGGATTTCAAAACGCGAAACTTCCAATAAACGCGCTTTCCAGACGTAAATTACCGTTGGTTTATAGATGAATACGTTACCCGGATTACCTAGAATCATTTTGAACCGGAAGTTCAACAATAAAATGTTATAAATTTTTTGCGAAAATCCCTGATGGTTAGCCTTACTGATTTTTATCGGATAAAATTTATTGTCACAGATTCGGTAAGTATCGGTTATTATGGATCAATTAGATAATTTTGAGTTGAGCTGCGTTTAAGTTGTCGCAATATGTTGTCTGGTTCGCCTGCCATCAAGGTTCGATTACGACAAGTGACCGGATTTCAAAACGCAAAACTTCCAATAACCGCGCTTTCCAGATGTAAATTACCGTTGGTTTATAGATGAATACGTTACCCGGATTACCTAGAATCATTTTGAACCGGAAGTTCAACAATAAAATGCTATAAATTTTTTTGCGAAAATCCCTGATGATTACCTAGCATCATTTTGAACCGGAAGTTCAACAATAAAATGTTATTAATTTTTTGCGAAAATCCCTGATGGTTAGCCTTACTGATTTTTATCGGATAAAATTTATTGTCACAGATTCGGTAAGTATCGGTTATTATGGATCAATTAGAGAATTTTGAGTTGAGCTGCGTTTAAGTTGTCGCAATATGTTGTCTGGTTTGCCTGCCATCAAGGTTCGATTACGACAAGTGACCGGATTTCAAAACCCGAAACTTCCAATAACCGCGCTTTCCAGATGTAAATTACCGTTGGTTTATAGATGAATACGTTACCCGGATTACCTAGAATCATTTTGAACCGGAAGTTCAACAATAAAATGTTATCAATTTTTTTGCGAAAATCCCTGATGGTTAGCCTTACTGATTTTTATCGGATAAAATTTATTGTCACAGATTCGGTAAGTATCGGTTATTATGGATCAATTAGAGAATTTTGAGTTGAGCTGCGTTTGAGTTGTCGCAATATGTTGTCTGGTTCGCCTGCCATCAAGGTTCGATTACGACAAGTGACCGGATTTCAAAACGCGAAACTTCCAATAACCACGCTTTCCAGATGTAAATTACCGTTGGTTTATAGATGAATACGTTACCCGGATTACCTAGAATCATTTTGAACCGGAAGTTCAACAATAAAATGTTATCAATTTTTTTGCGAAAATCCCTGATGGTTAGCCTTACTGATTTTTATCGGATAAAATTTATTGTCACAGATTCGGTAAGTATCGGTTATTATGGATCAATTAGAGAATTTTGAGTTGAGCTGCGTTTAAGTTGTCGCAATATGTTGTCTGGTTCGCCTGCCATCAAGGTTCGATTACGACAAGTGACCGGATTTCAAAACGCGAAACTTCCAATAACCGCGCTTTCCAGATGTAAATTACCGTTGGTTTATAGATGAATACGTTACCCGGATTACCTAGAATCATTTTGAACCGGAAGTTCAACAATAAAATGTTATCAATTTTTTTGCGAAAATCCCTGATGGTTAGCCTTACTGATTTTTATCGGATAAAATTTATTGTCACAGATTCGGTAAGTATCGGTTATTATGGATCAATTAGGAAGTTTTGAGTTGAGCTGCGTTTAAGTTATCGCAATATGTTGTCTGGTTCGCCTGCCGTCAAGGTTCGATTACTTCATGTGACCGGATTTCAAAACGCGAAACTTCCAATAAACGCGCTTTCCAGACGTAAATTACCGTTGGTTTATAGATGAATACGTTACCCGGATTACCTAGAATCATTTTGAACCGGAAGTTCAACAATAAAATGTTATAAATTTTTTGCGAAAATCCCTGATGGTTAGCCTTACTGATTTTTATCGGATAAAATTTATTGTCACAGATTCGGTAAGTATCGGTTATTATGGATCAATTAGATAATTTTGAGTTGAGCTGCGTTTAAGTTGTCGCAATATGTTGTCTGGTTCGCCTGCCATCAAGGTTCGATTACGACAAGTGACCGGATTTCAAAACGCAAAACTTCCAATAACCGCGCTTTCCAGATGTAAATTACCGTTGGTTTATAGATGAATACGTTACCCGGATTACCTAGAATCATTTTGAACCGGAAGTTCAACAATAAAATGCTATAAATTTTTTTGCGAAAATCCCTGATGATTACCTAGCATCATTTTGAACCGGAAGTTCAACAATAAAATGTTATTAATTTTTTGCGAAAATCCCTGATGGTTAGCCTTACTGATTTTTATCGGATAAAATTTATTGTCACAGATTCGGTAAGTATCGGTTATTATGGATCAATTAGAGAATTTTGAGTTGAGCTGCGTTTAAGTTGTCGCAATATGTTGTCTGGTTTGCCTGCCATCAAGGTTCGATTACGACAAGTGACCGGATTTCAAAACCCGAAACTTCCAATAACCGCGCTTTCCAGATGTAAATTACCGTTGGTTTATAGATGAATACGTTACCCGGATTACCTAGAATCATTTTGAACCGGAAGTTCAACAATAAAATGTTATCAATTTTTTTGCGAAAATCCCTGATGGTTAGCCTTACTGATTTTTATCGGATAAAATTTATTGTCACAGATTCGGTAAGTATCGGTTATTATGGATCAATTAGAGAATTTTGAGTTGAGCTGCGTTTGAGTTGTCGCAATATGTTGTCTGGTTCGCCTGCCATCAAGGTTCGATTACGACAAGTGACCGGATTTCAAAACGCGAAACTTCCAATAACCACGCTTTCCAGATGTAAATTACCGTTGGTTTATAGATGAATACGTTACCCGGATTACCTAGAATCATTTTGAACCGGAAGTTCAACAATAAAATGTTATCAATTTTTTTGCGAAAATCCCTGATGGTTAGCCTTACTGATTTTTATCGGATAAAATTTATTGTCACAGATTCGGTAAGTATCGGTTATTATGGATCAATTAGAGAATTTTGAGTTGAGCTGCGTTTAAGTTGTCGCAATATGTTGTCTGGTTCGCCTGCCATCAAGGTTCGATTACGACAAGTGACCGGATTTCAAAACGCGAAACTTCCAATAACCGCGCTTTCCAGATGTAAATTACCGTTGGTTTATAGATGAATACGTTACCCGGATTACCTAGAATCATTTTGAACCGGAAGTTCAACAATAAAATGTTATCAATTTTTTTGCGAAAATCCCTGATGGTTAGCCTTACTGATTTTTATCGGATAAAATTTATTGTCACAGATTCGGTAAGTATCGGTTATTATGGATCAATTAGGAAGTTTTGAGTTGAGCTGCGTTTAAGTTATCGCAATATGTTGTCTGGTTCGCCTGCCGTCAAGGTTCGATTACTTCATGTGACCGGATTTCAAAACGCGAAACTTCCAATAAACGCGCTTTCCAGACGTAAATTACCGTTGGTTTATAGATGAATACGTTACCCGGATTACCTAGAATCATTTTGAACCGGAAGTTCAACAATAAAATGTTATAAATTTTTTGCGAAAATCCCTGATGGTTAGCCTTACTGATTTTTATCGGATAAAATTTATTGTCACAGATTCGGTAAGTATCGGTTATTATGGATCAATTAGATAATTTTGAGTTGAGCTGCGTTTAAGTTGTCGCAATATGTTGTCTGGTTCGCCTGCCATCAAGGTTCGATTACGACAAGTGACCGGATTTCAAAACGCAAAACTTCCAATAACCGCGCTTTCCAGATGTAAATTACCGTTGGTTTATAGATGAATACGTTACCCGGATTACCTAGAATCATTTTGAACCGGAAGTTCAACAATAAAATGCTATAAATTTTTTTGCGAAAATCCCTGATGATTACCTAGCATCATTTTGAACCGGAAGTTCAACAATAAAATGTTATTAATTTTTTGCGAAAATCCCTGATGGTTAGCCTTACTGATTTTTATCGGATAAAATTTATTGTCACAGATTCGGTAAGTATCGGTTATTATGGATCAATTAGAGAATTTTGAGTTGAGCTGCGTTTAAGTTGTCGCAATATGTTGTCTGGTTTGCCTGCCATCAAGGTTCGATTACGACAAGTGACCGGATTTCAAAACCCGAAACTTCCAATAACCGCGCTTTCCAGATGTAAATTACCGTTGGTTTATAGATGAATACGTTACCCGGATTACCTAGAATCATTTTGAACCGGAAGTTCAACAATAAAATGTTATCAATTTTTTTGCGAAAATCCCTGATGGTTAGCCTTACTGATTTTTATCGGATAAAATTTATTGTCACAGATTCGGTAAGTATCGGTTATTATGGATCAATTAGAGAATTTTGAGTTGAGCTGCGTTTGAGTTGTCGCAATATGTTGTCTGGTTCGCCTGCCATCAAGGTTCGATTACGACAAGTGACCGGATTTCAAAACGCGAAACTTCCAATAACCACGCTTTCCAGATGTAAATTACCGTTGGTTTATAGATGAATACGTTACCCGGATTACCTAGAATCATTTTGAACCGGAAGTTCAACAATAAAATGTTATCAATTTTTTTGCGAAAATCCCTGATGGTTAGCCTTACTGATTTTTATCGGATAAAATTTATTGTCACAGATTCGGTAAGTATCGGTTATTATGGATCAATTAGAGAATTTTGAGTTGAGCTGCGTTTAAGTTGTCGCAATATGTTGTCTGGTTCGCCTGCCATCAAGGTTCGATTACGACAAGTGACCGGATTTCAAAACGCGAAACTTCCAATAACCGCGCTTTCCAGATGTAAATTACCGTTGGTTTATAGATGAATACGTTACCCGGATTACCTAGAATCATTTTGAACCGGAAGTTCAACAATAAAATGTTATAAATTTTTTGCGAAAATCCCTGATGGTTAGCCTTACTGATTTTTATCGGATAAAATTTATTGTCACAGATTCGGTAAGTATCGGTTATTATGGATCAATTAGAGAATTTTGAGTTGAGCTGCGTTTAAGTTGTCGCAATATGTTGTCTGGTTCGCCTGCCATCAAGGTTCGAATACGACAAGTGACCGGATTTCAAAACGCAAAACTTCCAATAACCGCGCTTTCCAGATGTAAATTACCGTTGGTTTATAGATGAATACGTTACCCGGATTACCTAGAATCATTTTGAACCGGAAGTTCAACAATAAAATGTTATCAATTTTTTTGCGAAAATCCCTGATGGTTAGCCTTACTGATTTTTATCGGATAAAATTTATTGTCACAGATTCGGTAAGTATCGGTTATTATGGATCAATTAGGAAGTTTTGAGTTGAGCTGCGTTTAAGTTATCGCAATATGTTGTCTGGTTCGCCTGCCGTCAAGGTTCGATTACTTCATGTGACCGGATTTCAAAACGCGAAACTTCCAATAAACGCGCTTTCCAGACGTAAATTACCGTTGGTTTATAGATGAATACGTTACCCGGATTACCTAGAATCATTTTGAACCGGAAGTTCAACAATAAAATGTTATAAATTTTTTGCGAAAATCCCTGATGGTTAGCCTTACTGATTTTTATCGGATAAAATTTATTGTCACAGATTCGGTAAGTATCGGTTATTATGGATCAATTAGACAATTTTGAGTTGAGCTGCGTTTAAGTTGTCGCAATATGTTGTCTGGTTCGCCTGCCATCAAGGTTCGATTACGACAAGTGACCGAATTTCAAAACGCGAAACTTCCAATAACCGCGCTTTCCAGATGTAAATTACCGTTGGTTTATAGATGAATACGTTACCCGGATTACCTAGAATCATTTTGAACCGGAAGTTCAACAATAAAATGTTATCAATTTTTTGCGAAAATCCCTGATGGTTAGCCTTACTGATTTTTATCGGATAAAATTTATTGTCACAGATTCGGTAAGTATCGGTTATTATGGATCAATTAGATAATTTTGAGTTGAGCTGCGTTTAAGTTGTCGCAATATGTTGTCTGGTTCGCCTGCCATCAAGGTTCGATTACGACAAGTGACCGGATTTCAAAACGCAAAACTTCCAATAACCGCGCTTTCCAGATGTAAATTACCGTTGGTTTATAGATGAATACGTTACCCGGATTACCTAGAATCATTTTGAACCGGAAGTTCAACAATAAAATGTTATCAATTTTTTGCGAAAATCCCTGATGGTTAGCCTTACTGATTTTTATCGGATAAAATTTATTGTCACAGATTCGGTAAGTATCGGTTATTATGGATCAATTAGATAATTTTGAGTTGAGCTGCGTTTAAGTTGTCGCAATATGTTGTCTGGTTCGCCTGCCATCAAGGTTCGATTACGACAAGTGACCGGATTTCAAAACGCGAAACTTCCAATAACCGCGCTTTCCAGATGTAAATTACCGTTGGTTTATAGATGAATACGTTACCCGGATTACCTAGAATCATTTTGAACCGGAAGTTCAACAATAAAATGTTATTAATTTTTTGCGAAAATCCCTGATGGTTAGCCTTACTGATTTTTATCGGATAAAATTTATTGTCACAGATTCGGTAAGTATCGGTTATTATGGATCAATTAGAGAATTTTGAGTTGAGCTGCGTTTAAGTTGTCGCAATATGTTGTCTGGTTTGCCTGCCATCAAGGTTCGATTACGACAAGTGACCGGATTTCAAAACCCGAAACTTCCAATAACCGCGCTTTCCAGATGTAAATTACCGTTGGTTTATAGATGAATACGTTACCCGGATTACCTAGAATCATTTTGAACCGGAAGTTCAACAATAAAATGTTATTAATTTTTTGCGAAAATCCCTGATGGTTAGCCTTACTGATTTTTATCGGATAAAATTTATTGTCACAGATTCGGTAAGTATCGGTTATTATGGATCAATTAGAGAATTTTGAGTTGAGCTGCGTTTAAGTTGTCGCAATATGTTGTCTGGTTTGCCTGCCATCAAGGTTCGATTACGACAAGTGACCGGATTTCAAAACCCGAAACTTCCAATAACCGCGCTTTCCAGATGTAAATTACCGTTGGTTTATAGATGAATACGTTACCCGGATTACCTAGAATCATTTTGAACCGGAAGTTCAACAATAAAATGTTATCAATTTTTTTGCGAAAATCCCTGATGGTTAGCCTTACTGATTTTTATCGGATAAAATTTATTGTCACAGATTCGGTAAGTATCGGTTATTATGGATCAATTAGAGAATTTTGAGTTGAGCTGCGTTTGAGTTGTCGCAATATGTTGTCTGGTTCGCCTGCCATCAAGGTTCGATTACGACAAGTGACCGGATTTCAAAACGCGAAACTTCCAATAACCACGCTTTCCAGATGTAAATTACCGTTGGTTTATAGATGAATACGTTACCCGGATTACCTAGAATCATTTTGAACCGGAAGTTCAACAATAAAATGTTATCAATTTTTTTGCGAAAATCCCTGATGGTTAGCCTTACTGATTTTTATCGGATAAAATTTATTGTCACAGATTCGGTAAGTATCGGTTATTATGGATCAATTAGAGAATTTTGAGTTGAGCTGCGTTTAAGTTGTCGCAATATGTTGTCTGGTTCGCCTGCCATCAAGGTTCGATTACGACAAGTGACCGGATTTCAAAACGCGAAACTTCCAATAACCGCGCTTTCCAGATGTAAATTACCGTTGGTTTATAGATGAATACGTTACCCGGATTACCTAGAATCATTTTGAACCGGAAGTTCAACAATAAAATGTTATAAATTTTTTGCGAAAATCCCTGATGGTTAGCCTTACTGATTTTTATCGGATAAAATTTATTGTCACAGATTCGGTAAGTATCGGTTATTATGGATCAATTAGAGAATTTTGAGTTGAGCTGCGTTTAAGTTGTCGCAATATGTTGTCTGGTTCGCCTGCCATCAAGGTTCGAATACGACAAGTGACCGGATTTCAAAACGCAAAACTTCCAATAACCGCGCTTTCCAGATGTAAATTACCGTTGGTTTATAGATGAATACGTTACCCGGATTACCTAGAATCATTTTGAACCGGAAGTTCAACAATAAAATGTTATCAATTTTTTGCGAAAATCCCTGATGGTTAGCCTTACTGATTTTTATCGGATAAAATTTATTGTCACAGATTCGGTAAGTATCGGTTATTATGGATCAATTAGATAATTTTGAGTTGAGCTGCGTTTAAGTTGTCGCAATATGTTGTCTGGTTCGCCTGCCATCAAGGTTCGATTACGACAAGTGACCGGATTTCAAAACGCAAAACTTCCAATAACCGCGCTTTCCAGATGTAAATTACCGTTGGTTTATAGATGAATACGTTACCCGGATTACCTAGAATCATTTTGAACCGGAAGTTCAACAATAAAATGTTATCAATTTTTTGCGAAAATCCCTGATGGTTAGCCTTACTGATTTTTATCGGATAAAATTTATTGTCACAGATTCGGTAAGTATCGGTTATTATGGATCAATTAGATAATTTTGAGTTGAGCTGCGTTTAAGTTGTCGCAATATGTTGTCTGGTTCGCCTGCCATCAAGGTTCGAATACGACAAGTGACCGAATTTCAAAACGCGAAACTTCCAATAACCGCGCTTTCCAGATGTAAATTACCGTTGGTTTATAGATGAATACGTTACCCGGATTACCTAGAATCATTTTGAACCGGAAGTTCAACAATAAAATGTTATCAATTTTTTGCGAAAATCCCTGATGGTTAGCCTTACTGATTTTTATCGGATAAAATTTATTGTCACAGATTCGGTAAGTATCGGTTATTATGGATCAATTAGATAATTTTGAGTTGAGCTGCGTTTAAGTTGTCGCAATATGTTGTCTGGTTCGCCTGCCATCAAGGTTCGATTACGACAAGTGACCGGATTTCAAAACGCGAAACTTCCAATAACCGCGCTTTCCAGATGTAAATTACCGTTGGTTTATAGATGAATACGTTACCCGGATTACCTAGAATCATTTTGAACCGGAAGTTCAACAATAAAATGTTATCAATTTTTTGCGAAAATCCCTGATGGTTAGCCTTACTGATTTTTATCGGATAAAATTTATTGTCACAGATTCGGTAAGTATCGGTTATTATGGATCAATTAGAGAATTTTGAGTTGAGCTGCGTTTAAGTTGTCGCAATATGTTGTCTGGTTCGCCTGCCATCAAGGTTCGATTACGACAAGTGACCGGATTTCAAAACGCGAAACTTCCAATAACCGCGCTTTCCAGATGTAAATTACCGTTGGTTTATAGATGAATACGTTACCCGGATTACCTAGAATCATTTTGAACCGGAAGTTCAACAATAAAATGTTATCAATTTTTTTGCGAAAATCCCTGATGGTTAGCCTTACTGATTTTTATCGGATAAAATTTATTGTCACAGATTCGGTAAGTATCGGTTATTATGGATCAATTAGAGAATTTTGAGTTGAGCTGCGTTTAAGTTGTCGCAATATGTTGTCTGGTTCGCCTGCCATCAAGGTTCGATTACGACAAGTGACCGGATTTCAAAACGCGAAACTTCCAATAACCGCGCTTTCCAGATGTAAATTACCGTTGGTTTATAGATGAATACGTTACCCGGATTACCTAGAATCATTTTGAACCGGAAGTTCAACAATAAAATGTTATTAATTTTTTGCGAAAATCCCTGATGGTTAGCCTTACTGATTTTTATCGGATAAAATTTATTGTCACAGATTCGGTAAGTATCGGTTATTATGGATCAATTAGAGAATTTTGAGTTGAGCTGCGTTTAAGTTGTCGCAATATGTTGTCTGGTTTGCCTGCCATCAAGGTTCGATTACGACAAGTGACCGGATTTCAAAACCCGAAACTTCCAATAACCGCGCTTTCCAGATGTAAATTACCGTTGGTTTATAGATGAATACGTTACCCGGATTACCTAGAATCATTTTGAACCGGAAGTTCAACAATAAAATGTTATCAATTTTTTTGCGAAAATCCTGATGGTTAGCCTTACTGATTTTTATCGGATAAAATTTATTGTCACAGATTCGGTAAGTATCGGTTATTATGGATCAATTAGAGAATTTTGAGTTGAGCTGCGTTTGAGTTGTCGCAATATGTTGTCTGGTTCGCCTGCCATCAAGGTTCGATTACGACAAGTGACCGGATTTCAAAACGCGAAACTTCCAATAACCACGCTTTCCAGATGTAAATTACCGTTGGTTTATAGATGAATACGTTACCCGGATTACCTAGAATCATTTTGAACCGGAAGTTCAACAATAAAATGTTATCAATTTTTTTGCGAAAATCCCTGATGGTTAGCCTTACTGATTTTTATCGGATAAAATTTATTGTCACAGATTCGGTAAGTATCGGTTATTATGGATCAATTAGAGAATTTTGAGTTGAGCTGCGTTTAAGTTGTCGCAATATGTTGTCTGGTTCGCCTGCCATCAAGGTTCGATTACGACAAGTGACCGGATTTCAAAACGCGAAACTTCCAATAACCGCGCTTTCCAGATGTAAATTACCGTTGGTTTATAGATGAATACGTTACCCGGATTACCTAGAATCATTTTGAACCGGAAGTTCAACAATAAAATGTTATAAATTTTTTGCGAAAATCCCTGATGGTTAGCCTTACTGATTTTTATCGGATAAAATTTATTGTCACAGATTCGGTAAGTATCGGTTATTATGGATCAATTAGAGAATTTTGAGTTGAGCTGCGTTTAAGTTGTCGCAATATGTTGTCTGGTTCGCCTGCCATCAAGGTTCGAATACGACAAGTGACCGATTTCAAAACGCAAAACTTCCAATAACCGCGCTTTCCAGATGTAAATTACCGTTGGTTTATAGATGAATACGTTACCCGGATTACCTAGAATCATTTTGAACCGGAAGTTCAACAATAAAATGTTATCAATTTTTTTGCGAAAATCCCTGATGGTTAGCCTTACTGATTTTTTATCGGATAAAATTTATTGTCACAGATTCGGTAAGTATCGGTTATTATGATCAATTAGATAATTTTGAGTTGAGCTGCGTTTAAGTTGTCGCAATATGTTGTCTGGTTCGCCTGCCATCAAGGTTCGATTACGACAAGTG